>CM023945.1:29009176-29038661 GCA_013407115.1 Glycine latifolia
AGAAGTCGTGCCAGCTGGCACGACTTACCCCCAAATGGTAAATATTTTTTTTTCCGCCCCCATTTGGTAAATAACTTAAAAAAAAGCCCTCATTTGGGAAAAAAGCCAATTATATTATGTTTTAAAAGAATTTATTGAGACAAAACTTATTTTAATAGTTTTTTCATAGATTAGTTGAGCTTGTAGGAAAATTTTGTGTTGAATTTTCAACAAGTCTCTTAAGAGTAGTTTGGTACAGTTGAAGAGGAGAGAAGGGAAACGTGTACAATTTGAATGTGAAGAGGATGAAAATTTTAAAAAAAAAATTGATGGGACCCATGGTTAAAATAATCGATTCAAATATGAGAAGATTGGCAAAGAAATGAGCGGAAATTGGCATCATATGTCCGTTTGTGTTTTGGGCGTGCCATCACCACTCACCAGCATTTATCACGTCTTCTATAATAATAATAAAAAATAATAACAATAAAAAATATTATAATACTATTAATAATAACAATAATATTTTTATTTTATATTAATTTCTCTTATTTTCTTACTTATCAAATAACTTTAATTCAAATATTTATCTTCTTTTTTAGTTATCTTTATTCAACCAAATTACCATTTCTTTCTATTTTATTTCTCTTCCTTTCTGTTTTCACTTGTTTTTTTTTTCATTCTCTCATGTTATCTCTTCACAATTAGAGTGTTTGATAGAGAGAAGAAATAGAGGAAAAGTAGGTAGGTGAAAAAAAGAGAGAAATAGGTGAGAAATGAAAAAAAAAAGTTATTTGTAGAAGAGAAATAAAATGAAAATATGTGAGAAATATTTAAATTAAATTAATTTACATTTAGAAAAAAGAGAAAAAGAAAAGATAATTACAATAAAATTAATTTAGTATCCTTGCATCTAACATCGTTTTTCATAACAAATAACAGATGGCTTTGGTGCACATGTTTTTTTTTTTTACTTCATAATTCATATATAAAAATTTAACCATTGAGGTCTTGACTTTTTTAATCATTGACGTTGATGTGTGCGCGTGTGAATTAATCTCATTGAATTTACCAGCCCAACGGATCTGTTAAAATGTTTTGATTGAATTAACCTCATTGAGACAAAACTTATTCTTAATAGTTTTTTTTTAGATTAGTTGAGCTTGTAGGGAAATTTGCGTTCAATTTTCACATAATGAGTTTAACTTCAAGTTTCTTGGAGAGGAGAATTTTTTTTTAAGTATAATTAAATACCAATTATAATTGTTAAAAAAACCTATATTTCATAAATACTACCATTTTTTCTGCCCAAATTAGAAAAAAAATAAGTATTTTCTTAAATTACATTTTTCTCCTCAAAGTAATTAACATAAAACACATTTTAGTCTATTTTACTATAGAAAAATATTTTAAAAATATTTTTCACTTTTTGTATGCCTCTTAACATTATACTTTATTGATTCTTTTTTTTTTTTTGTATAAAGAAATGCCAAAAGCCCAGGGATCCTTTACTAATTGAGTCCATATTAAGAACTTTGAGACTACAAGAAATCAAATTAAGATTTTGATTGAAATTTGAAAGTCAAGAGTAAGAGTGTCCAAAAACGTCATTTCATCCACTAAAAATTAAAAAATCAATAATATGATATTTAAAACTAGTTGGCGGTAATTTTAAAAGTTGAAGAAATTGACAATAACTACTCACCACTATGTTTTTTAGAAAGATTTATTCACTATTATTTACATGCTTGTTTACAGTAAAATAAACTGAACTATAACTCATATTAGTGTATGTTTGGTTTATGTTGAAAAAGAATTTAGAACTAATTATTAGTTTATTATTAATTTTGGGTTGAAACTACTTAAGTAACTTTTATGTTAAATTAACAAATTTATATTAAATTTACCCTAACTTTATTTTATAATAAGAAACATTCAAATATAAATTATATTACTTTAAAATTCATTTTAATCCAAATTAATTATATAAAATTAATTCTATTTAAAATCAATTTTGTTATGCTGATTCAAATACGCTCAATCTTTTAAGAAAGAGAAGTGTAATTTATTTTTATTCACCAAAAAGAAAAGAGAGAGGATGTACTTTACTCTAGTTTTATAATGATAAAAATGAACCGGCTTACAAACAGCATAAATTAACAAACAAAAAATAATAATATCCACAGAGATTTATTATAAAAATATATATATACACAGAGATTTGCAGTGCAGTAATACAAACAATACATACACAAGAAAGTAATTTTTACTGCGGCATGAATTACTCTCTGGTTATATCTTCACAATCTTGTCAATTACTGGTTCAACAAAGGCTTCTAAATTATCCAGGTCATTCTTGAGTTCTTCAACCTGTGTTTCAATAACCAAGTTAAGCAAAAATAATCAGCTGTCATTTAAAGAATTTGGTGAAGCCATGTGATTAAATATTAGTGTATGTTTATTTTTCCATTGGGAAGCCCCCAAACAGACGATGAATCAAAAAAGTAACGAATTGAAATTTCTTACAAAACTTGTATTGAAATGTTTGTTTGTCTGGCCAAACGAAAAACCAAACCCACCCTAATAGTAATGGTGGTAAATAGTAATAAATATTAGTACCTTGTGTATGAATTCTTCAGTTAACTGAGCATCATGTGCTGCCTCTTTTGATGCACGTTCTACCACCAAAGCTGCTTTCCTTAGTTTACCATCCTCAGGAAGCATCTCTGCTACATCTTCAGATACCTTTTCTGCTACCGTTGCCACTTTTTCTACCACTTTTGCCACTGCCTCAGCCTCTTCAACCACAAACTCTGCCTCCGCTGAATGCACATTTTCCCCCCCACTTAACAAAAATTGGTTTTGTTTGAATAATAAATATTTATAAAATAAACTAAAATCAACTTTTTTTATCGGTAAATGTTAATAGTTAATTGTTAATTTTTTATTAATAGGGGATTGAACCCATAACTTTTTTACTCTTCTCCCTTAACCATCCAATCCGTGTTATATTTCCAAACTATCTTCTAATAAGTTGAAGTATATAAGTTAATTTTAGATCATCACAAGTCACTCATTAATGTCTAGATTTCACGCTAGTCCCCAAAGTTTTGATCATGTACCCAGTTGTATTGATACCATCATTTTGAATGAAACTATATAATCTTGTTGCAGAAAAAAAAAGAAGTTAATCTTAGATTATGGAAGAAACTTGATTTATTTTATCTTGTTATTTTCTTCTGTTATAAGTGTTTGGTGAGAAGTATATCGAAATGTGGTCTAACTTCTAAATATTGAAAAATTGAGAAATTAATTTGAATGTTAAATATTTCATGTGCATAAGATATACCTTCTATTATCTGTAGTTTTCGCCAGTAAGATTTCCAGAAAGGTAGCAAGAGAGAAAGTACCATGCCCAAAACCCATCTTAACCTGCATGTTCATAAGTAAATGCTCATTAAATGGGGTTAGTACTCCCAATCCTCTCTTTAATTTTAGGTGAATTTTTCAATTAAAGGTGGATCAATGAGTTAGTTATCTTGATGTAGCTAATATAATATTTGGATATCCATATCCCCGAATTCAAATCATATGTCCCCAAATTGTGGGTCCATCCCTGTCCCACCAATAAAAAAATTGACATTTTAGTTTTTATATATTGACTTAAAACCAGATTATTTTAAATGACATGTAACCCATTTACTGGTGGGACAGGAAAAGGAACACCACAAGTGATTTCCATATTCCACGTAAAGTACTTATTGTGTCTCTCAAATGGTCAGTTTGGTTTATTCAAATCAGTAAATAGATCAATAGCAGTAGTAAGGGATGTTAGCTCATACCAATGAGGGAAGAAGGTGAAGATTTTAGAAGCAGGTGCAGGAGCTTCTGGTTGAGCCTTCACATCCTTTATTCTAAAAGTAAAGGTCAAAAACAAATTTCAGCATGTAAAATTCAACACTGAGATAAGAATTGATAGAAGATGAAAGTAAAATAAAGGTTGCTAGTAGATACCCTTTTGGATTAGTGCTTGTGCTGTTGCTATAGAATTGCTGACCAGGGTGCATCCAATAACCTCTTTCAGTTCTAGCTGCTGACACAATTGGTCTGTTTCTCTTTAGTGCAACATAGCTTGATTGGTATCTGCTGGCACGAATTACATCAACAACACCTCTGAATTTCAGAGTTATCCATGATGAGCCTCTATTTGACATATTGGTAGTATTTTCAATTTCTTCACAAAAGTTGGAATGAGAAAAGATGATTGATCCTTGCTAGAGGTACTTCTTGGTACAAAATAACCAATTCAATTATGGAGTTGCCTCGCTTTTTCCATTGGTATATACATGTGGGATTGGTTAGTCTTGCAGGCTAAAAACACTAAGAGGGATATCAAATTAAACCAATAATTTGAATGTGAATTTGGTTGCTTCAAGCAAAGTTGTGGCCTAAAAAAGGGAAACGTACGCTAAGTGTTATAAGTGCCATATGTGTTCCTTGTAAGTTAGTTCAACCTTCTGGCTTTGAAGGTAAAGTGTATTATTTTATTCTCCCTTTTGGCGTAAGTAGCAAAAATTTGGCCTTTTCTTTGGCCAGTATTTTGGTTATCTAGATGTGTTTCTTCTTAAAGTTTGCAACAAAAACATGCAAAAAGGGTTGAATACATGAAAAACATGAATAGAGATTTATACCAAGTGTTGATTTGTGGGATGGAAGCATCGCTCTTCCCTTGTGACTAAACTACAGAACATGGGGGCAAAGATAATATTTTAAAGATTTTCTTTAATTCTGGGCTGGTTCAGAGCTACAGGAATATGAATATAATGGTTTAGGCCTAGGCGTAGGCAACCAGTTCAATAATAATAAAGAAAAATGCTAGCTTTGAGAATGCTTTAACAAAATTTAAAAACAATAAGATTTTATTTCGATAAACTTCTTTAGAATTATTTATAGAGAAAATAAAAGGAAAAATAAGTTTTTTTTATAAGTTTACATTTGTTTATGCAGAATGACTTTTTAAGAAATTAGATGTGACAACTAGTTGAAATGGATAAGTTTATTTATTTTTTATTATTTATTTTCTTATTTTCTGTTTTAAACAAACAAATTTAGAAATTAATTAAACAAATTATAGATTAGAAATTGACATAAATGACTTCCCAAGTACATTATTGGTTTTTTTATTCATTTTTATTGTTGAATGAAATGTGTACTCTCTGCTTCCAGTGCTTGTGTTGAAAAGTCATCGAGAAGTTGTTCTAACAAGTGTTTATATAATCACAGAATATTTCTAGTGGCACGGCATCTAGCTAGCTAGTCATTTGACATCGTATTTTTTTGTATAGGTGAACTTTTAAATAATAATATGATTCTATGTTTACAACATGACTTTTATAAATAGATTACAGTGAAATGATTTTATTGTATTTTGTTTATTTTTAA
This sequence comes from Glycine latifolia, assembly GCA_013407115.1. Lineage (NCBI taxonomy): Eukaryota > Viridiplantae > Streptophyta > Magnoliopsida > Fabales > Fabaceae > Glycine > Glycine latifolia. Next base: position 29,014,598 of record CM023945.1, read on the forward strand.
ACTTTATTTTGGTCTGATGAAAATGGATTATGAGATAATCTCTATACAAAACTTTCCTACGTACCAAACAACATATCCTTGTATTGCTTTTGCCCTATAAAAAGTTGCCGACTTTTCCAAATAATTCATAATTAATTTGTAGCTTGGTTGGCTTTTGGTTGGCTTAGCTAGGTCATTTTAAGTTGACAACTTCTGCAAGTATTGTTGTTTTCTTTAACAGCAATTTTTTTTTATCATTTCTTTAACGGCACTATAAAAAAAAATTCAACATTTGATAATCACACTTGAAACTCTTTAATTTGGCGATGTTAGAGCAACTGCAACAGAACTGTTTGTATAGTGCTAAATGTTGAACTATATAAGCACTTGCTCTAATCTTATCTTATTAAGTACAAAGAGATGTGTGTCGAAGCAAGTGATTAGTAAGTACTTATGAAGTTTCAAGCACCAATGATTAAAGAATTCCGATGCTCTGACAGTATATATTTTTATGAAATATTAATAAAATATAAGGATGCAAAGTTATTATAACACTTAATAAAATTTATAAAGTTATTGGATCGAAGAGAGTTGCTTAAATTATATATATATATATGATTCACTTGAGAGAAAAAGTATTATAATTTTAATGTTGTCTTCATCAATCTTTATATGACAATTAAAATTTTAAATTATTAAAAATAATTAATAAAATTTAATTATGTGTCATTCAAAAATTGATTAAGATTCTTTTTATATAAGAGTGGAAGGAATAAATCTAAACCATATAACTGTATATGGATAATCAAAATTTAATACATATGATTATTTAGTATATTTTAATCTTAATTGATCTAATTCGTCTATAAATATTACAAGTAAATAGACTCAAGATTAGAAGAAAGTATTGAATTTTTGACGAAAATGTGGATTTGGGAGAAAGTAAATACACAAATGGATTCTTTTGAAAAGTATTTATATGACAAGATTATTTCATATGCCTATTTGTCCTATAGCAATAAGCATTATTGTGAGTAACGTCTTTAATATTAGTATTTTTTACTTTCTACAGAGAAATCCTAAAAAAATAATTTTCTGTATTAATTATACATATAAATAATATAAAATTACTTTCTTCCCAATCATATAAATACTTCTGAAAAGAATCGATTTGCGTATTTATTTTCTCCAAAATCTCCATTTTGGTCAAAAAGCCAAGAAAGCCATTCCTTGGTATCTTAAATGGTAAGTAACTATAAAGTCATTTGAATTTGGTAGTAGGCTGGGCTGGGCCAGGCCCAAGTGAGCTCAAAGACACCGACTTCAGCCGCCATGAAAACGAAATGCAAGAGAAACAAAACACAAAAGTCAAACCAGCAACCGCGTGGAAGACACAAAAACTAAAAAAAAAAAAAAACTTTCCTCCTCTTGCATTGCATAATGCAAATAGTCCATAGTGAAACTTCCAACCTCTCCTGACCTAACCTACCATTCATCCAATCCAATCCCCACCTCCTTCTTCTTCCATATTCCTTTATTCCCATGTTGTTTTGATATATGCTTTCTCTCTAAACATGGGGCTGCATCACAGAAAGCTTTTATTGTTCCCACCAACACCACCACCACTCTGTAAATTTGCCTGTTCTGAGAATTTTAACTACCCTCCACCCCCACCTGACTCCCCAGATTATTATTTGAGCCAAACTCCCAACAAACATACCAAAATCTCCAAATACTTGATCATAAGTTTCTCCATTGTAGCAACCGCTTTCATTTTCCTCGCCTGCTACGCCATCTACGCCAAATTTTTCTCTCCTCGGAACAGGTCAATGCGAAGAACACTGTCACGCCCAGAAACAGAACAAGATTTCTTGGACCTGGAAGAACAACAACAACATGGTCCTGTCGTTGACCACCCCATCTGGTACATCCGCACCACCGGTCTCCAACAAGCAGTCATCACCACCATCACCGTTTGCAAATACAAAAAAGACGAAGGCTTGATTGAAGGCACCGAATGTTCCGTTTGCCTGAGCGAGTTTCAAGAAGACGAAAGTCTCAGGCTTTTGCCAAAGTGTAACCACGCTTTTCATTTGCCTTGCATTGACACGTGGCTCAGATCACACACCAATTGTCCCATGTGCCGTGCTCCCATCGTCACTGACCCCACAAGGGTTCCTTCCATGGACCCTACTGCGTTTGAAGCAAGTTCTTTTGTGGAGGAGGTTTTGGAAAATAGTGTGGAAGATGCTCAAAGCAGTAGTGATGATTTGGTGAGGAATGAGGAAGAGGAAAGAGTGCAAGAAGGTGAAGTGTGTGAAAATGAGAACTTGGCTTCTGAGATGGTGGCTGTGCAGCCGAGAAGATCGCTGTCTTTGGATTCTTCTTCTGCTGCTAAGATCAGTCTTGCTCTTGCAACTGTTGTGTCAGGGGAATCTCATGGGAATCATTCAAAGAGGGTTGTTGGGAATGGGAATTTGTCAACTAAAGGTGGTTCTTCTTCTTCTTCTTCGTCTAGTTCGGTGAAGAGGTCACGATCATTCAATGCCAAACACTTGCTATCATGGTATAGCCGTAGTCAGAGAAAGCCAAATGCTCCTTTGAGAAGCTTCTGATTGATTTCAAGTTGGAACTCTCGGCCTCAGGTCGGTTCTATGAAAAATTATTAGGTGTACCGTGACCATTACTATGTATCTATAGTCTCGATACCCTATCAAACTCTATGTAACATATGCCCAAGTTTTTTCAATTTACCAAAAAGAATTAATAACACTCAAATATGTGTTATATAGAGATAAGTGAAGATTATGATGGTTGTGGACCACCTAATAATTTTTCTGATTCTTGCCTACTAGAGTGTCTTTTGAACTCTCAACAAAGGTGAGGGTTTGAAGGGTTTATGTGTGAATTGATGTAATAGGTCATGCGATGATCAAGTGTATAAAGTATGATGGCAAAACAAAAAGGTTATGAATGAATTGAAGGCTGATATCCTTGCCATTTTGGCTGATCATAAGGTACCACGTATGATGTATGTTCTGGTTCATCGAATTTATGTAGACCTTTTCTCAAACGTGATCTATAGAGGCTGAAACTAAATGCAGGGCATCTTATCTAAACAATTTCAGAAATTATGTATAATAATATCTTCGAGTACTTGTGAAAATTCGTATAAATATTGTTTACACTTTTTTAACATAAGGAGAAAAAAACAACATAAACACATGGATGTTGCTCTATTTACAATTATCAACAGAATGCACCCTATTTTTATCTTCTTTTTTTAATAAAAAGGATCACACGAAATGTCTGTTATGCTGGTATAATTTCCTCTAGAAAGCTTTTGATTGTGCCATTATGTCATGGTAGAGTTATTTGATGAAGTGCATAAGGTTTTAAACAATGGTCCGCGACCATATTTTTGTCTCAAACGATAAGATGTTTGGAGTGTCTGCAACTGTATTAACCGTGTTTGTCTGCAATTTCCCATAATATCAAGAAATGTGTTGAAACTGCAACCATAACCAGAACCACGACCGTTTTTGAAACTTTGATAATTAATAACAAACTAAACTAACAAACAAAATGCCGATTCTTTGTCAGAATTTCGCTGTGTATGATAATATATTTGCAATAGGTTTTAAATAGTGATCATAACTGCAATTATAAGAGAATTTCGTTGTGTAAGATTTCAGATGTCTCTAAGCTTGCACTTCAACCGAGCTTGCTTACTGACTTTGCTCTTCTGGTTATACTGTGATGTAATGTCTGTTTCAGGGTAGGAAAAACTGATTTAATGTTCCTCCTTCTTGATAATGAGAATATAAAATAAAGATTTTGGCCATACCTATTTTTAATCTTTAGAATTAGATGTTCACTGTTTTCCTATTTTCATGTGAATAGATAGATTTCATTAAGAGCATTTCCAACTTAATTTGTGTGTCCTAAATCTTAAATAATTTAATTAATTTCTTTTTAATGGGTATTTTTATTAACTAATAACTAAAAAATATAATATTTCTCTATCATATATTTAATATAAAGTTAAACAACTCATGAGTAATAATTATTTATATAAGTAATCTTTTCAATTTTTATAACTCAAAATCATATATAACAAATTAAAATAATATTTATTTTTGTTAAACAACCCATTAAGCAACTTCAATTATAAATAGTTTAAGAAGATTTCAGAAATCCAAATTCACGTCTCTCATTCCTAAAATACCGTCCCAAGCCTGAAATGATTACAATTATTTGTCATATTGAAGCAATTTTTAAGAGCTTTTAAGTCAATTAAGTGGATAGTTGAGCTATCATAGTTCAAGAAATGAGTTCTAAGAATTGGCCGTTTAATGAAGCCATAAAAAGTTGGATAAGTACCCTCTGGGTCTGTGGACCTGGCTTGTCTAAAAATTTAAACAAAATAAATTGTCGTGTCTTGCTCTTGATTATGTAGCGACCACGAAACGAAAACCCACAAATTGATCTAAAATATTCGTATTCCAGTATTTGTAAAAGTAACTTTGGCATTATCCTTAAATATTTATTTTTCCATCGCAAATAATTTTGTAGGCACCGTCGAATACAAGTCAGAATTGTTATCCCAATTACAAAATACATCGCTATCCAAAAATAATATTCCTGTTAGACATTTCCTCGAATATGTCCGGTTATCAGTGATTCTTTTTTCTGAACTTCATTTTTTTTTCTAGAAGCAAACTATTCTCATATAATATTCCTTAATAAGTAAAGATCATCGAATTAGATTTTATCTCTTTTAATATTTTTTTTCATATCCATAATCACAAAATTAAAATTCTTTCATCATATTTAACCAATTAAGTTAAAATTTATTGTTTCATACTTTTCATTCACCTTTGATGAATCACTTATCACATTCATTAATTTGTCTATTTATCCTTTTTTTCCCTTCATACTCTCAATTCTTTCACTCCAAATTCACATTTTGAGGTGCACATTGACATTTTTCCTATTATAGTGTTAATATTTTTTACCAAAAGAGTGTACAAATCCAACTTGTCCTCTTTCTCTTCATGAAACCTAATCTAAATGATTATTACATTATGTGGAACCATCATATTTCTAACTAATTTTTACATGACAAAGTTATATTATATTTTATAAATTATTTTTCATAAATAAAAAATTTAAATATGTATACATAGAGATTAACCAAACTTATAATATATTAATATCATAATCCCAAACTATCCAATGATTTCTTCTTTTCTGAGATACATGCATGTAGTCCAACTTGTGACGTACGTGATAGTTATGCAACACCGAATGAACACGAGAAATGGTGGCTACTTTACTCTCAGACACGTTTCAGATAACCATGAACCGAGTAATGAAGACATGAACATGATACGAATTAAGAAAACCAGCCTCATTCGTTAATTGACAGTGGCAACAAGCCTTGATATTGGTCACTATCCCTTCTCTATTCAGTCTTCATTATCACACTCATCACGCACTTTCTCTAACATGGCTTCAACCGCTTCTGAGGTTAGCCAACAAGTACAATCCAATAACAAAAGAATTTTCACAAGCGTGAAAGCACTAAGTGAATCACCAGAACTCACTTCCCTCCCACCCTCATACACCTACACCACCAATTCAGATGATGAAATTGTGGCAGACCCAGATGAAGAGGATCCAATTCCCATCATTGACTATTCTCTCTTGGTCACTGGCACACCTGATCAACGTGCCAAGACCATCCATGACTTGCGCAAGGCTTGTGAGGAGTGGGGGTTCTTCATGCTCATCAACCACTTTGTGTCAAAGACCATCTTGGAGAAGATGGTTGATGAAGTTTTTGCTTTCTTCAATCTTAGAGAGGAGGAGAAGCAAGAGTATGCTGGTAAGGATGTGATGGACCCTGTAAGGTATGGCACCAGCTCCAATGTTTCCATGGACAAAGTCTTGTTCTGGAGGGATTTTCTTAAAATCGTGGTGCACCCGGAATTTCATTCACCTCACAAACCACCTGGCTTCAGGTTCTACCTCACTCTCTTCCCCTTTTTCTTGTAACCCTGCGTTTGGATTGGGGAATTTAAGGGGGTAATTTTTATTTTTTTAAGAATTTAAAACACTCTCCCGTAAAATAAACTGTTTGGATGCAAAATTTAAGAAGCAATTAAAATTCTGGTATTTGTATAAGGAATTTTAATTAGTTCAAATAGGAGAATTTCAAATTCTCTTTAAAAACAAAGAATTTGAATTTCCTCTCTCCCACGGACTCTCTCTCAAGTTCTTGCGACTCATGTCTCCCTAATCTCGCAACTATAACTCGACGCTCCAGTCACAACCCTCACGAGCTTCACTCTGTTTTCTTTCATGGTGGTTCAAAGCTTGCTTTCTCTCTCGTGCAGTGTTTTTGCGAATTTCAATCACAGTAGAATCTCTTCCACGGAAGGGCCTCTTTCTTTGATGGCGACGAAGAACCGTCTTTATGTTCGACAAAAATCTTCGTTGGCGGACGAACACCAGTATCGCTATCGTAATCATCGGAGAAGAGAAGATCCTGGTTGCAATCGGAAAAAATGGATGAACCTGGACGCTGCTGAACTCGGCGGCGGCAGAGATCGACGGTTCATCGAAGTTCACGAGCACAAAACCAAACACTTCTTGTGTCTTCTCATCTCCCTCATCTTTGTCATGCTTCTCTCTTTCAACTTTGGGCCATGAAATCTTGTGTGCTGAGTTTGCATTTTTAGGTGTGTTCTTGGAGTAACGAAATTGAAAAAATGATACTGTTTTTTAATTGTTTGTTTTTATCTAATATTAAATTAAAATTATTTTTAAATTATTAGATAGTTAAATATTTGTTAATGATTATTTTTAGTAAAGTTAAAGTTAAAAATTTTAATTTGCAAAATACATATTTAAAATACATATTGAATTGAATTGCTCCATCCAAATTAAGAATTTGAAAATTCATAAATATAAATTGATTCATCCAAACAAATTATTTACAAAATGAAATTTTTATAAATAAAAGCATTTTAAATCTCTAACATTTCAAATTATCTTGAAATTTTGAAAATTTCCATTCAAACATATGATTAAGTCTTTCCAACAAGAGTTATTTATAACTTAAAAGAACTAATTCTTATCAAGTTCATATTGGGGCAATCTTTTATTTATATATATATATATATATATATATATATATATATATATATATTAGAATAGTTGTTTATATAAGTAAAAGCTCATAACAATTCTTAAGATTAGACACTATGATGCATAGATATTATACGTGTCTCTGATACGGTATATATCTGATGATGTTGATGTAGCGATGCAATGATATGATACATACACATATATGATTCAATTCAATTCAATGTAACATGTACAATTATTTTGAAAATATAAACATATGATATGACACATGTAAGATACATATTTAGATATTTATAAAAAAATGATAAATATATAATTGTAATTCTAAATCCAAATTAAGAACATATTTCAAATCTATATCTGCTAGCAAGGCAGAGAAATGTGTGCTAAGTAGTAACTACTAACCATTAGGATTAGATATTCTGTATGCTAAATTAAACATGTTTTGCTGTGAAGGGAGACATCAGCAGAGTACTGTAGAAGAACCTGGAAAGTGGGAAAGGAACTACTAAAAGGAATATCAGAAAGCTTGGGATTGGAAGCCAATTACATAGAGGATACAATGAACCTAGATTCTGGTTGGCAAATGATAGCAGCAAATATGTATCCACCTTGTCCACAACCTGAGCTTGCAATGGGAATACCCCCACATTCTGATCATGGCCTCTTGAACCTCCTCATGCAGAATGGGGTTAGTGGCCTTCAAGTGCTCCACAATGGCAAGTGGATCAATGTCAGTTCAACTGTAAACTGCATGTTAGTCTTTGTGTCTGATCACCTTGAGGTACGCATCCAAAACCCTGATCGCTAAAGCATATTTTAGGCTAAAATATAGTTTTACACCCTCATTTCAACTTTTGGTTTCAAGGTCCCTAAATTTAATAAGTTTCACTTTAGTCTAAAGTGTATCAAATTGGTCATTTCATTAATTTTTTTTGCATGAATAATGTGAACTTTGGTCACATGTTGCTAAGTTGACCAAGTCACTCTGATAACTTAACGAAAAGATCAACCTAGTCTAACAGAAACACTTTAAGCAATCAAAGTGAAATTTTTTAAACTTTAAAAACCAAACTGAAACCAAAAATTCAGATAAGAAACCAATATTATATTTTAGTTCATATTTTATTTTGTTTACTTTATAACAGTGATTTTCATTATGTGATAACCTATAACTCTTTTGGTTTTGCAATAGGTTCTGAGCAATGGCAAGTACAAGAGTGTATTACATAGAGCAGTTGTGAGCAACAAAGCTACAAGAATGTCCTTAGCTGTGGTAATTGCTCCATCCTTGGACACTGTGGTGGAACCAGCTAAAGAGTTACTAGACCATCAAAGGAATCCAGCAGCGTATGTTGGGATGAAACATAGAGACTATATGCAACTTCAGAGAAGCAACCGGCTTAATGGGAAGGCTGTGCTAGACAAAGTTAAAATCTGAATTTGAATCCTATAGTGTTGGCAATAAGCTCAAAAGTTTGGGATTTGGTTTTGTAAAGAATGCTTTGTAAAGTACAATAAGCTATCCAATAAGGGATTTGGTTTTTTATGGCGAATCAAATTAACTCAAAGGGCACCTTCATTTGATTTCACATGCACGTGCTAGACAAATTCAATTTCTAAAGTACTAGTAAATTCGATTAACTTTACATTTATAATAAAATCAAAAGACTACTTTCTCATTTTATATTTAAAAATTAAAATGCACTAAATTAAAAATAAAATTTATGTTATGTTTTTTATTTATTCTAAGCCATTTACCAATCGTTGTCTTATATACTTTAAACTTGGTGGTTCAATAAGGGAGTGGCAAAGCAAGAAAGCTTATCTTATGGGAGCCAAGAGCTATCAGAAAATGTTTACTTTTTTGGTTGTCATTATGAGCATGTCTCAAAACAAAAAAATAAAATTGAGGTGGAACTAAAGAAATTCAGACTTAGGCCATGATACCTTTCCCTCTGCCCTTTCCTCTGTTCGTATAGAAAGGCTTGTTATATAAATGAAATAAATTTAACCATACAAATTTAATTCTTTCTTTGTAACGTCTTATATTTTAATTAAATTAGTATATTACTTTTAAATTACATAAGAATATTTCGGTTACATGAGAATATACAAATATTAAGAATATTACACCTTGAGCACAATTAAACAGAATGATTATAAACATAAAATAATTTTTATACATAATATTAAATATTAAATTGTGTATTATTATGTATTTTTATATATATTATGCACGAGAAACCAGTTGAATTGTGAATGAAGTTTCATACGTTCCTGAAAAACCGAGTGTGTTAACACTTTAACTAAAGCAACTTAGGTTGAACTTAAGTGTGGTATCCAAATGATTGGTTTCACATGCTCGAGCTGTATATAATTACAGGGAACCACATTGGTTTCATGATCTCAACTGAATGCTCATACAAGTTTCAAGGTTTCCTCCATATATTGTGCAGGATCTTTGGCAAGGCTAGTAACATTATTAATATGAAATTTGTAACGTACCCTTTTCCTTTCTGCAATCTTGTTTTTTCTATGTAGGACAGGGCAATAGGTGTACCAATAAAGCAGTACAACTTACAAACAACGTATTACATTCACTAGTATTTTAGGAGAACTTTAAGTTTCAAAATCTTTGTCTTCTCCAGAAGTGGATTAAGGAAGTTCAATGCCATTATACCTGTCACATTATTCATTAATTAGGCCAAATAACATGTTTTTGGGGTTGTTTTATATATACAAGTTACCACCTCAATCCAATCGTTAATCAATTTGCCTTTACCTTGTTTCAATTCATTCTTTTAAATATTTTCTTTTCATTTCATAGCCAATATTACCATGACTAACAAAGCACGTAATGAAATATGCAGATTAAGCCCTCAAAAGGTTATCCTTATCAAACACAGTCGAGGTAATTTTACAATTGGCATCCTCATCACTTGTGTCACATTCTTCATTGCATTGCACATCCGGTTCTTCCTTCAAACTCCACCACCACCATCATCATGGGAAAGTTCTATCTTCAACACCACTCACAACGAGCTCAATTCCACGGTCCATAAGCTTCGTTCCTCGGTCACGTTTCTTCCACTGAAGGATCTCCGTTATGTACGTGCACCCCTTGAAGGCCACATATTCATGAGTTCCATGTATGACACACACGAAGATGGTGATGCCCAATACCAGCAATTCCCATCAGAACCATCACATGGTAAGCTTCTATGTCTCAAAGGACGCGACACGCATGATGGGTCATGGAACTCCTATGCTTTGGCATGGCCTGAGGCATTGCCTTATAACACCACCTTCATGAGAGGTTTAACTTTTGTGCCATATAACCTTTACAACTATGAGAATTTGTGGCATGGTTTATGTTGTCCCATTTGTGGCTTGGCATAAGATGAACAATTGCTCAAAATTGTGCTCAAGGTGGGTTTTGTATCATTGGGGTGAGCTCAGGTTCAAGATGGGCCTGTGGGTTGGCACCTTGATGGAGGCCATGTTTAATGGCCACCAATTATTGAAAGGTTTGATGAAGTTGATGAAGATGGGCCAGTGTGTTTTGAGGAGGCTGTAGTTATGAGGCATAATGAGGGTGGCATGTCAAAAGAAAGAAGAATGGAAGTGTATGATCTATTGAGGTGCAAGGCTAGGATGTTTTGTAATGTGAGCTTAAAGGGGAGTGATGTAGAAATCAATGGTAGAGGATCACCAATGATAGGGATGACTTTGTTTTTTAGGACAGGACCAAGATCCTTTAAGAATGACACAATTGTGGCTGAAATCTTTCAAAAGGAGTGTGCTAAGATTGAAGGTTGCCGGTTTATGGTAGCTCACTCCAATAATCTCACCTTTTGTGAGCAGGTAAATGGTTATTAAAGTCATTGATCTATTTATTAACAATATATACATGTAGGGACTCAAATCCTCTGTCTCTTTTTCATGTTCCCAATTCTGTCCCCTAATAAAATACTTTAATCAAGAAAAATAAAATATTTTCAAAGAGAGCTGTAGTTGATTTTAGTTGTCTCTTGGCAGAATTTTTTTTTAGAGTAGTTAGAATTGGGAACAAAGAAATAAGTTTGAATTTGGACACATACTTCAATTTTAGCCACAGATGAAAATGAGATCCATAAACTTTACACTATAAAATTTACCATATTATTCTCTATTTTTATGCCCTAAAATGTTCATCTATCAAGTAAATGAAGTACCAGAAAATAGTCATAATCACATTCACAGATAGAAGGTCAAACACTACAGGAAGAAAAAACATGTACATAATTTGCCCAAATGAGTTATATAATTATGTGTGTCCATGCAGGTGAAGTTGATGAGTTTGACAGATATTTTGATATCTCCACATGGTGCTCAATTGACCAACATGTTTCTCATGGAAAGAAACAGAAGTGTCATGGAATTCTTCCCCAAAGGGTGGCTGAAACTTGCTGGTGTTGGCCAATATGTTTACCGTTGGATAGCTAGCTGGTCAGGAATGAAACACCAAGGAAGCTGGAGGGAACCCAAGTGGGGATGAATGCCCATATTCAGAAGATGATCGGAGACGCATGTCAATATACAAGAACGGTAGAATTGGACATAATGAATCCCATTTTTCAGAGTGGGTTAGAAGTGTTTTGGCTGAGGTCAAGACAAGAAAGATTCAAGAAACTTCGATGAAGAGAAGTGCTTCTTGTTCTTTTGGTTGTGCTTGTAGCTAAATGGTATCACTTTTGAACAATGTACATTTTTCTTATATGTTTGTATCATCATCAAGGTTATTGCATCCTTAATTAAGGTGACTCAAGTATAAGAGGAAATCATGAATTTAATTATTTTTGAAGTGGCAAATAATCCTTTTAAGATTGTTTTTATTGAATATATACACATTGCCAAGACAAAGTTAAAATGGAAACATGTGAACATTACATGTAAGTGTGAAAATCTTCAAATGAAATTTGAATGGTTTTGGCTCAACATGTCTTTAGTGTATGTGATCTTTCAGGGTCCACCAAACGATAGATTGATCCCGCAGAATGATTTTTGCAATGAGATAAATAGTATAAAAATTATATTATTGGAATAAATTTTCAATTAATTCAGGGATTCCTCAATTTTAGCCTAGTGAATGCAACATCTGGTTAAGGCGTCAATACACCATGAACTTGCGTTCTAATTTACCTTAATCAATTGGGCACAAATTTCATCATCCTTTGGTGCTCTTTGTCACAGCAACAACTCTGGTCCTATCAAGTTGGTGCATGGTGATCCACCACAGTGTAAAAAAACAAAACCATATCTGGGAATGTCTATAAAACCAATTCCATTCCAATAATGTAATTGTCATATCCTCTGGCATTGTTTAGGTTGTTGGTTGCTGGGGTCATTTCATTGGCAAGCCCGCAAGTGAACGTGCAACTAATTATTTTGTCATCCACGTATGATTTTTGTGATTGGCCAATAACTTGAAGCCTAATACAATTAAAATTTTCTGTCATTATAAAAAAAATAAAGTAAAAAAAGAGTTACATCATTTACATGTAATATTCCCTTCACAGATTTTTAAATCATTGACATTCTGTTGAGTAAATTTTACTCCAACTAAAGAAACATTACAGCATTTCTCACGGATCAGATTTAAGTATTGCATGTGATATGGCTAAACATTTCAGATTTGGTCAAGTTAAAAAGCTGACCAAATCTTTATAGTGCTTGGGAAGGAGAATGTTTGTGTCATACATGGAAACCTTTATGCTCTTAATTCTCAATTGAATTGTGTTATATTGATTGCTTCAGGTGTCTTAAACATAAAATGAATTTGGTTTCTTTCATTTTTAGTTAAATCTCATGTATGGCTAACTATAGCATAATAGATTTTATGATGTGTGTGGCAAAGCACTCTTAAAATTGATTTCAATTGTGCAAAAGGCTGGCAAATTCTTTTCGGTGCTTCAATTAAGAGCAAAATGTTTCTGACATAAATGAGAACCATTGTCCAATATGCATACCAATTCTTCTCTTTTATATACATATTGCGAAGACTAAATGCAACACGAACCTTGAAAAGAAATTAAAAGTGAGTCCAAAGCATTGAAATGGGTTAACGCAATATTACATTATTTAGTGTCTATCATCTTTTAGAGTGTGTTTGAAAGAGTGTGAATAAACTTGATTTTGAATATAATTAATTTTGTAAAATTGATTTTAATGTGATATAGTTTATATTTTGAATGTTTTATTATAAAATTAAGTTAAGAGTAAAATTTAGTATAATATTTTTTATCCAACTTAAAAGTTATTTAAAGTTGTTTTAATTCAAAATTAATTCTAAATTTCAAGATGAAACCAAATAAAAATGTATTAAAAATTAATTATGAATTCAAAACTAATTCTTTAATATAAAATCAAACACACACTCAAATTTCACCAAAACTAAACCTCACTAGATGGACCCCAATAATTCAACATTGTGGATTGAATGATTGCTGCAATTAATAAATATGGTTCAAAATTCACCCAATTCATAACACCTAGACAATACACAGTGTACATTATATAATTAATGCATTAGTATTATTTATTCGTAGAAATAAAAACAATACCAAAGAGTAGAATACTTATATACTCTTGTTAATCGATTGAACTAAACTCCCTTATTATAAATACGTTATTATTGGTATGGGAATGGAATGAATAGATCATAACAGAGAAATAAAAAATAGAAATGGAAAGGGTATGTCTTTGCAGGTTGTTGAGAAGGGATCAATGCATCATGGTTGGCCAATCCCCAACACCCAATCGGTAGAGGCATGTGGGGCTAGAAATTGGAGCCTACGAGGCACAACTCCCACGGCTTTGAAATTCTCCCCCTTTCGCATATTTTCACTAACTATTCATAAATAGTAATTCGTGAACAATTTATAACGTGTACACTTTTTTTTGCAGCAATTAATCTCCGCATATAATTTTATGTCAAATGTTAATAACTGTCACACATTAATTAAAGAATTAAAAGAATAAAAATATTTGTTAAAATATATAAAATTATGTTATTTATGATTTTTTTTATGTTTTTTAATGATCTTCATAATAAATATTTTTAAAAATTCTTAACTAATGTCCTATTGGTTACCCTAATTTTATTAATCATCATCTTAAGCACATGGACATTCATATGGAATGAAATTAAATAAGGTTTCAAGTTGGGTGCAATTGGCTAAATGGGAAAAGTCACTTACAAGAACTTTGGTACTCAAGTCAGTTTAAAGTCAAAACTAAGAGATGACTAGGTTAGTGTCATAGCCAGTATGTGAGGTGAGGTGAGGTTATTTAATGTCTTTTTCCGTGTTGTCATGTTGATAGGATGAAATAAGATAATATAATAATTTTTTGTATGATATGGTTGTTATCTTAACTATTAAGGGTGTCTTTCGAAAAACGTTGGATTCAACTAATTCACGTTTTTTTCAATCCAACGGTACAGTTATTTCTCTGTTTAACATTTGGAGTTGTATAAACAGTAAATCAAATATACATTAATTCTTTTCTTTTATGATGAGTGGATTTGATAACTTAAATATTATTATTATAATTTGATATCATCCAAATCAAATTTATACCATTGTTTAATTAATTATCATTGAAAGATTCATCATCTTTAACGGATTAAATCCCAATATTTTATTGAAAATTTAAGAAAAATAAAATAAAATAAATATTATGAAAGTAAATATTCTGACATTTATTGCTACTTTATTCTAGATTCTTCGTTTGTTATCTTTATTTTTATGTCAACATGGGTCTGTTAGACACAGCTGGTTACCTTCATGGCACTTGCTGTCAATTTTGCTAAGTACACCCTGATATTTCTTTCTCCAAGCCATCTATTATACCTTTTTTCTTAAAGGAGGACATTCCTTCCCTTGAAACCCCTTTTTATTTCTCAAAATGTCTTTCTGAAATAAGTATATATTATTTCATAAAGATATTTTCGGTAATAATAAAATACTCCCTCCATACTAAAATATAAGCAAAAGAAAAACTGAATCACACTATGAAAAAATTAGTCAATATCATATAATTTTGACAGTTTTAATAGAAAAGTCAATTCATGTATTTTCTACTAGGACAAAAAAAGAGATAGTGGTTGATAATAAAATTCTAATTAAATAAAGGGTATTTAAGAGATGTTAACATTAAATAGGATATATAGTTAGTTAAAATTTATTTATATTTTAATCTAACATAAATTGAATTTTTTTTTATATTTCAATTCAGAGAATGTCTCATTTAATATCATTCATAAATTAAACACTTATCTTACATATCATATTTTTTAATCATATTTTCATTTTATCATTGATGTTCTTTAAACATTATCTAAAATCTCACTTTCATCATATTTTTATATTCTTTAAATCCTAATTTTTAACTCCATTTGACCTCATTTTTATTGTATTATATTGTATATCTATATATTACATGTAACATTATGGGTGTTCATCCTAGTCTTTATTTTCTTATAACATGACACTGTTAAAAGATAATTAAAATAAAACTAAAATATTTAGTTTGTCGTTATAAAAAATAATAATATTTTCCCTTGTTCTTTAAAATATTATTTTTCCTCAAATGATATTATGAACATATTGAAGTGTATATTGCATAACGTAATTGGTAGTTCGCCCCATACTCGCAAAGACCCCGCCACTCTTATCCTCTTGGTTGTTAGGAAGCAGATATATGATGTTGGTCGTCTTATTCTTTACTCAATTTTCTAATCAAATTCTTAGTACAGACTCACATGACAATAATTTCATCTCCCACAATTGCAACAATTGTGCCCCCTATTCATAAATAAAAAATTATAACAAGCCATGTTTGTGTAAAAATTACCTATAATTTTACAGCGTTAGTACACATTTGGATTTGGATTTGACTTTACCAAAATTAATATGTTGTAACGCTATTTATGTTTTACAGTATAATATGATAAATTTGCATTAATTTCATGATTTTTTCAATAAGAAATTATTTATGAAGACTAAAAAAATTAAAATATACAAATTATAGAAACTAAAATGACCAAAGTAATTTTATGAGCACGGGAAAAATAAAATACTAAAATATAGACTAAAAGTATTTAAGCCAAATAAAAAATAAAAATAAAAGTCCTTATTTATCACCCAGATGCAAACTGACTATTTTCTTCTTCCACCATTCGTCTTCTCCTTCCATATTTAAGAATTTATTAACATTTTCTAATTTCATGGACTACAGATATAACATCTCAACAATTTAGGAATTAAGGTACGATTTTTTTTTTAAAAACAATTATGGATCTAAGTCATGTTACTTGTATTAATAAATGAAGAGAGCTACGTATTAACGGATTTTTAAAGATATATATTTTTTATTGTTAATAGGAATTTATTAAAATATAAATTTAATAATTCTCTTTTCTATTTATTTAATAAGTTTCATTCATAATATTATAATTTTCAATAAATTTAAATTATCAATAAAAATATATAATGATCCATCAAATTTGGTTGGACCTACTTTTATAAATTTCAAATTTGATCATTAAAATGTCATTTTTTTAATAAAGAAAGCAATTTAAACAACATGGCCCCCCTAGCATTAAATTGAGATTTGACTTAGGGACACTGTTTTTTTTTTCGCTGTTCATTTTTCTTTTCCTGGGAACTCCAGCCTCCAGGGTAGTTCGATGCACCTCACTTATGACCTGCACTTAATGCTAGTAGACCTAAACCAAATATCATTGTTCATAGCTAATTTTCCTTGAGAAAGAAATATATGTTCAATAAAAAACACATCTACCTTTTTGTTTGTTCTTCTTGTTATATTTATTGCTATGGATAAATATGTAATTAGAAATAACAATTGCATAAATGTAAGAATACAATTTTATACACTTACATAGAATTGCAAATGTTTCTATAAGTATTGTAGTGTATATTAAAAAGTGTTTAAAGTAAAGCGGCTGGGAATGATGAAATTGATTATCCAATTTCAATAGAAGATTCTATTGATAAAGATTCTCAGCACACTGATATATTTTCTGAAGAACTGAATGATATTTAGGAAGAAAGAAGTTGGACGAAAGTTTTAAGTAAAGATGTTGTTTTGAAAAACATACAATGATAAATTATTTTGTTTCTTTAGTTTTAAGTACACATACATATTCTTTTATGTTTTAAGGACTTTAAATACTCATATTAAAATCTTTTCTTGCAGTCAATCCCAACAAAATTTGTCGAGAACTTCATTCATCCTTTAAATCAAGAGAGCATTTTGTTGGAAGATGATGATGATATATTATATCCATGTATGCTTGGAGGACGTCGTAAAAGAGATAATGAATGTTATCTTACTTATGTTTGGTCTGACTTTGTCAAGGCCAAAGGATTGAAGCCAAAGGATGTAATTCATTTTTCTTTCACCCAGGATCCAAGAATCATGTACATTATGCATGCAGATTTAGGACTGTTATATATTCTACTTTGGGGGTTATAAAATTTGTAGCACTTATATATTGAATTGCATATGTTAGACACCCTTGACTCTTATATATTGAACTGTGGCTGTTATAATTATCTGAGATTCCTTAGGTTGAGTTTAAAGATTTTATCATCTGCTATTTGTGAGTATTATGATTGGCTTTTAGACACCTGCCATTTTACATATTTTGTGGCTTTTACACATATATCATGTGTGAATTGATAGTTATTGGTTGATGCTTTACATGTCAACGATGTGGATATTAGTTAAGATATAATTGATTGACAGTTTTTATCCTAATGAAAAATCATTATTGTATTGGACAACCAAGAATGGCACGTAAGTGTAACTGAATAAGTTAGATTGACGATTCAAAATAAACATGAAAATTGGCAACGAGAATCACAAAAATTTGGAATGATTTTAGAACTCGAAGATCCAATATTGAAATGATCTTCATGGACTGGAAGGTGAGCATTTCTTTGTCTAAGTGCTAAGATTAATACAATGGTTGACAATTATGAGATCAACTGAAGGAGAATCAAACTTATATTTTGCGAAACTTTGAGGTTGAAAATAACACTGGGCAGTATAGGCCATCCAATCACAAATACAAGCTTATATTTGTCAGAGGAACTATGGTTAAGGAAAAGGACCTACCAGATATCCCTTCCTACTATTTCTGTTTCACAGAATTTGAGGCAATCACCAACCGAACTGCTGAGAGTGATATCTTAATAGGTTAAGCTTTACTTTTATGCTATGAGAATGAGAATGTTTATTTGTTCAATAGCTGCGCATATAGAAATGACATGTTTCTTGTTGTCCCAGATCTTATTGGGGAGTTTGTTGATGTAGTCCAGTGACAATTGGACAGTAAACCAAAAAGAGTGACTCTTATGTTGAGGAATAGACAATAGCTATTTCATTTTTTGCTCTTTTAACGTTGGATCATAAGTGATTAACAAAATAAAACTTTATTACTATTGATGAGTTGTTTATTGGTGCTACTAGGGGTAACACTATTACACGTACACTGGGAAGGCTTTGCATTGTAGCTAAAAAAGTTTTTGGACAAACATGAACATGGTTCAGTCATATTGGTGCAGATTTGCAGTTTTGCACACTACAACAACAATTAAATGTATTTTGAATGGACATTGAATATATTCTTGTAAGTACTTTTAGAAAATGATGTTGTTAGATTCAGTATTCTTGCTTCCAATCACAAATTCAATAATTATTGATAATAAGCTTTCTGATAAAATAATGTCAACTATTATAATACAAATTCTTGCGATAAATATTTTTAAAGATATATATTTATATTGACACTAATCCATCAATATTCAAATTTCTCATTACATAAAAACACTAATTTGCTAATATTATTTGTCACTAAGTACTAATTTACCATAACAGATTCAAGATTTAACCATGACTGTGCATGCGACAAACTATTTATTGACTAAATTTTGTCAAATTTAGGTTATAAGTTTCTTTTGAAAAAGATTTATAACAACTGTATTAGAATATTTAAATACAATTATGTTATTTTGCTAATTTATTATAATAGACATAAGATATGAGATTTGATTAAACTATTTTTTTAATATTGAAACTTTATTTTTTTGACTATATAATTTTTAATTAATTAATCATTTCACATATTTATTGTTTGTCAATTGGTATAAAAAACGTGTAAATTACTAACCGGAAGAAAATATAATAAAAAATTAAAACAACACAAAACATGAATAAAATAAAAAGATAAATGAAAAAGAATTACAGCTTTAACAGGTATCACGTTTAAACTTAAAAGAAAAAAAAACTTATTGAACTGGTAGTTTTTTAATACATGATTTTTTTTTTCTTATAATAAATTATTTTCCTTTTTTTCTTCTAATTAGCTCTTTCCGTACCGCCACATTTCCTTTTTTCCCTTTGTTCACAAACACAAACATACTACCCCAAGTTCAAGTCTAAGATCAAGAAAGAAAAACAAAAAAATCAAGTAACTCCATAACACTAATGAGTAAAACAAACAAACTAGAATCCAACAAATAAAGGAATACAAAAACGGAACAAATAAAAGAAAATTACATGCTACTGATTTCTACAATTTGCTAGATCTGAAAACACACAACAAATTTAAAATAATAAAAAAAATCAAACAGAAAGGGAAGTGGTTGCAGAGAGGGGTGGGTTGTAATCGCTCTCTGATTCTACAATTTGACAGATCTCGAATAACTGTTTTATTTCGCAGAAAAGGAACGGATCTGAGATCTAGAGGGCGTCATTGATGGCTGCGGGGCAGTAGAGGTTCTGTGCGTGGTGGGAGTTTTCGGGCAGGTTGAGGCGGAAAAGGAGGCACGCAGGCCAGAGCGGATCTCAGATCTGGAAAAGGAGACAAAGCGAATGCTCCGTAGAATTGAGACACATTGAACTTTACCTTGATAGATAGATAGATAGGTCTATCCACGAAACACACCAGATTCTTCCACTCCACTGCTCTATCGTAATTGGTTTTTTCTTTTGGGTTCATGAATGCATGTAATGAGGGAGTAATTGTTTTTTTACCCTGTATATGTATACATTCTTTGTTCTAGTAGAGTAATAAATTTGGTGAAAATTTATTCTTACTGGAGACTTGATGAATCATAAATTTCCGTTACGTTTAGTTTTTAACAACATGAATCTTATTAGTATTATAAATCCAATTTGTTGTTCCCCTATGCTACGGCGATTATTCATTTGCAATCTCCATAAAGTAGCATGCAATCAATACTGCACGTCTGGAGTTTGGTATAAGCTCAAGCTAATAAAAATCGTTAAAATATATGTTTGATCTCTTAATTTATTTTTCTGTTCTAAATTGATCCTCTATGTTTTAAAAGTTGTAAAATAATCTCTTAAATAATTTTTTTAGTAATATGTTTGTCCTTTCATTAGTTTTTAAATGATGTCAAACTTGCGTCATCAGTAATTGTGACTCCTTTGGCTCTTGTGGTGTTGTAGTTTTAGACACTGGGTTTCTGTCATGTAGTTCTACGACTATGGAGAGATTATAACCGTCGACAAGGTTCATATCAAAGAAATTCAGTTTACGGACATTCTTTAAGATTAACTCCACCAACATAGTTAACAAAACGTGTTACCATTCCACCACGGAGGAGTCACAATTGACTAGGTTTAATATTGATTGAGTTAAAACTAACGTAAGGATAAAAATATATTAAAAAATCTTTAGGGAATCATTTTAGAATTTTTAAAACATAAAAAATCAATTTATGATTGAAAAATAAATTAAATAATCAATCATATATTTTAGTCTATAAAAATACACAATTGTATAAAAATCACATTTTACAAAATCCTCGTTCAAAGTAAATATCACATATTCTCCTTTGCTTTCCGTGACCATCTGTTCTTAGGAAGATCCGGTATCACAGTTTTTAACATTTTTATCACTTAAATTTTATTAACAAAATCATATGTAAAAGACATTAGGATGTGCACCTAGCATTGCTTTATTAATAAAATACAATCGGATTAAATGATACTAAAATTTATTATTTGTATTGTTTATCAAAGAACCACAAAACACATCATCATACATAGGAAAATATATTATATGAGAGTAAATAATTAAATTTAAATTATATAATTGAATATAAACTATCAAAATTTAATGTCATAATTTAAAAAATTATATGAACTTTTTAAAAAATATCATGTGATTTTTTTATATTAAATCTTAAATTTTATTTAGGATTCTATGATTTAAATTTAATCTTCTCTTATAAAATATTTTTTTTTCATAAGATGTTCTCTTACATAATAAAATCTCATCAAAGATATTCTAATTTATTTCATACAATTTAAGAATAATGGATGAAGTCTTTCTTTTTTCATTTTGTTGCATTGTAACAATAACAATAATATCCAATAATCCACACCATAGTACTAGTAACACTTATTTTTATTTTATTTTTACTGACAAAGAAAAAAAAATCTAATATTTTTTATCTTATCTCATTCATATTATAAGTTTTTTAATTGTTTTATTATTATTATTATTATGCCTTTAGGGAACAAAAGTCATGGAAATATATAATTTTTTAATATTTAAGGATGGTAAAAATATGTATGATGTTATGTTGACAAAGTTTTTGATATAAAGAAAGAGTAGAGAAGAAATGTGATAGGCAAAATAAGAAAATTTCTTATATTTTATAAACTTTTATTTGTCTTAGTATGTGTTAATTTTATTTACATTTCCAATTAAATTTTCAAATTTGCCTTATATTAATTTCCTTTTTTTTAATGCTCTAATTTTCTTTTTCTCATTTTTATGTATAGTTGAGGAATTTGAAGTTTGCATGTCATGAACTTATAGAAAAAAAAGAAGAAGAAAGGAACATAATTGTGAAAAACATGATGATATATCTCTTTCTCTCTTTTTGTCTTTGATCATGCCATGGTTATAGTATTTAGCCATACAAATTTGTATTGAAATTGATTTTTAGATTTGTATTTGTATAATTTTTTTTCTAAATTTTATATTTGAATCATTAATATCAAATTATGAAGAAATGACTTAATTGATAGTTAATAATGTTAGAAGATAGTTTTATTGGATTTTTATAAGGTGTTTAAGATGACTTGTTCTCTTAAGGGGAGTTTATAAAATGAATTTATGTAAATCATTAAAACCTGAATGTTTCGTTACAAATGAAAATATAAATTTTAATATCTTTAAGCTAATGTGTATTCCTATAATGACTTCAACATAATATTATTCTTAAATTTTTTCTTCTAAAAAAGTAAATAAAAAATATTAATTAATTATTTTCATTGTCTTGAAATTTCTTATTTATCAAAAGCTACAAGAAAAACAAACACATTGTATATTTCTATAATTTGTTAATTTTAGATATAAATGTTTAAAATTGACTAAAAAACACTGAACGGGAACATGACTTTTTTTTGCAATTACAGTTAGAAAAATGTTTGGATAATATTTATTTTTTACACATATTATTTTATATTACTTTATATATTTATTCATTTCTCTTATTTTTCTCTTCACCACATATCTTACTTTGAAATATATAAAAAATCTTTAGAATTGAAGAATATACACCCTAAGAGCAAAGAAAATTAAAAATAAAAAAAAGAAGAAAAAAATTCAACAAGTGACATAATAATGTTATCATTTCAATATTTCATAAATACATTTATTAAATAAGATGATATCCAAGTATGTATCACAAATGATTTGGTCAATTGGATATAAATAAATATGTATTTACAAACATAATATATTAATATCATGTTATCATAACAAACAAATAGACATAAATAAAATTATATAAATTACAAAATATATTAAAGTAAAATTAATATACACACCAATTTATATATAATAAAAGATATTATTTTAATACATAAATTTTAACGCAATAAAACATGATAGTACCCTTCACTCCACTATACTAATATCCTCATTTATCACTACTGACACTACATGTTATAAACATTTTCTCCGCAACATTTTTTTTACAACTCATTTTTTCCCTCAATATACGTATTACGTCACTCACATTATCACTCACTTCTCTTTTCCTTTTTCATCTTTCTCCAATATTATAAGGAGTATAGTGAAAAGATTCTGTAAAAATATGATTAGTCTTTCTCATTTAATAGCTATAAATGGCGACTGGTTAAGTATACTGTAAGATTCTGTAAGAATATGATGATTAGCCTTTCTCATTTAATAGCTATAAATGGTGAGTAGTTAGTTCGTCCCTCATCAGCAATCAATTAAAAAATGGCAGTGTGGTAATTAAGTCATTCCATGCATCAGAAAAAAGTGCTTCTATGGAAATTGGAAACGCTCCTTTAATTTTGATCCTTTCCCATAGTCAAAAGGAATGTTTTTGGGATTGCAGTAAACACAGTAACACATAAAAGAATTAAAAAAAAGGTTGAAAAGGAAGAGACATGTATGGTCATATAGGAATAAAGAAAAATGGAACTGCATGTTTTGCACATATGAATGATGAAGGGTATCAATCTAAGTATCTATCAATCTCATTTGATAATTCAAATATATGAATGAAACAAACACAGAACAGAAACCCAGATGATGAATGATGATGATGATTCACAATAACACTCCTGAAAGTGCCCATTACGGCACAGGCTGTGAGATTTGCTTGACATGTTGTTCTCTGAAGAAAGCGACAAGTTTGAGATAAGTCCAAGCACCCCATGTGGGGTTCCTCCTCCCTTTTCATCAACTTTCTTTCTCTCCTCATTCATTTTGCTCTTTGGTTTACCCCTTCTTCATCCTTTTTCTCTCACTCTCACTTAAAAGCCAGCTTCCTTGAAAAAA
>CM023945.1:29038761-29157192 GCA_013407115.1 Glycine latifolia
AGCATGTGCCAATCCAAAGGGAATAAGGTGGTCATACACTGGAAGGGCACCAAAAGTTGCAAGTCCAAAATGGAATGAGATGAAGGACTCAAGCCCAAGTAGGAACCAGCAGGTTCCTCCTGATTGGTGGTTTGAGGATGTTTCAATCCTTAGGATTGATCACTTTGTTAGAGTCATCACTGCTATCAAGGTAAAGGGTATGAGGTTTGAGTTGATTGGTGCCGGAATAATGCATTATGCAACTAAGTGGCTACCTGGTTTGATGAATAATGACACAGCGATCCCAGGAGAAGAAGGAAGCAATAGTAGTACTAGTAACAGTAGTTCTAGTAGTGGTGGTGGTGGTGGTAGTTGGAAAGGTGGACTTCATATGATTGTGGCTGGACCTAGAGATGACACTTCAACTCTTCAAGCTAAAGATCAAAGGATGATCATTGAGAGCCTCATCAGCATAATCCCCCCACAGAAGGACAGTGTCTCATGCAGCTTCCTTCTCAGGCTTCTCAGAATGGCAAACATGTTGAAGGTTGCACCTGCATTGATTACTGAATTGGAAAAAAGGGTCGGAATGCAGTTTGAGCAAGCTACACTGGCTGATCTTCTAATCCCATGTTATAACAAAAATGAGACTACTTATGATGTGGATCTTGTTCAGAGGCTGCTAGAGCATTTTCTTGTTCAAGAGCAAACTGAAAGTTCAAGCCCAAGCAGACCACCCTTGTCTGACAAGCATGTGAGCAGTAACATCAATGCCAAGACAAGAGTGGCAAGACTTGTGGACAGTTATCTTACTGAGGTTTCCAGAGATAGAAACCTTTCCCTCACAAAGTTTCAGGTTCTTGCAGAAGCCTTGCCTGAGTCAGCTAGGACTTCTGATGATGGAGTCTACAGAGCAATTGATTCATATCTTAAGGTAATTTATTCTTTTTCCTATAGGAAAATGGAACAAGTATTTCATGCTTCTTAATTAACTTGTGTGTGATTTTGAATTACCTAGGATGCACCACATTTGAGTAAAAATACATGGTAAATTTTGAATTATAACCTAGGGTCTCATACTAAATATGCTTACTATTTCCATCAGTGGAAATATATTTGAGTTACAAAATGAGATCAGCAAACATAAAATCAGTCATTTCTGTGGTAAAGTTATTTTTTCATAGAAAGGTTATCTGTATATTCATTGGTTTTGAAAATTCATAGATATCTGTTCCACTCATTTAGTGCATGTTTGGATATCAGTTTGGGGAGCTCAAAAGTACTTCTATTCCCAAAACACAATTCTTCCTTATTCATTTGTATCTTGAAATTCGAGATCAAGAATGTACATTGAAATTTCCAATCCAAACAAAGCCTTAGCAGTATATGTAAAAATGCTAGCAGTTTAGCTTCACATATGCAATAGATGCATACTCGTGTAGTTCTTATAGCCATGAAACAAATTAACAGGCACATCCAACACTAACTGAGCATGAAAGGAAGCGACTCTGCCGTGTAATGGATTGTCAGAAACTCTCCATTGATGCTTGTATGCATGCTGCTCAAAATGAAAGGCTTCCATTGAGGGTAGTGGTGCAAGTCCTATTCTCTGAACAGGTGAAGATAAGCAATGCACTAGCCAACAGTTCTCTGAAAGAAGGTGCTGAATCTCACTACCAGCCAATGATTCCAAACCGGAAAACACTTCTTGAAGGGACGCCACAATCATTCCAAGAAGGATGGACAGCAGCTAAGAAAGACATCAACACACTCAAGTTTGAGCTGGAGACTGTGAAAACCAAGTACTTGGAGCTTCAAAATGACATGGAAAATCTGCAGAGACAGTTTGATAAGTTGCTGAAGCAGAAGCATACTTCAGCATGGACCAGTGGGTGGAAGAAGCTAAGCAAACTCACAAAAATGACTAATGTGGAAAATCATGATATTTCACCTCAGATTCCAACTTCAGAAGAACAGAACAGAAAGACAACAACTAGAAGGTGGAGAAACTCGATATCCTGAGAGATAAGAAACTCTCAATTGCCTTGGATTGGAACTAATACGTCGTATGTATCAATTTGTGTTCCAGACTTCTTTTTTTCTTCCTTTTTTTGCCATATTTCATTCCTTTTTTTTTCTTAGACAGCAAGCATATGTGGCTTCTCTTCGTTTAATTCTTTTTCTTTCTTTTATAGAAATCTCTATGAAATTCAAACTATATTGTAATTTGTCACCAAATCAAATCATATTTTTCCTTTGTAAATTCTAGAGGCACTGCTTAACTTTTCTACCTTTCTTATGCATTAAGTTTCCAACGAGAATTAAAGACAAACTGAAGAAAAGTCATATTAAAAAACTATGAAGTATGGACTTCCATTAGACCAATTAAAATAGTTAGGACTTATAGAGACACTAATTTCATAATTTTTCAATTTTTATTAACAATGAAATCCTTACTATAACTGTCATAGACATTGCCTAGCCCTGTTATGCAATCAGCAAAAAAATTGCCATACAATATGGCTGAAATATCAAACATAAATGCGTTCCACATTGTTAAATATGGTATACAGATATAAAACCATTCATATGTTCACACTTAAATGACTTGATCGTTTCAGTTTTCGAAGTAGTTTCTTTATGACAAACTTACGAGGTATTGGTTTATAACACAACCTAACTTAAAAACATCTTGGCCATTATGCACAAAGTTAGGCCACTTTTTCCTTTTATTAAGCTTTTATTTATTCATTTATTTATTTACCAGGGTATCCTAAATGCATTTAATAATTTATGCAAGACCTGCGATATTATGATTTATGACTAAAGAATAACAATTGTCTCTTTAAGATCTAAACTTTAATCATACTCCTAAAAGTATAACTTGCCTAGTAATGAGAATGACCTCACACCACATGATTTTGCTTGCCCAAAGTGTGTATCACGCTTATCACGCCAATAATGCTTTGGTCTTGTTTCACGTTAAGGATGAAAATTTTCTTAATATAGAAAAGAGGAAGATGACAGATAACAAAGAATATATGGAATGATGTTACTGATACGGAATCGAGAGTTTAGAATATACAAGAACTAATAGTGTTTGAAAAACACATAAATATATTTGATTTTATTCTTAAAAAATATGTTGAAATCATGAAATTGTAAAAACAACTATTTGTTTTACTTTTATTATAAAAATAATTATACACAAAAGACTTGTGTAATTTAGCTTTGAATTATTCTTGAAAAAAATTATTATAGCAGAACGTAAATGAAGAAATATGATTAGATGTGACAACATAAATCATGGCATCCTACGAGACCACAGTGATGGCTATAATGTGACAAAACCTTAGGCCTCGATGAGTCTGGAACTCTGGATAACCAATAAATAAAAGCCTTCGTTAAAATTAGATAGTGGCAGGGTTGTTTTATGCTTTCATTTCATCAACTAAATAGACCGTGCCACTGCCATGTGAGAAAAGACTGGGTCTAGGTGGACTTATTTATTCATCATTAATTATATTATATTTCGTTGTTATCTCATACTAATTTTATATTATAAATTAAAATAGATAAGTTAGACAGAGTCTCTTCCTTTATTATCTTAATTAAATATTTTTAATATTTTCTCGCTTCAATTTTTGTAACTAGCTATATGAGATCTCTTTTTCAATTATTTCAAACTATTTTTATTAATTTATCTTTATTTATCTTCTTGTTACGTGAATGATTAATATTTCCTTTTTAATATTCTAGTTGCTAGCCTAACATAACATGTAAATTTAACCTAAAAAAACATGTAAGTTAAAATTCCATTCTAATGATAATTTTAAAACTAAAATGGTGTTTTTATCATGCTTTTTCTTCTTTGTTTTAACATATAAAGATATATTTTATTCTCCTAAAAAAATATAGATATATAGTACTTGGTTTATATCATTAATTTTAGCAAACTTTACTATGCATCTTTTACCATTGTAGTTTGGAATACCTATAGATAATGAAAGATTCAAACTCTAATGATTGACAATATGCTTGTTCTGTTCGTAACAAACAGAGGTCTAACAATGGAGTTGGATGGTTACTGTTTGATCTGAACTCTTTCTCTCTGGAAATACTTATGGTGAAATATTCCTGAGAGAATAATCACAATGCACCCGAAGAACCGAATCTGGCGTGGGATGTGTGCACTGTGTCTAAGGAAAAGTGAGAGTTCAGAAGAGCGTACATTTCTCCTGGAATTCCTTACCTATAAATACAGACCTGGTTGGTTATGAACAGCATCCCTTAGTATCAGCGTTCGTATAATGTCCATTAATTGAGTAATCATTGTTCTTTATTTCTTTTGGTTTCGTTGCATATTCTACGATTTTCTTCAAAATACTCCTGGAAAACCCAACCCGGTCAATCCATATTGGGCCTCTTGGATTTGGCCCAGTTTGACTGACCTCAACAATGCTATTTAGGAAGAAGAAAATATGTCATCAATGTTCATTCAATTGATGAGTTGAAGCATCATAATTAAAAAATATAGCAATAAAATACATAACAAAAAAACATTATAAAAAGAAAGATATGATTGATCAAAGGGGATGTTGTTGGACTCTTAAAATAGAATTGATATATGACACAAGTAGCTAAACTTTTAACATCACAATTTACACTTCAACTTTATATATTATAAATATATATTTTTTAATCGTTTATCCCTTTCATTGTACCATCTTATCTTCATTTCTAAATTGAATTTCTATAATTTTTAAAAGTATTTGTTAGTTCTATCAAACAAAAAAAAGTATTTGTTAAAATATAAAAATAACCTTATATAACAATTCAAACATTTCACTGTAAATGCAAAATAACAATTTATATACAAAATATTTATTTATATTTATGAATTTTAATTTATATATATATATATATGAAATTTGAGCAACGTACACATCTTTATTTTTTAATATGAAAGTGTTAATAAACTAAACTTTTAGTATATTTTAAGATATTATCTGGTTATAATTTACTATTAGACTTATACTAAAAAAAATGAGTGCATATTAGTCGATCTCACAAGTATTTATTAATGTATACACTTTCTATATAGATAAGGTAAAATATTGAAATAGTAGTTGATAAAAAATACTATCTGTCCCAAAATAATAAATAGATAAAAAAATAATACTGATTTTACAAAGGTTAATATTATTTTATTATTAATTTATTTATAGATTTTATTATTCATCATTAATATTATAAAAATATAATTAAAAAGTAATTAATATTATATTAAAAATCTAAAATAATAATTATTTTAAAATAATTTTTATACAATAATTATAATGTGACGAAATGATAATAATATTTGATTCTGATCACCTTTCCCGTGTGTAATGGAATTAAATTAATCATCGATTTGATTAACTCAACTATGGCTTCTGGTTTAGACTTTAGAGTAACATTCTACAAAACTAGTTCTGCATAGTAACAGTGACGATCAATGATTGTAGACATACAATTAATTAAGATATTACTCGTTCGCTCAAGAAGTAGTCATTGTACAGTGTATTATGGCCAACCCCGATGCCAAATTCTTCTTGATAATTGCTTGTTTTGTCTGCTAATAACAAGACAAGGATTTGTATGTTCGTCTAATCCGAAACAGTTTCAACTTGATAGCCCCAAACAAGTTGAATCATTTCTAGACCCTGCTTAGTTTTGCTTACAACTCAAAATTCAAATTCATTTACTAGGAATATTCTATAAACTATTAAGTTGATTATGCCCCGGACCATGCTTATTTATTTAACTATTACTTTCTTGGTTCCAAAATAAGTGATATATACGATTTTTTTATATAGATTAAGAAAACAAGTATTAAAAAAATATATTTATTAGGAGATGATTTTATTAAAATATTCTTTTTTTTTTACTTTCAATAAATATATTACTAAGTCTTTCAAAATAATATGTTTATTAGACGATAAAATTAAAATAAATATTTAAATATCTCATTAAAAAGTGAGAATATTAATCAATTTGGAATTTTTTTTTAAAGACTAAAATTTCAGTCATGTTAGAAGGAAGGGAGTAATTAATTAATGCACTAGTATTAAAATGTAATAACATTAATTAAGATGATGATGTTATTTATAATCATTACATGAATTTGATATAACTAAATAAAAGATCGGGCTTTGTAATTGGAGCATAAGGATTAATTATCATCTATCTGTAATTTTGAAACTTGAAGGTTTAGTTCGGATATCTTTATTGGACTTAATTTCTCTGTGATTGAGTTACTTCTTTCCATGTTTCTCATCATAAATACATACGCATGGGGATCTACATTAGACATATATGGATGGGGCCAAACTTGTTTTCATACTGTTGCCCACTCCTATTAATTAATCCACAAATTCCAGAGTGAAAACAACTTTTTGAGGTGATGCATTATCAAGCCCTGAAGTGTGTTATCATTAGTTCAAGTTTACCATTAATCTCGGTTTGCTTCTTAGGCATCATTCTCCACTATATTTCTGCCTACGTACACTGACGCAGACTAGTTCTTTAGCCATTGTTATTGTTAATGTCATTGCTGTACTAATTAAGATTCAAAATCTTCTATAAGGGCTTGATGTTTATGCTAACCAAGCCTCACAATTTTCATAGACAAACATTTGTATACAAAATTCTAATGTTTTATAATACCCTGTTGCTATTCTATATATGTTTAAATTTTAGATCGATATATCTAGTGTACATAAATAGTAAGTCCATTGTAATTTGTAACTTCATTGTTATTCATTCTTAATTTTATCATGTAATGTGTACTAAACTACCAATACCTAACACATGAAGAAAATATGTAGGAATCCACATATCTCTTGCGCAAAACGACTAATAAATTTGGTAACTGGACGCTAGATAAAGCATAATGTTTTCAGTAAATGAATTGCCATATTGCTGACTATTACTGTTCAGGCAGTAGTTAAGAAATCAAAAGTCAAATTGGAAAAAATAATATTTAATCTTACCAATTTGTTGAAACATTTATTTATTGATTCATTAATCATCATTTTTAGCAAAAAATAAATGGATTATTAGTTTCATCCTTCGTGGATTATATTGACTATATTCATGAGTTCACGAATTTGGATAATCTTGAAAACTGACTCAAACACTTTGGCTTCAGTTACTCAATCCGTTTGACATGGAACTTTATAATTATTATTTATATATTTTTTATATTTATTTATTATTAATAATTTTTAAATTTTAAATAATTTTTTTTATTTTTCATAGACGCAACCTAAATCTGTTAATTTTTGGGTTATTATAATATTGATATGAAGTATTTATTAATTTTTATTAATAATTAGTTTTCGTCACTAATTACATTTAGTGGTGTGTAGCTTCTTAATTACTCACATTTTTTCAATTCACAATACTCTACTTGAGACCTTGCTTTAGAAAATGATTCTACTCGAATCAACAACTAATTAATTGTTATCGATTGAATTGCTTTGGTTCTAATTTGAAAAAAAAAGTGTAAGCTAGACTCTACCTAAGTAAAGTGTTTTTGTCAAGTTGGATAGATTTAGTCTAGCCCCGTATAGTTTACAACCTATTTGCACTTCTAGAGTTAAAGGTTATATTTGATAAGATATTTTTAGTTAATTTTAACTTTTTTATTAGTTAAAAAATTTGTTTTACTGTTTCATAAGCAAGATTTTTTTTAATAACTTCTTAGTAGTTTTTAGAGTTTCTTAAATGCTAGTTAAAGTAGTATTTTTAAAAACATTAGTTTCTAATTTTTTATATTTTATTTTATTATTATCCTCAATATATTTATTCAATTTTCTGATTGCACTTTTTAAATAAATGATGATTTTATTATTTTTGTCATTTAACACTTTTTACTACTTCAACATTTAATTCAACTAACAATTATAATTTAATGAGCTAATTTTTTAGCTTTCGACTATCAACTAAATTTTAACTTTGAACTAACTTTTCAACTAATTTTATCCTACCTTAAATTTCAGGAATGAAAATGATTTCAACAAATCCCACTTATTTTGCATTTGTTGCCTAATTATGTTGACTTGGCCTCACATCCTTTAGAGTTTTTCTATAGCTTGTTAACAGATACAGTATATATTTAGTTATTCGTAGTAGTTTCTTCTTCTCTTTTACGTCCTACAAAAGAATACAAAGGCTTAATATCATTTTTTACCTTCCATTTTTTAAAATTTTGGCGAAAATTACTCACAATAAATTAGTTTGGGACATTTTTCTCCTACTTTTTAATAAACTTGTTAATTTTACCTTTTATTATTTGTTTGTAAATAAGTGAAAAGTTGGGATAAAATTCACCAACAAAATAAAAAATTAGGGATAAAATTTGTTAAAAATTGAGTGTTAAATTTGAAAAAAAAATAAAAACTGTATTTATTTTAAGAATAAAATGGCAAAAAGGTAAAATTCACAAATTCCTTAAAAAATAAAAAGTAAAAAGTGTCAAATTAATATTGGAGACTAAAACTCAAAAGCTTGGAAGTAAAAAGCACAATTAAGCCAAAATAAAATAAAGACATATATAAATATGAGTAATAATATTAACAATCAAATACAGGTTAATTTTCATTTTTAAGGGCTTAATTTTTCAGTTCTTAAATTGAATCAATATATTGTTTAATTCTATGAATTATGATCCTTTCTGATTTTTTTATATCATAATTGAATTTCTTATAGTCATCCATATATCCAAATTAAGAAAGTCTTCATGTTTTAAAAAATATTTATCAAGGTATTTATATTTATCTTATTCTAAAGAAATAAATAGAGTTTGAATCTATGACCGGTCAGATACGAGACATTTCCTTATTTCACTTGATCAATCCCTTGGAGTTAATAAATAATATTTTAATTTAACAATTTTCTCTAATTTTTATCTAAAAAATTAAAATATTAAATGTTAGTCACCCATACGAAGTTTGTTATGGCTTTCATAATCGGAGCTCATGCTTCTAGTATAATGAAAAGAAAAAGAAAAAAGTACCATTGCAACTTAATATTGTTTCCTTTCTTATAATAGGTAAAAATTTCATATTCAACTAAAATAAGTATAAAGTCATAATTGTTGAATAAAGAATTAAAAGAACTTGAACAAATTTATTGTTTTATTTATATAAATAGTTAGAGCATATTCAATGAGAATTTTTAAATGAATTTCTTAAGTTATTTTTTATTATCCCTAATTTTTTAGCAAAACAGGAGCTCTGATGGCTCTTTTGGGCCTCAAGGTCCGACCGATAGCCACTAAATCTGCATTACATGCACAATTTTGCTCAAATGATAAAAACACTAAAACTTTAAGAAACTCATTTTTTTTATATATTTTTTTTCCACTTAATTATGGTTTAATTGTGGAGGTTATTATGTGTCACATATATATTATTTTTTATTTCTAAGAAACAGTTATTGGAAAGATACAAATCTTAGTTTTAAAAAACTCTTACTACCACATAAATTTGCTCCAGCAGAAAAGAAACATTAAGAAAGAGTTTCTTCACTTAAGAAACCTTCAAACAATCCCCATATAATTCTGCAATTTTTGACAGTTAAATGTCTTTCTTTCCCTGTTACAATCTTTGCTTTAGAAAAATCAAGTTAGAAAAATATCAAACCCTTGCCTGCCCGTTTGTTTCCTTAAAAGAATCATATTTAGATGCAGAGTTGCATACAAAAAGACACAAATAACAAGTAATGAGGAAGCGCAGATTGATAGAAAATGATATGTACAAACTGAAAACCACATCAGCTAACAACTTACAAGATGAACTACATGCATGAAGCATGATAGAGACTATAAACTGCATACACCACTTCCATAACCATTCACACTCCAATTATTCTTACAATCACACACACTTGACAGCTACATATTAACATCATCAAAAAGAGACCTAGACCACCAATATTATTATGAATTACAAAGCAGAAACTAGAATTGCTTATCATCATTCCTCCCTCCCTCAACATGTAAAACAAAGTAACCTTTACCACAAAATGCTATATATCCAAACAAAGGGGGCCCCAGCAACTCATAATGAAACACTAAGCTCACTCTGCCAAACATCAGGAAACTTTCTTGTTACTTTTAGAGTAGATGCCAGCATGATATGCGTGCAACCTTGAAAGAATGAAAAAGGAGGGTTGAAAGTGGGACCCCAGTTGCCTAATGTGCATGCATTCAATCACCAAGAAAGAGTGCAACACTTGAGAGAGAGAAAAAAAGAATCCTCATTTACAGCAAAGACCCTCCACTACGATCTCCATCACTTCACTCTGTGACCTTTAATCTCCAAAAAAAGCTACAGGATAATCATGTTGGTCAACAAATTGAAACCCCATATCCTGCATTTTTCCCCAACCGAAGTGCCAAAGTGCAATACTATCTATTTCAGCCTTAGTACACCTTTATTTCCCAACCATGTATGTACACCTCAAGAAAGAGGATTTAAAGAAAACAAGAAGCAAACATGCTAAGATAAACATATCAACCAACAAAGCTAAGAATTCACAGAACATCTTTTCACCATGAATGTTCCCTTCAACCAATATGCTGTAACATCAGTGGCTGTGACTGAGTACAACTTAGCGATATTTCACACCAAGAGAACCAGTTTGGGACATCAAAATTTTCAAGTACTCAATAGTTCCATCAATGACTAACAGTGGCTCCTTTCCTTTTGCACCAGGAATTAAATTCTCAAGAACTTTCAATGATTCACGGATCTTATCCTTTTTAAATTTGATATCGCAAGCCACTGAATTATCTACTTTAGTTTTATCAACAGAATATGCCCAGCTTCTAGAATTCTTTGATTCAGCATCGCTTACACAATCACAGGTTTCATTTGGTCTTACAGAACTATACCTGTCCACAGGTGTGGATGATCTATTATAGTCACCATCAAATAGCTTCAGCCTTTTGTTAGGCCAATCAGAGCTAGCAACCTCCTCTTTTGTGTCTTCCAATTGCTCTTGTATCACATAAGTCTTATTAGTTGCCAATGGCGAACGATCTGTACTTGTTACCTCATCCCAACTATCATCATCATCGCCTTCACTGCTTTTATCATCAGAATAAAGCAGTGCATTTATTTCTTCTGTATCTTCATGGTTTTCACTTTCTTCAGTAATTGCATGATCCTTAACAGACTCTTTCAGTAAACTGTAACTGGTTAGATGCTTTTGACCCACATTACTGGCCTGTCCCTCCCCATTTATGACATAACTTTGAGCAAACTTTGTAGCAGTAACAGTTGGACTCTGGACAAGAGGGAGGACAGGACCATAAAACAACCTTGTCTTATTATCAGAGCGGTCGAAGATCAGTAACCTCTTCTGCAAAGAAGGATTTGCATTTTGTAAAGCTCCTCTAAAATGTGTTTCTTTCAAACTTGTGTCAGCATTGCGATACTGAAGGAATCCTTGCACTTCATTTCTTAGCTTGGTTTTCAGACTTGGGATAGAAGGAGCTGCAAGCCCACAAAATGTACTGGCAGCAGGCAAGATGGAAGTGCTTGAATTCAGATATGCTGGAAGACTGAGTAAGCTGGGCTTAGGCAGCATACTGAAGTTATTAGAAGAAGGTGATTGCCAAGCCACATGGTGTGGGCGCGGCAAAGCCCCGTCAGCCTTAACCATCCAACAAAACAAATGACCTATAGAACAATAGAACCAATCAGACAATGCTAAATATGAAAGCCTTTCAATTGAAAAGATGAAAATAGTGCATTAGAAAATATGTACCAGTAGATGTTATGGTGCTCTTGTATGAGATCTTTGGAAACTTGCTGCTTTTCTAAGGAACAAAGGAAAAAAAAAAAAAACACTACAAACTCCAGCTTAGTACTAAGAAGGATATGTGAATCAATCTACGTGACAGGCTTAAGCAAATGACGGAAGTACTCAGCCTGCAAAGAGTCAGAAGATAGCACATGTCACTCATTGAGCTCATAAAACTATCTAATAACTGATAACAGAGGCCAATAGTTTTTGTGTTTAATGGTGATAATGTTTATGTCTTATGCCACAATACAGACATATAAGGAGACTTTCATCAAACAACAAGCTTCATCATCAAAGATATAAGCATTTCATAAAACAGCAACAGGAAAACACCAACAATCAGAACAGAAACATGTTACTAACCTGACAAAAATGCAAGGGTTGAAAGCATGCTATCACTCTAACAATAATTGTTGATGCACCATCAATGCCATACTCATGTTTTAATGCCCGGAATCTTGTTTGGCTCGCTGCTTGGCACACCATAACTTCTTTTGTTTCTCACCACACTACTCAATCAATCTAATGTTATTGCACACAGAATAAACACCCAATTGAATATCACAATGAAGTTACCCCAAGCTAAACACAATCAGAATCAGCTAGATCTAGAGAACAATATGAGATAAGAACATACTGAAAATACAAAATAACAGAATCTGCCTTCACTTCCTATCTTTTAGCCAATTCTATACTTATCAGAAGAAACGATCAGACAATGGTTGGCATCCATGGCAGTGGCTACGCAAAGAGACCAGAAGCAAAAAAATATAGGATTTTTGGAAATGGTGATCTACAGAATAACTTTACAATATAAGTTCAACTGTATAACTAGGCGGAACAAGTCAACAGAAAGACCCAACCAACGCATGCTGATTTTTCCGGTGGGGCTTTAGATATTCAGAATTACGTAGAGCTTCAGGCTGATATTATGCACTCAAGTAAACCAATATCCCTGAAACAAGATTATATCATAGAATAAACATCATTACTTCATTTTGTCATACATCATAAAATAAGTGTTTTTTTCTAGTCTATTTCATATACCAAATCTTCTAAAATATTACAGACAAGTCTTAACTGAGAAAACATAAATAACCACTGTGAGTATGGACAGAGACATTGAAACATATAATTTAAGCGTTCATTTAATCAAAATGAACCTGTGAGAACCTTATCCTTCACAACAGCCATAATAAGAGAACATAAACAAAAATTGAACATAATCACCACATGCTGACTTGTTCTCCAGTAACATACAAGGACATGAAGCACACTTAGCCTAGTATCAAAATCTTTCAACCAAATAAGTTTCTCAAACACAAAGGAGGATAAAAAATAGTACAATCCTCAAGTTTCTCAACAACAGAAGCTGTTAATTTAACAGAACATACCCAACAAAGAAAAGGCACATACCCTTATAAGATTTGACTCCAAAACCAAGTTTCATCGAAGAGATCCTAGACTCCTAGTCCCAATTCAACCAAAGCCTTCACCTTTTCTCTCCCCACCCTCTTACCCACTAACAAGAGCAAAAAATATAGAAAACCCAGAAAGCAAAAACAAGAAGAAAACAGTGTGTGAAATACTTACAGAAGGATCAGAAGGAAAAGGGTGTCCTGAATTGAGCAGAGTGAGAGAGAAGATAGAGAAAAGAGATGATTGAGAGTGAGGAAAGAACCATTCACTACAAGAAAATGTCCAAAGAGGTACTGCTGAATGTGGATGCCACCGCTATATAGACAACCAAGTGTCATTTTTGACTTAACTTCTTAGCTATTGCTGATTAGAGTCGTTAAACTAACAGTGACTTATTTTATTAATTTTTTTTACTAATTATTGCATTTTTATCATAGTTTTTAATATATTTTTAGTTTGATTTAAATAATTATTTATTATTCTCTCTACAAAGTAACGTTATTTATAGTCTTCTTTGCTAGAAAAGGTGCAACATAATACTAGTATTCAAAAAATATTATTAAGAGTATAAATATTGGAAAAATAAAATATATTATATTGAAAAACTAAAATAATATTTATTTTGAGATTTATTTTTGCTTCTAACATGATATTTATTGTAGAATATAAGGAGTATTTTTTTTAATAAGAGATTGATTAATAACACCTATTTCTTATTATATGCTTTTAGGCCTGACTTTTAAAAAATATATATGCTTTTCGGCTAGATTTTTAAAAAAAATATATTCATAAATTATTTAAGAGATGTTTTCTATTAAGCTTTTTCATATAAAATAAGTTTTTTGGGGGGTAAACTATAATCTAATATTTTAATTACATTGATTTTTTTTTCTCTTTCTTTTATATTCTTCTTTGTATTAATTATATTTTTTAAAATATATGTGTGTAGTACTTAGGTTAGATTGTTGATTTTGGCTAACTCTAAATTGTTTTTTTTAATGGATGTTTGCTCTACATTAGCGGAGGTTTGAGGTATATGGACGATAGACTTACTCCAACATAGCTTAGATGCCATGAATAGGATATGTACATATATAAAAAATACTTTAAATGACAATTTTACCCTAATAAAAGTATGATATTTAGTTTATTACCTAATATAAATAATGATATTTATTGAAATTCGAAATGAGTTGTATTTTCTGACACTAACACCCAATAACTGTAAGATTTAATATTATCCTATTCCGATGATACTAATAATTTTAGCTCAAACATGATTCAGGATTCACAAATTGTGTTGTAAGAATCATGCACTTCAATAGAGGTGCTTATCATAGTCAAGACTTGGCAGATTTAAAACTTTAAGTCTAGTATAGAAAATAAGAAAAATGTGTAATTTTATTTTAATTAATTTTGAATTCAAATTTCTAATAATATACTATTATTAAAATTTTGGAATAAGAATCTTTTCACCAACAATGGATATAGGTTATTTGATTCTGATTAATCAAATGTCGGCTGTGTTTAAGTACTACAGTCTTAAAAAAAGCTTAAGTTGGTATTTGTTTGCGACTAAGTAGATACTCAAATGGAACTGAATATGTTGGTGATACTAGATATCCTTTTAGTTGATATGTGGATGAAGCCTGAACATAT
Organism: Glycine latifolia; assembly: GCA_013407115.1. Lineage (NCBI taxonomy): Eukaryota > Viridiplantae > Streptophyta > Magnoliopsida > Fabales > Fabaceae > Glycine > Glycine latifolia. The sequence goes on from CM023945.1 coordinate 29,053,678, forward strand.
TTTAAGTGGTCAACTTAATAGTTTTTTTAATTAAACTATACAACAATCTCCTTAGTTTCAGTAAGGTAGCCACGAAATTCATATATACCAAGCTAACAAAACTGTCTTAGGGTACCACTGAGTAAATAATTAAATATTATATTAAATATTTTATACTAAAATAAAACCAGGATTACAAATTGAGAATTTATGTTTGATTATTAAACAATAATTTGCTAATTCAACTTGTAAGTTGGACCGAAGTTCCCATTCTTCCCCAATCTGCATAAAAATACTTAAAAATAATAGTTAGGTTAAATGAATTGATGCTGGCCCTTGATTAGCGATAATCAAGGGCATGAGCATGCTTACCATAAGGCTGAATAGTTATAATTAGAAAAACTATGACGACAACAACATTGTGGAACAGTTCACAAGAGACATAAACACTGAACATGCGTCATTCACTAATGAAATAATTAGTCCAATCCATTGCTTTAACCACATAGCAATCTAATTTGTTATTAATTATTAATTAGCCATTGAAGTGCAACCACCCCTAAGGGTCCAATAGACCCCACCAAAGTGAGGACAGTATATTGGATGAATCATTCAGGAGCATGACAATAAAAATAATAATAAAGCAAAGAGAATTACACAAATGCAAAAGACCATCAAGTGCAATCGCAATTTTTGCCCACTAACTACAATCATCCAATCTAATATATTACACCCGTGCGTTTGATGAAAGCCAGAGAGAGAGACAGACTACAAAATTTTAAAGAGCCTTATAAAACACAATAATTTTTGTATAATTCTAAAAATTATACACATGGTGCTACACCACATTCTAATTTGCTTAAGGTGGAGGGCATGAGCACCAAATACACAAAACCTTATAATTAGGTCTACTCTTTGGGTTACATCTACCCCAAAGTATGGTTGGATTTCGGAGACTGACTGCTAGAATTAAGGGATTCCTTTTATCCTTTATCTCAATACTCACTAAAGAACATCCACGGAATTGATTGGTTTCTACTTTTTGTTCTTTTTAAAGGCACAAAAGCATACCCTTTAGGCTTAACAACTTTTTTCTCTGCAAAATGGTGTTCCGTGAGCTTTCAGGAGGAACATTAATGGTTGTGGGTCGATCTAGTACGTTTTGTGAGCGAAGTGAATTGTCCAACATTCTTACAGTATCATTGTTGTGCTCAAATGTTCTGTTGAACGCTTTTGTAGATGCAATAGTTTTGAGGCTATTGGGTATAGTTATTGGATCTAGTAGAATTTAGTCCTTCTCAAATGTGTGGTCAATCAAAGTTTGAATATCTGTTAAAAGGGATGTTCATATTGAGCATTGACTACATCTCTATATTAAGATTACCTATGAAGGAATATACTTGTAAGACTGTTGTAATTTGGAAATGATGACCGGAATACATTTTTATGATAAGATAAGAAAAATGAAATATATATATATATATATATATATATATATGTGTGTGTGTGTTTTAAAATTAACTTATGTATAAACTAAAATCAGTTTTTGAAGAAATTAAATGAAAAAACTTCTAATTTATGATAAGTAAAAAGAGAGATTAAAATTAAGAGTAATTAAAACTAAAGTAGTTACTTTTAAAGTAACAAAAGAAAATCAATGATTGGGGTTTGGATCTAGTCATAAGAAAAATAGAATGCTCTATTGAATTTGATCTAAGTATCAATTTTTAAACCCCAAAGACTATTGGTCGATACTCACCTATCATACCAACAAGTTCGTAAGAAAATTGATAAAATACTTAATTAATTGATAAATAACTCATTTTTTATCTTTGACCCCTAATCACTACAAACACCCCAATCATTACAACGAAATGTGTCTATATTTATCTATGTGCATGTTTGATTGGGCATCATCAACACTTACGCACTTCCCTCCAAGGCATTTTAATCTTACTTTTTTATTTTATTTTAATTTAGACGTGATTTTTTTTTATACCTAAACATGCGTATAATACATGATACCAAACACACCCTATCTTTTACTTTGAAATGGGAGTAGGTTTGAAAAGAATCTTAGAGTGTTTAGGAATTAAGATTGTTCTAGGATAGCCTCTTAATGCTTTCCTTTCTAGTTAGAGTTATTTCTCAAAGACTATTTTCCATTTATATCCTAAATCAAATATCAAATTTTCATATATAATATTATGCAGATATTAGCTATATTAGTTGTCAAACATTTTTAAGCAATTCGTGTCTATACATTAAATTATGTTAATTTTCCTATAAATGACATGTCGTTTTTAATTTTCTAATTCTCTTGAAGTAAAACAAAATCTAATTCTTTTAAATACATATACATGATTTTAAATTTTTAAACTTGAATTACTTTCTGTATTTTATTTAAATTAATTATTTGAATATCTCATAAGTTTAATATCTTTCAAAATACTTTTTCTTTTGATTCATATTTTAAAATTTGTTTAAATTTTAAATTAAACATTTATTGCACACATACTTGCTAGCTAGTGATCAAATAAACATAAGCACCTCAAAATTAGCCACGTCACTTTAACTTGTCTCACTGTCTTTTTTTAAAAGAGAAAACACCTAATTTTTCCTTAATTTCTATCAAGAAAATAACTAAGAGAAATAAATTATGGAAGGCATTGAAAATAAATGGTGATCATTAAAGAAAATCATGATTGTTATATCCTTAATCATACATCATTGCATTGCCACAGGTCTTCTAGCATCCTTTTTCACTATAAATTTTGGGTGGTTTCATGTTTGAAAATTTGAAATCTACTAAACACGAATGATTAAGTTGAAAATTTAGTCATAGGTCAACACTGAACAACAATTAGCTAATGTAATACATTTTCTCTTCATTTAGTAGTTTGTTTTCTTCTATCAAGGCTTGGATTTGGAAGTGCATTTAGAGAGAGAAAGGAAGAAAGTATGCAATAGTTAGTATTATGCGCAGTTTAAAATTTTGTGGAGCTTATTTATTTTTCATTTCTCTAATTGCACTTGCAGTTATTAAACGGTAAGTTAATTCAAATTTGTTTTTTTCCTAAATAATTTTTAAAATAATGAAATTATATAACTAATTCTTAATTAAAGTATTTAATATTTATCAATTTAGTTTCTAAGTTGAAATAATTTTATAATATTATGAGACTAATTTGAATTGAAGGATTTTCCTTTTTTAAAAAATTATGTAAAATGATTTCTAGTACATGAGGAATTATTTGTATAACGATGAAATTGATTGCTTATTTTAAAAAAAAATTATTTGATATAATTGTAAAACATGTAAATACTTTTTTTTCCTTTTCACAATGAAGCTCGTAAAGATCTTCTTAAGTCCGTGTGTTAATGAATGGAAAATGCAAACATTGAAAATAAGAAGAGAACAAACCCAGCTTCAATTTTTTTTTCTTGTTATAATCTAAACTATCAAACTCATTTTATATTCTTGAAAAGTAAACTCGTCTAAACATGCCCTAAAACATGGGAATAACCGAATAAGTAAAAAAGAAAAGTGAAAATGGAAGATTTCCCCTTTTATTTTTGAGAATTGGTGGCTTGCCTTAGTGTCTGGTGCGTCGGAGGCAATGCAAGTGTATGGGTGGATACGTTTTGGACAACAACAGTCACATAAAGTCGAACAAATAGTATTCACTTTGAAGCTCCCTATTAACTTCGATATGATTAAATTGGTGAGTGGAAAGCCACCGGATATAACACCAAAAAATAGTAAGATGTGAACAGAATATCTTTCATGCATGTTCAATTTGTTATCTTACTTTCTTTTTTTTTCTCAAAAATGTAATAAATATTACATATGATTTTTTTATCCATAAAAAACAGGTAGTAGAAAATTTATAACATTCACATACGCTTCTCAACTAAATTATACTCCCTTAGTATAAAGGTCACATGTGATTAAATTCATGTATCCTCACTTATTCGTTAGCAAGATATGAGATCATAATATTTGTTATGTTTAAATATCCTTTTAAAATGTATATTAGCAACATACTCTGACCTAATCTCATATGTAATCCGTCAACAATGTGTTTTGAAGCATGGGATCAATTTGATATGTAATCCATTAACAATGTCTTGTGCAAATCATGGGACTCACCCTAAAGACACATTTTATGTCTCCTTATGTAAGAATTACTATTGAGAATCTTTTGACTCTATATTGACTTTCATACAATTGCAAAGCAAGGGATTATGTGTCGCACAAATCATGGGACTCGCCCTAGCTAGAGACATCTTCTATGCCTTGTCACGTAAGAATTGCTACTATAATAGTACCTAACTTTTACATTTATCCTCTACCTTCAAAACACTGACTTAAGCATCGTGTCTTTGAGGAATACCATGAATATATAAGAGATTTTGTTCAAATATTCCACCTTTTATTATAGTGTTGAACATTTGGCATTGTATGTGGAAATGACTAACTATAACTCGTTCGCATTTTACTTGGTCATCATTATAACTCTATGAATTCTTTTGTCATAAATGATCTTGTAAGAGAAAACTTCATTATCTTAAAAGTTCATGATTATTATTCTTGAGCCCAATATAGATTACATTCCCCATCTGATGAGCTAGGAATTAACCACCATATTTGCTTATCTAAAACCAGCGAAGTAACTTTAGAGAGGAAATAAGTGGTCAAGCTCATTTGTAAACATACCTTGATCATCTCCATGTAAAGTTGGAGGATACATATCTCAAACAACAATAGGAAGAGTTGAACACTAAGATAAGAAAATTTGAGAATAGACAAACTGACAAGCCTCTTGAAACTTCCATGACTCACCTAATCTATACTTCCTCCCTTCTCTTTTATAAGAAAAAAAAAGCAACTTTTTTGTTCTTTTTTATACGCAAAATTTGATTATTTTTGCTTCATTTAATGAAACTATATTCAAAATATCCTTCATTTAATAGAGACTTTATACTTAATATCAAATTCCAATAAATAATAGTTTAAAAAAGTGTTTGTTTTTTAATTAAAAATGCCATAATTTAATGAAATTTAATTTTTTAATAGGTATGAAATCAATTTTTATTGTTTATAAAAGAGAACAGAAGAAGTAATTGGTATTGGATTCTTCTAGTTACTTGTGGAGACCTCACATCAAAATCTTCCCATCAATGTATTGGGGAGGCCTGGCTGTTGTCCCTACCAAGTCCAAGTATGACAATGAAGAGGTACTAGTCGTTAATCAATCCTTACTAAGCATTAATGTTTCCAGTGCTTAAGAACTTATATAAAACAACCCTTGATAATGGAACAATGTGATGGATCAGGAGACCCAACGAATTATCTTGATATATTTGAAAACTATCAAACCTATTTGATTCGTATTATTCTTATTTTATTTGATTTCTTTTAAAATTTATATAAAATTATGTAAAAAAGTGAATTAATCTAATCTGGTTTGATGGGTCAGGCCAAGTCAGCAAATATATTATATGCAACTCATTAGCCATTTAAAGTCGACCCACCCCAGCTCACTTTTCACCCATTTGCCTCAATAGTACTCTTGTGCGACAACATGAGAATGTAGTTTCCTCCCATGCACATATGCTTAATGGCCCCTCCATTCATCTTTCTTAGAATAAATTGGCATGGTGCAATAAGCATGTATGGGAGGCAGCCATGCAACGTGTGGTGGCTTGTTGTTTTTGAAAAAAAAAATGTTTCTAAGGCGGTTTTTCAAAAAAAAGTCATGTTTTTGTCATTTTTTTAAAAAAAACGTTTCTTCTACAAGGATTGTGAGACAAAACTGTCTTAAAATATTCAAATTCTAAGACGATTTTGGAAAGTCTGTCTTAGAATGTACATATATTCTAAGACGATTATTCTTGACAACCGTCTTAGAATCATGCATATTTTGTTTTTTTTTTTTTAAAAAGACGTGTATTCTAAGACAGTTGTAAGGAATAATCGTCTTAGAAAAACATTATTAGGTTTATTTTTGAAAAAAAAATATTTTCTAAGACGATTGTCAGGATAACCGACTTAGAAGGTATACATTCTAAGACAGTTATTCAAGACAACTGTCTTAGAAAACCTTTTTTTTTTTAAAAATTAAAAAATTCATGTTCTAAGACGGTTTCGAAATCGTCTTCAAAAGTGGATATTTCAACGACGTTGGCTATGAAGACGGTCCTACAACCGATGTAGAAACACCAAAACAACCGTCGTAGAAAGCCTGTGTTGTAGTAGTGCACATTGGAGCTTTTATTCGTGCTTTTTTCTTACAATTTGGGTGGAGTTCTAACCAATATTCTTAAAGGTCTCCAACTATCTTGGAGCCCTAGTTAGGTTATTGCTTATTTTAATTGCAAAAAATATTTTTTCATTAAAATTACATATATATTTTTTCTAAAAGATAAATTTTAATTTAATTTAAATAGACTGTGAAATTATAAAAAAATAATTTAACTAAATTATAGAAAATTATATTTTACTTAAAATTCTTAAAATTATAAGCAAATTATATAAGGTTTAAAATTATAAAAATATTTGAAAAGCAATCATTTGTTTTTTTAATATAATATAATTATAAATATAATAGTTATGAGAAAAAAAATTATATATTAAAAGTGTAAAAATTTCACACCATTATTTAATCACAACTTATTATATATGATAAGTTTATTAATTTTTATAATAATTATTTTTAAAATTATATTAACAATTTTAACAATAAATTATGATTAAATAACGACATATAAGTGTTATACACTATTTAGTGCGTTATTGTTAAACTCTATAACTATTATAATATATTCAATATATTACATAATATCTTATCTTATATAAAGGGAGAAAGAAATATAACTTATTTTATCATATTGATCATATTCCAACTCCTCTTTTAATATAAGGATATATTATCATATTTTACTGCATAACAAACAACTTATAAGATAGTTATCATATCATACTTGGTCAAGAAACATGCCTAAATATACTTAAAATACATATTCAAATTAATTTTATATTAAAAGGTGTAGCAAATAGCGTATTTTATTTTCTAGGAGGTGATTAAACCTTGGGACTGCTAAATTTAACCAAAATTAAACAAAGTCATAACGATATTGTTGTTGAATTACACATTCAACAACACTGCTCTTACGGTATCAAGTCAAAACCATAATCAAAATCAAATCAACCTCCTAAATAAAGCAAAATCAATCCCCCATTAATCCGCGGAGAACTCCAACCCCTTTTGCTTTCGCTCTCCCACTATAAATTTCCATTGATTCGAAAACACAACAAAGCCACACACACATTGGTTTCTTTTCCCCCGCATCAATTTCCCTTTCTTCTCCCTCCGATGATGAAGCCATAAAACGCCGCCGTTTGAAACGAAATTATGGAGTCAGAGAGGATGAGGCAGTTGATGCTCTTGTATTCTAGAAAACACGTTTCTCGTGTGGCTCTTGTGGGTGGAAACCACACCGCTTCAAGGTTCTGTTCTCGCTTAAGTTTCCACCTTTACCCTTCTCTTTTCCTTCTCGAGATTATCTTTAGTTTTCTGCATCTGGGTCCTCTCCCTTTTGGCTCTAGAGGTAGTTTAGCAAGATGGGTAAGCAGCATTTGCATGGTGGAACCGGAAGAGTTGGTTTGAATTACGACACTGTTGTTGTGATTAAGCTTCCTGATGCACGTGTTTTGCATGTTGTGTCACGGTCTTTGTTGCTGGCTATGGTTCTTGTCGTGTTGCCTTTCTTGGGGTTTATTCTGAAGGGTTCAGTTGTTTCTGGATTTGATGCTACTGCTACAGTGCTACTGAATCAGGGTCCAATATCAGTGATGAGATGTTGAATTTCATTCTCCGTGATTTGGGTGAGTAGGGTCTTCTCAAAAAGGAGGATAACGTTCTCATTATCAACCCTCCACGTATTATGGATTTTGACGAGTCTTATGATTTTGTGTTCACCCGCAGCTTTGATGATGCTGTTTTTGCTTATAGTGTTTGAAAGTTAATGGGATTGTGGCTTTCCCATTGAGCATTGACCTAACATCCAATGCTGGTTTCATAAGACGGTCTAATTATAGAGTTGTGTATGTTAGGAGGTATGGGGCTACTGCTGCTGCATTGAGGAAAATTGGGTTGGTTAATGACTTGGTGGATTCTTCGCCAAAGAGAAAGCTTGGCCAATTGGCAACACGGGTTAAGAGAAGTGCTTTGAAGGGTCTTGAGGACGCGCTGCTCAATTGGCAACACAGGTTAATAGAAGGGCTTTGAAGGGTCTTGAGGACGTGCTGCTTGAGCCACTGAGAGAGGATTTTGCCAAGCCAAACAAGATCAAGTACCTGCCTGAGTTGTTGGGTGATTCACTTGAAGGTTACAAGAGAAGGGTCTTCATAGTTGTGGGCTTGCCTGAGGAAAATAGAGCTGCGGTTGAATGGTTTGAACAGGATCCAAAATAGGGTGCAAATTTTCAAATTCAGTCTCCTGGTTGCACCAGAAGATGGGGCTGCGCCCCCCATGGATGTTTCTGCCTGGTTATCTAAGCATGTGAAGGAGGAAGAATTTGTGAGGAAAGCTGAAGCAGATGTGGTGTTGAGGATGATGAAGGAAAGGACAATCTGCACCAGAAGATGGGGCTGCGCCTCCCATGGATGTTTATGCATGGTTATCTAAGCATGTGAAGGAGGAAGAATTTGTTGTGATGAAAGCTGAAACAGATGTGGTGTTGGAGATGATGCAGGAAAGGACAATCTGCCTAGTGGATGAACTCTTCCTCGAGTACAACAATGAATGGTGGGAAACAGGGAAAGAAGAGTGGCAGAGCATATTGGGGTGCTTGGCTTTGTATGGAAGGCTGAGTGATGAGGGAGTTGCGGTGGACCAACGGTGGAATTGAATGAGGCAAACATGGCACTAATTTAGATCTAGCAAGCTAGGTGTTGCTGTGATATGCTCTGTAGTATTACATGCTTGGCCTTTTTTTAGTTTTCTTCTGGTTTGATCTGTTTCTAGTTTTTGAACTTTGTGCCTGGGGAGAACTTTAGTGTGCCATTGATGTATATCCTTTTCCACAATGTAAACTATAAAACTTCGATTATGTTACAAATTCTATGATCATTTTTGTGCCAATGTCTACTTGTTCTTGTTCCTATCAATTGATTCGCAATTATTTCACAAATTGATAACATAGTTTAGTGTTGTATGAGTAACTAGTTGTGTTACCAGAATACCTGCACCTACTACGAATATGAGACATCATGGAGCCCTTCACATGTCTTCATCGATCAAGAGACAACCAATAAATCTGAGAATAGGATTAACAGTTATGACTAAGTTGCATTTGCTGAAACGTTACCTTGAAGGACAGTTTTTGCAGCCTTGTTAAGTTGTTATGCTCAGCTAGATATCCACCTTTACATTGCATCTAGAGCACTTCCAAGTTCAAATGAATGCATTGCTTTTATATCCTCATTTAGTTATTTTTAAGTAAGAAACTGATATAGGCAAACAACTCAAACCTGCAACATCAGGCATATCATAATCTAAATGCAATGACAACAACCAAATATTATTTCACTGAGTAGGGATTCGATCTCTAAAAAAGATTCCACAAATTTTTATGTTTGATAGGAAAAAAAAATATCAAGATTATGTAGCAATAAGATTTGTGTAGATAAACTTTGCAAGAAATTGTGTGCTGAAGTTGAGGGTGAAAGTTCTGATAATAATTGAACAAATATATTAAGATGGATCTAATTAATTAAATTTTATTGATGTGCATCCAAGAGTATATTGATATGAATCCATAATAGCAACACAACTTTTGATGCCACGTAATCAGAACATCAAACATAAAGCTGTTCCCTACAGTTTTCTCATCCCAAAGAAAAGAAACTTCACAATGGAGAACCCCATCCGCCACCACCAGGAGTCAAAATCTGAAGAATTTCCCCTGGAAGCACCTCGACTGTATTCTTACCACCGAGATAAATCTTTCGTTTCTCTTTCTTTACAAGGTAGTTAGCTCCGCGAGCACCATCTTTTCCTCCCTTGAGCCCTCTTGGTGCATGGACACGCCTCTCAGAAAGAATGCTAACAATTACTGGGCGCCTAAACTCTATTTCTCTAAAAAGACCATCACCACCTTTGTGAAATCCACCTCCTCCACTGTCTTCTCTAAGTCCAAACTTGTGCAGAATCACTGGATATCTTTGCTCAAATATCTCAGGATCAGTCATTCTTGTATTTGTCATGTGGCACTGTACCCCACTGGTTCCATCCCAGGTAGGACCAGCCCCACTTCCACCTCCAATGGTTTCATAGTAACCAAAAGTATCATCTCCAAATGTAAAATTATTCATACATCCCTGTGAACAAGCACAGGCCTGAAATGCAGTGAATATAACATCAGTTATCCTCTGAGATGTAAGGACATTACCTCCTACTACAGCGGCAGTATCACTAGGAGAGAGAAATGAGCCTTCTGGGATAAGAATCTTCACAGGAGCCAAACAGCCTTGATTGAGAGGAATATCAACGTTCACTAAACAGCGAACACAGTATATGACAGCTGCAGCTGTTACAGCTTCTGGTGCATTCCAATTACCATAAACTTCAGCACTTGTCCCAGCAAAATCAAAAACTGCTTCTCCTTTATTAGAGTCAATGCTCAGTTTCAAATGAATAATGGATCCATCATCCATGTAGTCCTCTTCTTCAATAGTCACGAGTTCATTTGACTTGGATGAAATTCTATGACCAACGGACTTCAGCATCTCTCTTACTGCTGCTTCTGCATTCACCTGTACATAATTCATGTAAGCCTGAACAGTTTCCAGACCATACTGCTCAATGAGCTCTAGAACTAGAGAAATTCCTCTTTGATTTGCTGCTACTTGTGCTCGCAGATCTGACAAGTTATCTTGAATCCTGCGAGTTCCTGCAATCTTATTTCCTTGACCATCAGAGCTTGGGAACTGCAGAAGTTTAATGATCCCCTCTTCTTGAAAGATACCTTTTTCAACAAGCTTAAATGCCTTAATGGCAGCTCCTTCCTCCAATATGGACTTTGAAAAAGGAGGCATGCTTCCAGGGGTAGTACCCCCGATCTCTGCATGATGCCCCCTATTTGCCACAAAAAATACCAACTTCCCATTGAAGAAAACAGGTGTAATAACAGTTATATCAGGAAGATGGCTACCTCCGGCTGATGGATGATTAGTAACCAAAACATCTCCTTTATTTAAATTGTCACCCCAGTAGTTAAGCTGCCATCGAACTGTACTAGACATAGCTCCAAGATGGACAGGAACATGAGGTGCATTTGCAACTAGGCCCCCACTAGGATCAAATAGAGCACAGGAAAAATCAAGCCGTTCTTTGATATTTGTTGAAATGGAAGTTCTTTGTAGTGTTCTTCCCATTTGATCAGCTATACCCATAAATCTGTGATTGAAGATGGAGAGCTGTACAACATCTGCAACTTTATCTGATATTTTAACACTGGTTAAAGGGGAATCTATTTCAATCTTGATGTTTCCATATTTGGTTATAATGGCTCTACAGTTGGGTTCTACAATGACAGTGCTATTGCCATTCATGATGATGGCTGGCCCAGACATCATATGGCCATAGCCCAGCTTTTCAAGCTTATAGAGAGGTGTTTCCTGCCAACCATTCCCAAAGTAAACCTTATAGTAGTCTTCAACTATAGGACTGCCAGGGGCAGGTTCTATGGCCTGTGGCCTCAATATATTGGTGACTCCTATACTGCGAACTCTAACATCGCAGATCACAATATTCCTGTTCTGGAGTTTAAAACCGTACTCCTGTTGAAACAACCTCACAAACTCAGTAGCATAGTCACATAGCTTTCCATCTTCAGCTACTTGTCTTTTGACCATGACGGCAGTCTGTACCTTCATATCTCAAGTTTAAGTATGTCTCTGTTGAAATATTTTCCTCCTTAAATCCTTGAACTTGCAATTTCTGTTTTACCTGTCTAAGTAAAACATCTTCTCGTTGTGAGACCTCAACAATAGATTCAGCTCCATACACTGCAGAATAAGGCTCCTGTGCCTCTTCTACAACATTTGCCAATCCCATTCCATATGCACTTAAGATCCCACAAAATCTGTGAATGAGCACCTCTTTCATACCTAACGACCTAGCTATAGCACAAGCATGCTGGGGTCCAGCACCGCCAAAGCAAGCAAGTGAATGGTTCTTTGTCTCATGGCCCTTCATTTCAGTCAATTGTCTTATTGGACGACACATTGTCTCATTAGCAACATCGACAAAGCCAAGTGCAATCTCTTCAACTGTCATGTCTTTTGAAGATGGATCCTGATTCCTTCGGTGAGTATTTATTTGCCTGGCAAGCTTCTCAAATTCTCCCCTTGTTGACTTGACATCAAGAGGCTGATCTTCATTTGGCCCAAATATAGAAGGGAAATAATCAGGAATAACATATCCCAGAACTAGGTTAGCATCAGTAATTGCCAACTCTCCACCTTTCCGGTAACATACAGGACCAGGATGTGCTCCAACTGATTCTGGTCCAGCTTGAAAAGCACCAAATTGGAACTTCAACTTTGAACCACCACCAGCAGCTACAGTGTTTATGTCAAGCTGAGGTGCTTGAATTATGGCACCAGCAATCTGGGTTTCTAGCACTTGCTCATAGCTACCTGCATACCGACTCACATCTGTAGATGTTCCCCCCATATCAAATCCAATTAGTGGCTTATCTGTTTCAAGCCCAAAAAGAGTTTGCGAGTAACCAACAACTCCACCAGCAGGACCAGACAAAATTGCTTTGTGCCCTGAGAAGGTACTCTCTGGTGCAAGTCCTCCATCTGATTGCATAAACAATACATTCAACTTCCCAATTCCCTCATCAAATTTGGAGATGAATCCGGATAGGTATTCTTTAATAACTGGGGTCAGATAAGCATCTACACTAGCTGTTAGACCACGAGGAACAGCACGGACCATGGGACTCAAAGCAGATGATATAGAAACATGTCTGAATCCCAGACTCAAAGCTAACTTCTCGACCTGTTGCTCATGCTGTGGATAAGTGTATGAGTGCATCAAAACAACAGCCAAACAACTAATTCCTTTCTCCAGTAAGTTTTCCAGTACAGTCTTCAGGTGCTTTTTCATTAAGAGGCTTGACAATCCTGACAAGCTCCCCTGAGATTCCCTTAACCAGTGATGCAGAACCACCCTGCTTTTCTTCTTCTTCCTTAGACTGAACAAGCTGAACCCTCTCTTCAACCTCCACAACTTCTTCATATAGATTCGACGGCTTCAACACGGTCAGGTCAAATATGCTGGGACGAGCCTGGTTCCCTATCTGGAGTAAATCACGAAAACCTTGAGTCACACACACAGCAATCCTTTCTCCCTTGCGCTCTAAAAGTGCATTCGTGGCCACAGTTGTACCCATCCTTATCCACTCAATCTTCTCAGTGGGTATCTTCGAGTTTCGCGGAATTTTCTCACAGGTGAATTCTTCAAGGATCCTCCGTATCCCTTCCACCGGCGCATCATCATAGTTCAAAGGGTCAACTGACAGAAGCTTCAAAACCCGCCCATCAGTCTGACCCGGGATTTCTGCATACACATCAGTAAATGTGCCCCCTCTGTCAATACAAAACCTTAACTTCACTTCAGTAACACTCCGCATCCTCTTAGAACACAATCACAAGGCCCTGCAAATCACATGCAATGCAATCCAATTATCACATTAAGTCGACAAAATAGGTTATGCATAATTTTACACTGTCATCCAATCATAAATTGTCATGTATTGTAAGCTTGCTGATTTTTGCGATGACTAACTTAAAAGTCATACTAAACGGTAATTTCTGATTGGTTTAACACATAAAACAGTATATACACTAAGAATCGCATCTCTGTATAAAGGTTAGAATAATCAGATATTCTGATGTTATGTGTCATTTTCACTATAAAGACTATATTCAAAGATTCACTTTCCTTTGAATCTGCACAAACAAGTTGCGCAGATCCAAGGCGCTATTAGTTTTATATTTTGTCAACAAGAACCGAACAATGGTGCGTCATCATTCATTGAAAGTTGCAGAATAAAAAGAAATGAATTGGAAGAAAAGCGGAAGTTAGAAAGTAGAAACAAAGGTATGAATCTTACAGATATGCGAATGTTGCAGAAGGAAATTTACGCTGCGTTCGTTTGCGATGTTGCTGGTAATGCTCGAGAGCTTAGGGGGTGGAGAGAGTTGTCGTTGGTGATTTCCCTACTTCTACTTATAAAATAATACATAATAATAGTATTTTGTTAGTATTCAGTCCACATTTAATGGTTCTCCTAAGTCTTAATTTTAATAACTTAATTTTATTATTATTAATTTTTAAATTAAATATCTTATTTTAATAAATTAATTGACTATTAATGGATCTATCTCAGTTAATTGAGTAGTTTAAGTGAGTTAATGTTATTATAAATTCTTTGATATTTATTTATTTTTTAAATTTCTGTAGATAAAAAAATAAAATAATTGACCGAAATATAACAAAGATTAATTACAAAATTTGATAAAGAAAATTTTCTATATTATTTAAATAAAAAGTCATGTTCAAAAGTTATTTTTACTTTTTATTATTTAAACTAGTATTTTTGTATGTGTATTTTACAAAATAAATGTGTAGTCCAATCTGAAATGAAAAAAGTGTTTTTTTTTTAACATCTAAAATAAAATAGTGGCCGTGCATCCACTTTCTTTTTGTAGTCCAATCTGTTGTTTTATCATGTGAGATTAGGACATAAGCAGGGTTCATATATAAGATTTTCCAAGTGATAATATAGGAGTTCATTAGTTGTTGAAACATCTTGTTGGACTGGCCCTGCAAAATACTCGATCACAATTTTAACACATATTTGATGGGGAGAAATTAGTCGGTGACTCAAAATTAATGAATTTAACTAATTTTTATATAACATATAATTAAATATTATATTATAAAAAATTCATATATTAACATGTTAATATATAAATATTAAACTCTTATATTATTGTTAACTTTTTTATAATAAAAAAACTTGAATAATTGTCATATAAAAATGACTACAAACATTAATAATCTAAAACTATCTTACAATTTTTCCTTTAATGACCCATTCCCAAATAACTTTATTTTTTCTAGACTCTCGCACTTGGTATGTTTTAACACAGGCTGACCTTGGGATTTTTTCCTCGACAGAAAAGCAATTAAAAACAGAAAATACACACTCGCACACACCATGTGGCCTTCAGCTATGGAAGCCACTGTATGGGCTTGTAGCTTATTATTTTTCGAAACAAATTCAAGTATCAAAAAGTTCATAACAATTTACAGCTATTATTCAACTAATTTAATTATGTACCTTGGTGTAGGGCTTGTAGCTAACATGAGGGGTCTAATTCTACATATTTTAGCGAGAGTAAGACTAATTAATAAAGTGAAGTCTGAGAATAGCATTGATTGTGATCTTTTAAGTACCCAAAATTGCCTTATTTTCTTAATTTGTTGAGGCAATGGCTCTTAATATTTGTAGGTGCTTGTCTACCATGTCTTGATATCATCTATTGGTTGGAAGATAGATAGCATTTAGACGTTCACGAAAACAATGATGGGACCCCTAAAGTTGGTTTCTGTTGCTGGAGAGATCTTCAGGATGTGATATAATCCATCAAATGGAAGAAAAAGAAAATGGTTTGTCAATTCAATACCTTTAATGCCTATATGAGAAACAATCCTTGCTCTAGTCAGAATCACGGAACTTTTTCACAAGGAGTACAGAAAGTATGATGAATAATATAGGAAATTTGTGACTAAGAAAAATTCTATTTCTTTTCAAAAACAAGAATGAGGACTCAAAATAGATAATACCTAATAAAATAACAGATAACTAATTATTCAGTTTAATCAATATGCAGTTTGGCGTGTGGTGTGGGTGATTTGAATCACATCTCTAGGGAAAATTGAAAATTTGCCATAACTTGGTTAATGGATTATAGGATAATTAAAAAATATACAGCACAACAAACACCATGTGGCTGTAGTTTAGTGGTAAGAATTCCACGTTGTGGCCGTGGAGACCTGGGCTCGAATCCCAGCAGCCACACATGTTTCTAGTGCTTTTTTATATTTGCTTATTTTCTGGATTTTAATTTTGATTATCATTTTTTATTATTTCTCAAAATGAGAATTTGATAATCTCGTCGACGCGTTATTATTGGTTCATCTGTCATCTTTCAGACTTTATTTGTCCTACCCAAAACATATAAAGCCAGCTAACTTTGAATTTTCTTATGGATTCATGACACAATTTCATTTTTTTTATCCGTTTATTAATTTCTTGCAGATTCAAAAAAAAAAGTTTTGCTCCATTCTCTTTTATTGGTTTCAACTGCCAGCTTGTGGAGTATAATTTAGTGTGAATTTGGATTTTCCTTTGAAAACCTTAAAATTATAATTTGGGCAAGAAGCTATTTTTAATAATTTGGCTCAATCGTGATTTATTTGGTTTTAGCTATAAACATTCATATGAGTCTTCTTTTAGCTGTATTTACTGTTTACTTTTTTACCACTATCCCATGCATAGTCATTTACCTAAATTAAATATACCATATTTTTTTTATAATCATTATTTACGCAATTGTCAAAATTATTTGATTATATAAATATTTATTTGACAAATTATCTTTTAACCATTTAACGACATATAAGTAGACAATTATATAATCACGTTAAAGTTAAAATCATTTCAAAATGTTTAAATTAACATAGAATGTAAGTAATGTTATATTAAAAGAAGTTCAACAGTAATATGGTGACGGATTGCTTAATTAACTTCAAGGCTTCAAGTTGGAGAACACTAAGCTCAGATAGTCATATGCCTAGGGCAAGTTACCGTAATCTAGAAGCAATTAAATGCACTTCTCTTTTATCATGGTAGAATTAGTTACGGTCACTACTAGTCACTACATAATTAATATCCACCCTTTACGTCGTGAAAGGAGTTTGTTCCCTCAATTTGTTCATACAGTGAGCAAGATACTTGCTTGGTCTATAGGAATAATTGAATATGCTCCTAATTCAATCTACTTCCACACCTAACAAGCAAGAGGCCCATAGTAAAACAACTTAATTGAACCATATATAATGTACCCCATGAGTATAGCTAACCCTTCTCTTCTACCTCTTATTTTTTATCCTTGTGCCTTGAATCGTAAGGACACCACACCCGGACAACTAGTTTTTATTATTTGGGTTGTTAATTATTGGTGCTTGATACTAGTTAAAAAGAAAATTAAATACATCATATTGAATGTTTGTAATTAAAAAAAAAGCATGAAAGTTAAATTACTTTTTCAATAGTAAAAAATATTTTCTTTCTTCAATGAATTATGTTTTTTGCTTAATTATATTTTTTATCTCCAACTTTTAAATTTTTTTAGGAGTTTTACCTCCAACAAATTAATTTGACACATTTTGTCTTCAACTTTTAAAAAATTAACAAGTCTTACCATCCATCATTTATTCATTAATAAGCATAAATGCTGGGAGTAAAATTATCCAAAAATATAAAATTAGGGATAAAATTTGTCAAAAAATAAAAAATTGAATACAAAATTTTCCAAAAAATAAAGTTGGGATAAAAAATACAATTATGTTAGGAGTAAAATGACGAAAGATAAAATTTAAAAATTTCTTAAAAGTTAAAAGTAAAATGCTTCAAATTAATTTGTTGAGAATAAAATTTGTCAAAAATTAAAAAATTGAAAATAAAAAATGTAGTTAAGTCTCTCTCTTTTTGTTTCCCTATAGTAATATGCTTGGAAGTTGAAATACTTTGATATTCTGTGATAAATTCGAATTTCTTCTAAAAAATTTAGTGCGTGAAATATTGTTTTTTAAATCAAATGTTAGATGTTAGTTGTTAGTTATTAGTTTTGTTACCTAGAAAATTTAAACCCACGATCTCTTTTTTCTTCTATCTTACTTTAATCATCAAATCAATGTTATCATTTCTCACGAACTATTCATTACTTCTAACCGGACTATGGATTATCCTGCATTCCTTTCATTGGTAGCTACCGGCCAAGAAAATATAAGAATGGCGCGCAGAAACCAGTCTTTCATTTACTTCAACATACCCGTGAGTCATGATACATTAATTTCTAGTGACATTAAAGAAACTAGCCCATTTTATTTTCATTGATAACACCAAACATTGTGAACAACATATAACAGGGGGAGAGAAACATCACGGGATCACAAGGATCTCGCAAATTGAATTCACCCAATTAATCTAAGGAATACAAATTAAATAAACCATAAAGTAATAATTAAACTTGGAGAGAGATCGAATGCTTGTGCATGGCCGTATTGATGAACCAATTTATTTGAAATGCTCATAACAATAATATGTATATACCAAATTGCATGCATGTGGTCATCAAGGCTTGGAAGATGTGGTTGTGGTTGTTTTCGCAGGTGGAGTGTAACGGTAATAACTTGCAGGAATTGCGGGGTAATTAGGTTTTAGGAATGATGGCAATCTGTATTCTGGCCAATTGGTGATAGGAGGGAGAGGAGGATATTGCAGGCCAGGAATGTTGCCAAGGTCAGGAAATGTCGGTGCCAAAAGTTTTCTATTTGCACCTTGGACCTCACCAATGTTGATGGAAAGTGACAAAACAATGAAGAAAAAAGCTAAGAGAAAACGGAGAGAGGCCATTTTTTTATGAGTGATGTTGTTCGAGCTATAAGAAAGAAGAGTGAACAAGGATTGATTTATGGTGGTGGTGGTGTGGTGAGCCTTGGATTTTTATAGTCCACCTTGGTCCTTGGATTTTAAAAAGGAACAGTTGAATGTTTGACACTGAATGATGTTTTGTCAATGGAGTAGGAGTTACTTACATTGACACTTGTCATTTGGTTTTAAATGTTGTAATTTGTTGGTGAGCATTACTCTTTTTTATTTGATTAAAAAAATTAAACT
Organism: Glycine latifolia; assembly: GCA_013407115.1. Classification (NCBI taxonomy): domain Eukaryota; kingdom Viridiplantae; phylum Streptophyta; class Magnoliopsida; order Fabales; family Fabaceae; genus Glycine; species Glycine latifolia. The sequence continues at coordinate 29,072,710 of CM023945.1, forward strand.
GGTAGTATGTCAGATCTATCTAGATGCAAAAACTGACCCACTTTATACCCTTTTTTGCAGTCATCTATCATTGCGGATAGCAATCTTTTTCTGCCATCCGAGATTGCAATTCTCCACGAGGGCTGTTTATTTTGAAACACGGTTGTCTTTGGTTTTTGATTCAATGCACTGCCTTGTATTCTATCCATTTTTTTATTAGTTGTTGAATTTCTGGATTTTTTTATTTTAAATCTTTAAAGATCACACTAATTATTCTTCTACTACTTATATGGTTATTTGTCATCTAGTTTTTAAATAATTTCTACATGCATGTGTGGTATAATGAAAAGAAAATTGGATAAAATAGAAAATCCTATAACCATTTTATTAGAATAAATTTTGTAAATGTATACTTGATTTTATACATAACATTAATTGGGTGTAACTACTAAGAAAAAGTAAATCTGTAACTGTATACTTGATTTTTACATAAAAAATTTAATATAAAAGAAGGAACAAAGGATACATGACTTACATTAAAAATTTACTTTTTCTTAGGAGTTACACTATAATCCAATAGGATTAATTCTAGGGATTAGTTTCTTTTTTAATATATATGTATTTATTAATAGACATGACAATGAAGCGAGACAAAGACAAGGACATATTTAGTTTTTCTATCCTCCGTTTTCAACTTCTCAAGTCCTCCCCACCTCTGTCTCTAATCCTCATTGGGATCCAAAAATTAGACACATCTTCACCCTTGCCTAGGGATCGGGAATTCCTACCCCGCCATGCCCCTAATCTTATCTTTTTTATCCATAAAAATGGAGAAAATATGAAGATATTTTTGTAATTGGACTTAATCTATTATAACATGATAAATTGAAATTTAAAGTAAAAATTATTTGAACTTATGTATTTTTGGACAGCTTAAAGAAACAGTGATCATGACATATTTTTTACCAATGTTAAAATTCCAAGTGTTTGACAACATATTAAAAAAATTGTTAGCTCTTATTTATTTTTTGAGCTCAACATGGTAAAAATTGTACACCATTATACGGAAAACAATAATTTCATATCTAAAACAAACATCAATCCATTAAAATTGTAAGGTTATAATAGCAATTTAGAATATTTATTATATTATAATAGTACTGGGGTGAGGGTGGAGACGGGGACCAACATAACCAACCACAACCTTGATCAACTCAATTTTTTCCCGTAAAAAATCAAGGTGAGTCTAGGTTAATCCCTACGGGAACACATGTAGACTTGTCATGCCTATTTATTAATATACATCACATATTTTTATAGAAGAGAAATAAGTTAGCAAATTATAATTATAGTTAGTCTTAAAATACATTCAGGTGTAGTTTGATATTGTATTTCTTCCATAAAAAATAAGTGGATGTATATTAGTAAATGCTTGTGAGATTTACTAATGCATATTCACTTATTTTTTTAGAATGAGTGTGTTAACAAACTATAATTATGATTGATATTAAAATATACTTATGTAATTTTTGATAAAGTTATTATATTTTATACTACATCATATTCAATATTTATATATTTTTCCTAGATTGAAATCACTTGTCTCACCAATTTTGTCTCATATGTTCAATCAAAACATGACAAATCAATTAAAAATTACATATAGGATCATCACAAATATCATTGATTCAAAACTCACAATAAACCACGCGCTATGTGTGAATTGTGAAATCAGTTGTGATTCTATGCGTAACTTTAAATTGATGCCACATGTTTTTATTAAAGAGACAACAACACAATTGGTTAGAGAGGTGATTTTAGTATCTCATGGTAGACATGACAATAAAAATTGAACTCGTAGGTATCTATTTAAAATTATTTTGACTTTGATAGAAAAAATTGGTTTGACTGAAATTATGTCACCCCTCACCCTTCGTACTCGCCCCACTATATATATATATATATATATATATATATATATTATTAAAATTTTTATTAATATAATCATACATTTATATAAAAATAATGTTATTATATAAATATTATATAATTATTTTCATATTTTATTTTTATAACTATTAAAAATATAGAATAAGTATTTTAGTAATTAAATAAAAATATTATAATTATATTAGTAATTAAATAATATAGTTAAAAATTATACATTTAACTATAAATATATTTAATTCCCAAATATTTTTATGCTATTTATTATTTATTAATTTATATATATATATATATATTATTTGAATTAAAATGTAATTAATAAGTTAATCTATGGTTTACTTAAAATATAAAAAAAATTAAATAAATGTCAGTTGGATTTTTTATAAATTTTCTTGAATCCGATAAAATCTAACAAAAATAAAATCAAACCTTTTTTCTATCTTCATATTTTATATATTCGAATTCATATTCGTCTCACCTTTGCGGGATGAAAATGGAAGAGTCAAATCCATCATTGTCATGCCTACCTGGTGGTGGCAATCGGCTAAGGCATTTTCGTCCCATATATACGGTTTTATGTATATTAAACGGTAAATTTCGTGTAAGGCAAAAATCAGGAACGCAATTAAAGTTGGCATAGCTTGTCATTCATGTTAGATATAGTAATAGGCTAACCTCAACTCATATATATGACACTCTTATATTCACGAGAATGGTCGTCTATATTTATGTTAGTCTTTAAGCCATTATTATTCACTTGGTCCCCTAATCTGTTAGGTAGGTAGCATTGAGTGAATTATAGTGAGGCTAACTAAAAATGCGGCCTAATATTGAATGTATATTTGCATTATTAGTGTTTACGAGTGCACTTTGAGCCAAAAAAACATGTGGTGAAGGCTGAGTCTTAAAGTAAGATTTAAGAAGAAGAAAAACACTTATTTTTTTAACCTAATAATGGTTTTCAATTTGTCAAAGAAATTAAAATTTTATTCGATACTAATTATTTTTGAGTACATGGTATATTAAATAAAAAGAGTATTTTTTTCTAAAAAAATATTTTAGAAAAAACTGAAATAAATCAAATCGAATTACAAATTATTGAAAAAGTGTTAGAGAATGCTAGCCACGAAAAAAGAAGCATGCATAGAAGGTCCACTTTTTAGAATTTATCTTATTATAAATTGTATTGTTTTTGTTTCACAAAATTGATGTGTCATGTGACGATAATACATCAGTCCTAATACGGAAGCATAAGTGTAACTCCCTTAACCGCCAATATATTGGACTTGTAAGTTAGTGATATATTTGAATTTTAATGATAATACTATTATACCCTTGTCAAAGTGTAGGTATCCACTTATATAGTATCTATGAGGTTGGTAAACTATTGTAACAATTGTCGTCCAACTTTATACATATTAAGTTCTATATTCTTTTTCGATTTATCTTCAACTCACTCATATATTTATTTGAGTGTCAAAATTCTTTATTTTGCATTTCTATCCTGGTGTTTCCCATTTGAAGGACAACAACTAAAAACATAATAAAAGAGTTCATATATCAACAATTAAAAACTTAATAAAAGAGTTCATACATCCTAACAAAATAAATAAATAAGTCAATTTAGTGACTAGGATATAATAATGACGTATGATAATAAGTATTCTATCTTATTATTAACAAATTGTTTTGTGCATTAATAAGATTATTATATATATATATATTAATATAATAAAGTTTATATAATAATTTTTTTTGTTAAATATAAAAATATCAATTATTTAAAAGATGTTATAACAATATTATAACTTACTATAAAATATTCAATATTAATTGATCTTTTAGTTAATTTTTATAATTTAGAAATGAAAATTTATAAAATTCAAAATGAAATATTACATAATTTTTATATAAAATTTAAAATTAAAAAGAAATGATATATTAAGAGTTAAAAATACATTAAAAATTAATATTTTTAAATATTATAATATTATGATAAAATATTATCAAGCCAATGTATAGCCCGATATTATGTAGTCTACTTAATAGGATAATATATAGAGTGATGACAATTGGGTGGGCCATGGTGGTTGCTGGCAGAGACCAAGAAGACTTTTGATAATTTTTAGTTATTTTGATTTATTCTGTAATTGTGTTTTGTTGTTTGTTTTATATTTGGACTGAACATTGAGACTTTAAAATAAGCCCAAGCGACCCAATGTATTTATATATACATGGCTAATGCTTTTCACACCCTTTTTATTCTTCACACCCAACTTTTTTTGGTTTTTTATATTTCCAAAATACTCTTCTTCCCTCTCACTTTCAATTCACACCCCTCTACCTTTCCCCCCTATCTTATGGAAATTATTTCTGTAATATATATAGAAACTTCTAATTCATTACAAATCTAGTTTTTGTAATGTAATTTTGTTATATCCATGCATTACGGAGATTACTTTTCATAATTTAAATTTTTGTATTACGAAAACTAGTTTTCATAATATATAAATTTACCATATAAAAACTAATTTCTATAGTATAAAAATTGACATTTTGTAATGTGCAGAAAAAAAATACATTATGGAAATTATTTTTCATACTGTATATATCCGTAATTCATTATATTTATAACACCCTGATGACAAATAAAACAAAATCAAATGTCTAGAATTTACAGGAACAAAAAAAAATTTGTAGGGACAAAAATTACAAACTAGTAGGAATTAACAAGACATTTTAACTCTATAATTTTTTTTCTCGCTCCTTGTACAAATATTTTGTAGGCAAATTAATTGTAAAACTAGCATTTCCGGTAACATTTTACAACTTTCCCCGACATGTTTAAAACTATTGTCTCAACTCTCAATCATTAAGTAGTGGCGAACACAATATGCGGCTAAAATGTATGAATGATGTTACTTAGACGTACGAAGCTAGAGCTTTGGATGCCACAAAGATGAGGAAGAACTAGAGATAAAGGTACTGAGAGGCTGATAAAGGTGAAAGTGAAACTTCTACACGGCTAAGTAGTTGGGGAAATGGAGATTCAATAAACACTTACAACGGCAGAAGTACTATATTGAGTAGTGACGGCTATGGTAGGACTAGGATCAGAAAATTAGCAAAGGACAGCTCTGGGGAGCTGCTAGGGGCGTAGGTATGATACAGATGGAGAGATCAATAAAGCCATGATCATGTGATGGAACTGAGATGGGTCATAATTGGATGAATAGTAAAAAAGAAGAATTTGGAAATGTGTTCCAAACAAAGTGTACTAGTCCTTTGATACCCTTTGCTTGTTGGCTTTCCAGAACATGAAAAATATAAAACAGTCTAGATATTTGTTAAAAAGCTGTCTTAATTGTGGTCATTCCTGACACACTTAAGCCTTGAGCATAAGGAGATTGTTGAAGATTTTACTAGATTATTAATATTGTCAAAATAAAGTATGTAAGTGTAAGATAATTAACTTATTTTAAAGTCAATTTTTAGGATTGAGTTAGAGTTAAATATTGTGAGAATATGCAAAGCCTTCTCATCTTAAAAGTTAGATAGAATTGATTTTCATAAAATTAAATTGCTAAAAGTCACTGCTAGCACGGTTGTCCAAATTAATTTTAGTGATAGATTTTATGTGTTTCACGTGACCTCCGATGAAAAACCAAACACCTACATTATGTTGAAATGTAAGAGTCGAAAGAATTGATTTTGTTGTTGGTTTAACCAAGTGGAAGCTCATTGCTGCTTTAGAATTAATGCAACTTCATTAAAAAAATTCCCTTTACTGCCAATAGCTTTTCACACTATAGTATTGTACTATTGTTATATTGCCTAGTGACTTTTCATATGAACTATATGACAACTCCTCTAACTGTATTTCAATTTCAACATGTCGAAAGAATTGAATTAAAAAATGGTCCAAATCAATTCCCTGATTTAACTACTGATCGGTTTAATTTATGTATATCGTGTAGATTGTAAGAAAAAATTCTGTAACTGTATTAGCTCGTTAGATATACTTATGTTATTTAATTTCCTAAACTATTTTTTTCCTGCTTTTACCTTCTGAGTTGGGGTAAGTGTTTAGAGAAATGGCAGTGGAACTGCTGAAATATTGCACATGATGAAATACCAGATTCGATGATTAGAATCACAATTACTCGTTTTGAATATCAATATGACTTCTTTTTTCTTTACTAATTAGCTAAAAATTTGCCACGCAACTTTTCTTTAGTGAACTAATGATTAAGCTGAGACCTCAACACCATTAGTAGTTGAGCCAAGGCAAAGTTGAGAACCCGAAGGCTCAAACATATGAAATAGATGTATATTAGAGTTCAACAGGCGAAAGAAGACATCGTAATCATAAGTGTAACTAAATGTGTAACTCAACATCCATATATATATATATATATAGACCATAATATAAAAAAAGGTACAAGCAATAATAGCGCCAAACTCTTGAATACAAGAATATAAAAAAGCACACCAAAGAAGAAAGATACAATCATAACCTACCATAGTTCTCTCACATAGACTAATGAAATGCTGCTAGTGTCAATTGCATGCAATTTATGCTAATTAAGCACATAATAATGCAGCTAGTGAACATGGTTCAAGGGATAGAGGTTGAAGGTGGTGGGGAGAAGAAAGGGAAGGAGGGGATATTGGTTGGGATTGAGGGCATTTTGGGGAATGAAGAGGCTGGCAATGGAGGGAGATTGAGGGAAGGGAGTGTTGGAAAAATGGAAGGAAGTGATGGAAGAGTTGGCATAGTAGGCATAGTGGGCAAAGGGGGAACATTGCCCTGAGGCAGTGTAGGGTTTGAAGGAAAAGGTGGCAGTGTTGTTGGGTTAGGCAAAGTGGGAGTACCAGGCAAATTTGGCGTTGCGGTTGTTTGCAAGAGGTGACGAGATGATGCTAGGCTCAAACTCATGCTTGAGAAGGTCACAAGAAGAAAGAAAGCAGTGATGACGGGTTTGCTTGAGGCCATGGTTGATGGGTTGCAACTTGCAAGAGTTGAGAAGACTTTGGAACTAGTGTGTGTTTTAGAGAGAAAATTTGCTTTTGGAATGTATGAGGAAGAGAAGGTTAAGTGCTTGGTTTTATATAGAGCAAGAGCGGTTTGAAAGGGGCTATAATTTGGAGAACCACTACTAGAACTTTTTGCAATGTTTAGTTAGTTTGGAAGGTGCTATGGTTTGTTTGGAGAACCACTAGAGCTTTTCTAATCTTTAGTTAGTTCAACGTCCTTTGTTTGAAAATAAGTATTTTATGTTGCAAGAGTTCTATTGGTTGGCTATTATAATTCCATAATATCGAAGACTTGAAGTGTAGGGTGACCAACTCTTGCTGTTTGGTATGTTACAAAGTAAAATGAGATAAAATGATTGTGCTTATTTATTTATGTATTTCAGGATTTGGAAGCTTGGAAGAATTGGAGTTGGAAACGAGGGAATATCTGTGCGTTGATTATCTGATTCAGTTCACCTCTGTTGCCGATAATATGTCTTCCTTCAATGCATTGTTTATTAAGAAAGTTAAATTTGTATATTTTTTAGTATTTTAATTCATAACAATACCTTGGTTATTTTTTGTCCAACAATAATGTTTACCAATAAATTGAAGCATTAATGTGTAGATAAAATAATTGAAGCATTATTATTATTTGTATATTAATTGGCAGAGTTATTATATGTTATGTACATCTATGCATCTTTAAACATAGGTCATGTTAAGACCATGTTTTTGATAAAAATTTATATAAGAAGAAAATAAAATGTAAATTAAATTAAACTTATCTTATAGTTAAAATAAATTTTTAGAGAAGTTAAATAATTTTTTCATATAAATATTTAGATTTTTAAAAAAAAGATAAAATGAGACTGATATATTAATAAAAGGTGTCACGGAGTGTGATTCCCTAAAAAATACATTGACATGGAAACATAAAAAATAGAATGAAAAAAAAAACAAAAATGCAATCAGTCTAAAACAACGAATGATTACAAACATCAATTGGCAAACATCCCATGACCCATATACAGAAACTACAATCAAGATAAGGTCCGAATTTGCCACAAAATCACATGTGCATTTGTTACCTCTCCATGGAAAATAATTTGGTTCCTATTAAACCAAAGACTCCAACAAACTGCATGCTAGATGAGATAATGAACTCTACACATCCTCTTATCCCTCCAGAAAAAACCATGATGCATGAAATGAAGCGGAACCTCTGAATGTTGCACTAAAGAAATACTTGCCAATGGTGGATCTCACGCCAAATCTGAAATGAGAAGGTGCACCCCAAAAACTGTTGCTATGAATCCTCCTTATCATTCCTACAAAAAACACACCCACCATCCTCCACTATAACCCCCCTCCTCACTATAGTCACACAAGTAGGTAGTTTGTCCAAGATTAGCCTCCAAGAAAAAGCCAAGACCTTGGATAGGACATCACACTTCCAAAATGATTGGAAGGAGAAATTCACCATTGTCGAGTTATTAGAAACCTCAAATGTGATAACCCAATAGGCCGAGGCCACCAAAAAGAATGTCTCACCCTCAATCCACAACCATTTTTCCTCCGTCATCAAATCCAATCAGATAGCAAAAAGTAAGGTCTCTATCTATTGTACCACCACCTCTTCTCGCTCAAATAGAGCTCTTGGTCATCTCCAACTCCACGCCACCCCATGATCGCTGGCATTTGCTGACATCTCTCATACACTGACCTCCTGGTCAACTGCCAAATATAAAAAATGTGGAAAAAGACCCTTTAGGGAGGGCTCTCCAAACCAACGGTCCTCCTAGAAGGAGGTGTCTTGTCTATCACCAATCCAACGAACCACCCTACTAGAAAACCAGTTGTAACCCACTTCGATTCTCTTGAGACCCTGTCATCAAGCCAACCTAGACCAGGCCTGACACTCCCCAAGCTAGTCCAAGCACTCATACCTGTGAGTGAGCAAACCACACCACAGAGCATCCTTCTCCACCAGAATTCTCCATCGCCACTTAGCTACCAAACTAGCATTGAAAGTTGTTAAGCCCTTCACCTCTAACCCCTCATCCACCTTAGTCCTGCACACTGAATCCCAATCCACCCAATATATCTTATCTGAGTTTGACACACCAGACCACAAATACCTCCTTTGAATACTCACCAGCGTGGCTATAACGCACTTGAAAGCCCTGTAAAAATGAAAAAATAAAGATGGAGACTCAATAACATAGAGTTTATTAAGGTAATCCTCCCTCCCATAGAAAGATACCATCCCTTCCAACTCCCAAGCCACCTCCTAAAAGAAGAAACCACATGTTCCCACATTGAAACCCTTATGTCTGTAGGAGATTACATGATGCTAATGACATGTCAATGCTTGAGAAGGAAATAGCAATGAGAAAAACAAAGATGATGTAACTGTGAGAGGTCATGCCTACTTCAATTGTAACTTTAGTTTAAATTAGATGTACATATTCTCATGTAAAGAAAAAGTGTGTGTGCATATTTCAAACACTAGAGGCTGGCCTTTTATAGAGAATTAAATGGAAAAGACCTTTTTGCGATTTCTTCTTGTTAGATGACCTTTCTTTGATTAAACAAAATATTATGTTATAGGAAGGTAGAGTGTTAATGGACAAAATTATTTATGAACTATTATTTATATTTGACTCATTAAATGTTAAATCAAATTTGTTTTTTTATTCAATAAACAAACTTATACTTAAACTTATATTCAATTATTTAAGACAATTAAACTTAAATTTTATAAATTTAACATTAAAAACTCGTAAATAACTCATTTATATTTGTATAAAAATAGACAAACACTCACATCCCAAACTTTCATTTTTTAATGCAATGGTTATAATAAATAATTAATCCTAATGATTAGATTTTTAAAAAATAAATATATATTTAAAAATGGAAACATGATAAAAATTATGCTTATATCTGTTTATACTTGTATTGCAATTAATGTGAATATATAAATAATTTAAAATTTAATAAAAATAATTTAAATTGTAGTGGAAAAAACTATTACTTCATCTTTAAAAAAATTATTACATGATTTTTTGTTGGTGAATATATAAACCTTTCATCAATAGTTATAATAAAACGATCAAGCATCCAATTATTCATCCACATGTCACTATCAAGTCTTCTGTCACGTGTCATCATTTGCTGTAAAGTCCGACCCACTCTTTTGTTTTATCTCCTTCTCCCATCAATATGAAAAGCTTCTGTTGCCACTTTTTCGAACGCATTTTCACACACACATAACACAACTTTATTATTACTTTTATGTTATTATGTCATTTCCAAGTCTTTGGTTATTTTATAAATTTAATTGTTTTTAAAGAAACTTCTCCTTTCTGTTTCTCTTTATTTAACTTTCTTTTGCATGTTTTTACTCTTTGCATTTTTATTTTTTAATAAAAAATTAAGTTACTGGCAGGTCAGTATTCTAGTTTGTGAAAAATTCTATAGAATGTTGGATGTTCTTGTTGGGTCATGCTAGTTGAGACTGTTACATATTCTTATTCTTTTTACATTCTCATTACTTTTCTTATTACATAGTAGAAAATATTAATTAAAATATGAAATATTCAAATATCTTGAAAATACATATAAAAAATATTGGCATATTAGGCTGGGAAGATTTAGAATTATTATTGCTTTTTTCACTCATTGGCGAATATGCTCCTATGATGTACAGATACTAAAATTTCCACTATACGTAAATTAATTTATAAAACTATTACGTTTGATTGGAGAATATAAGAAAAAAGAAAATAGAAAGAAAAGAAAATACAAATAATGAAACATGATTATAAAAAAATGAAAGAAAAAAAAGTTCACTGAAATAAAATTTAAATTTTTTTTCTTTCTTTTCATTTTCTTTTTAATTCAAATTTCAAATTTTCTTTTTTTTCTTCCAACCAAACGGATCATCAGTCTTTTGCCTAGAAGATAACAAAAGCACACAATCTTTAAACCAAGTAACAGATCTTAACACAGTTTAACCAGAAATTTCTAGGGCCTTAACATCAAGGCTCTTAACCAACGTGATACTGGATATCTTTCTCACACAACACACACAAATGATCCTCGGAGGTAAACATAAACACACGACAGTTCAACCAAGGAACAGAGCAACATGAGTTAACCTGAGATTTCTATGGCCTTAACATTAGGCTTTTTAACCTCTTCCTTTGGAACAATAATAGTGAGAACCCCATTTTCCATGGAAGCTTTCACTTGATCCACCTTGGCATTTTGTGGCAACCTGAACCTACTCATGAACTTACCACTGCTTCGCTCCACACGGTGCCACGTGTCATTCTTGTCTTCCTTCTCAACGTTCCTCTCTCCACTTATCTGAAGAACCCTATCATCTTCAATCTCCACTTTCACTTCGTCCTTCTTCAGCCCCGGAATATCAGCCTTCAACACGTGCGCTTCTGATGTCTCCTTCCAATCCACTCGGGTGCCCACAAAAGCTGAATTTTCAGCTGAAAGAGAACTGGGAAATGGAAAATACTTAAAGGGGTCCCACACATCCAGGGAGAAAGGATCCAAAACATTGCTCCTTCGACCACCGAAGAAACCAGTAGGAATCAGAGACATTTTCTCTTATATGTAATGTTAATTGGAATTCTGCAAATTGAGGTTGAATGTACAAAACTGCCAACAATATCTGATGTCAGCCAAATGGGATCATATGGATTATTTGTTAGCTATGACTTTTATTATGTTTTTTTTAAGGTCTAATATTATTATTGTTCTTGTGTTTTATTATTTATAATTTAAATTTGCATATATGAATAATTACTGTGCTTAGATTTTTTTTTGTAATCTAAGTATAATTATAGAAGTGTATGATTGTTGTTTTATGCTAAACATAATTCACATTAAATGAAATATGATAAATTTTTTGTGTTATTTTTATTTATTTATTTATCCTATTTTGATTGTTTGTGATTATTGAGTAAGCAGTGTTTAAAAAATGTAGAGGACTAATATAGTACTTTCCACAAAATCCTAGTTATGGATTAACGTATTGTCTGAAAATTTCAGTGTGATTTTGGTATTCTTCGAGCCATAACGTACTAGAAGTTTCTAGATTAAGACCATCGTATGACTACGTCACCAGACACCGGTTATGCTTGTTTTTTTTATTATTTCATCCTTGTTATTACGTTAACTTTATTAAGGGATACCTGAAATATTTTTAGATTTTTTTGTCCCTGAATTTTTTCACATCCATATGTTTTCATCATAGGATGACATCTCAAGCTAATAGGTCCTATGTCACGGTAGGAACCAAATATTAAATAATTTTTTCAGGGATCAAAGGATAAAAAATATATTTTAAGGACCAAATGGAAAATTCATAAATTTTTCAGAAAAAAATATATATTTATGCTGCAATAAAAACAATGTATTTTTGCCAAATTTTATTAACTAGTCTAATAAATAAACATCCTACTTAGGATCGATTCAGCGTCAAACTTAATTTGCAAAATTATATTTTTAATTAATGACGTTTTACAAAAATATATTTTGCTTAATCCAATCATTACATTTAAAGTTACGATAAAGTGAATTAAGTTTTTAAAATTTCCTATCCTATCAGATTTTAATATCAATGCATATAATTATTGTTCTTTTTTAATTTTTTTTTGACAGCATAAATATTGTTCTATACATCATGTATCTCCCATTCTCTGTTCTCGTTCATGTTTTGTTATGAAGAAATTATTTGATGAAATAAAATACACTATAATTTTGTTTAATTTGTTCACGCCACTAATAGCTCATTTTTTTATAACTCATTGCAACTTAAAAAGTATTACCATGTTAAACATTCGTGATATTAATTTGTGTATTTTGTGGAAAAGAGAGAAATAAAGAAAGATTTGTCATATACTATTGCAACGGGTCTCCAGGTACATTAAGTAATGCAGAGATGCAGCAAAAATACACACGTACTCAAATGCGAAGAAGAAATACAACATAGAAAAGAAAAAGAGAAAGAAAACATCACCAACAGAAAATAAACATGTAGCATGTAAGTAACATAATCCATGTGTATATAGTGTAATCTATATCACTTATTAAACATGTAACGAGATGGAGGAAGGCATGCAATGAGAATTGAATCGAAATGCAGATCGAGTACGTAGAGATTAGTGCATAACTTAGTTATCAAATTCCAAGTGAAGCCTTAAGGGATAGTAGTACTGGTGCTTGAAGATGATGGACAGATGATGGGTATGGCCAATACATTGCAAAGTGATCCAGTACTTGGTATGGTGGGTAGACTTGTTGGTATGGGGGGTAGCCCTGGAAAATTCTGCAAGAGATGGCGTGCTGCAAATGCTGTGTCCATGCTTGAGAAGGAAAAAATAGCAATGAACAAAGCCAAAATGATGAAACTCTGAGAGGCCATGGCTGCTTCAGTTAATTGAAACTTTGATTTCAGTTAGATGCAGTAGTAGTGTAGATATCCTGATGAAGTGAAGAGGAATTAAGTGTGCCTTTTATAGACAATGACGACTGAGTAAGACCCTTTTAATTGCCAATATTTCTTCTTATGTGTGGACGGACCTTTCTTTAGTTAGCGAGTGATCTAGTTCGATCAGTTTGGTTGAACAGAATGTTTAAGTTATATCTGTCTTTAATTTTCATGTATATAAAAAAGTCCATTCATTAATTAAAAAGCATAATTTTGGCACAGATTTGATTATTAGTTATTACCAACAGTGTCAAAAGTTGGCCGAACAATTCGACAGAGTAAGTTATTAGATATTATTATTGTTTACTACATACGTGTTTGGCAATCCAACATTGCCCGTGGCGGCTGGCAATTAAGCCACAAGCCACACACCACACTAAGTCACCCTATGTTTAGTTTATCATCAAGTAATTAATAGGTCTAATGTTATGTTGATCCTTTTTTTTTTTACAGAAATTGTTATTTTTATCCTAGTTACCCAAAGCCATGTACATAGCTCACGCCAAAGATTTGATGCACGAACATTCAATAAATTTTATTTTTACTTTTTTTTAATAAAAATAACTTTTAAGTAAAGTGGTGAGCTGGGCTAAATTATATGAAACTAGTCAGGTAAATGCACGGGTTATTGTGGTTCTCATGTATGTTTAAAATAGGTATGTTTATAAAATTAAATATTTTCATTAAGACAAATATAATTAATTAATTATTTTATGATATTACTAGTAATTTAAATCAATTTATAATAAAAATAATTTTAATATATTTTATTAATTATACATTCATGTAAAAAACATTAACATTATTATATAACATATTAATCAACAAAATTTTAGTATATAAAATTATTAAACATAGAGTTAAAATAATATTTTATAATAAATATACTACTAAATAAATTTAAATTAATGTTTAGTATAAAAAAATCAACTTCATAATATAAATATTATTCAACAAAAATATTTATTTATGAAATTATTTATAATTATTTTATATGATTTATATGAAAAATAATTTTTTGAGACTTAAAAGAAGAAATAAATGTTGACTCTAAGGAATAAAGTGTTATTTAATATTTAGAGAAACAAATTATCATTCATAATTATTCTACTCGATTTGAGTATTATTATCTCCTATGAATGATACTTATGGCTTTTATCATTTAAAAAATTAAAAATTATTTAATTTATGATATTTCTAATTAAATTCATTTTAATTTTTTTTAATAAAAATATATTTAATAATTCAATTTTAATATATTTTATTTTATATTCATGTAAAAAAATATTATTATATAAATATTAATCAACAAAATTTTAGTATATTAAGTTAATGAACACATAACCAAAATATTATTTTCTAATAAATATATTAACTAATTAAATTTAAATTAATGTTTACTATAAAATTTAAGCTTCATAATATAAATATTATTCAACAAAAATATTTATTTGTGAAATTATTTACAATTATTTTATATGATTTATAAGTAAGAAAAATATTCCAGGACTTTAAAATTAAAAAAAAATATTAAGTCTTAAAAATAAAATTGTGTTAAACATTTAGAGAATTTTTTTTCACCCATAAAAGTTATACCTGACTAGTGCAGAATTGTTTCCTAGAAATGATAGTTGTATCCTACATATTAAACTTAAATAAAAGTAAATTTAAATTAATTTTATCATACCTAATACTATAATTCTTAAAATGTTTTCATTCAATTCTAATTCTATTTCAATAATTTATTTTTATTCATAATAACAAGTTCTAAGGAAAAATATTTTAAAAATAATTTTGTTTTTTTACTTAAAATTATGAAAATTAAATTATAATAATCAACTTTCTTAATTTATGTAAAATTAATTATTTTTATTTATATGTGAGTCAGAGAGAATATCTAATAAATCACTGTGGATTTGTTCAATAGAGAGAGACAGGTCGATATCCTACTTTTGACACTGTTGGTAAAAATAACTAATAACCAAACCTGTGCCAAAATTATGCTTTTTAATTAACGAATAAACTTTTTGTTATCCATAGAAATAAGGTTTATAATGACTTGCTTATCTTGATTAATTAATCGAACTAGACCCCACTGTGTAATTAATGAAGGTCCGTCCACATAGAAGAAGAAATATTGGCAAAAGGGTCTCACTCATGAGTCGTCATTGTCTATAAAAGGCCAGTCACTCGTATTCGGAATATGCACACTTAATTCCTCTACAGCAAATTGAAATTGAAGTTACAATTGAAGCAGGCATGGCCTCTCACTCCTCTCACAGTTGCATCATTTTGGCTTTGCTCATTGCTATTTCATTCTCAAGCATGGACACTGCATTTGCAGCACGCCATCTCTTGCAGTTTCAGTTTCCTTTTATATCTGCATTCCCAACATCTCCGCCACAGCCATCTTTCCCCTCTCTTCCTAATACCCCACCAATTAATATTCCAAATCTCCCATTTCCACCAATGCCTCCATTTCCTTGCTTCATCTCCATCTTTTTTCGCCACCTTCAAACACCAGTAATATTTTTCACCACCTTCATGTTGGGAAAGGCTAGTATACACAGCAGAAAAATTACACAAATAAGTAGTGATAAATAAAATCTTTCTCATTTGAGTGAACATGTGAGAAGCGTAATATATGTCAATCCAAAAGTCTAAGGGTGCAGAAAAATAAAGATATAATAGTAAGAAGAACACCAACAATTCTAACGTGGAAATCCCCCAGTGTGAGGAACAAAAATCACGCGACTAAGTTTAGAAAAATATCCACTATGTAAAATATCAAATAGTACAGCAAAGAGTTTCTCAAAAGAACTTCACAAATAAAAGTCTACTCACTCTTAAAATAGTGGAAATCAACAATGCAACAATATTCAAATAAAGACCCACAACAGGATAAAATATCTTCTGTCAAAATATGAGAGAAATAAAGTTCTAAGTATACCAGATGAAAGCCCACAATTTTAGGAACAATTTGCTGCGAATTTCATCCAAAACAAAACATAAATAAGTATCCAATCAATACCGCAAAGTGAGCAAAAATTCTTTTTTTTCTCTCGTTGACGGCGCAGAAGATGAAAGCATAGAAGGCAAAGGGAGAGAGCAACTTATTCAGGTCAACTTCTTTTCATTCTTTTTTTTTTAATTAAAGTAATAGACCCACTTGAGGAGACCCATTAACACTTCAAGCACCAGTACTATTATTATATATACAGGAATGATCTCCAACTAACAAGTATACACTACTAACTAAGTTGCCATTAATTGCCCTTGTTAGTTGCTATGACAGTTATTTACTGTGATCAACGAAAAGTAAGACTGTGATCAACGATAAATGTGCAAAAAAATACAAATTCATAAAATCAATTCATATCTAATCTAATCTAATCAATTTTAAATCCATTTAAATGGATTTATTTCATATCTAAATCCAATATTTTGGATTTTAAATCCAATCCAATTAATTGGATATGGATTGGATATTTGTTCATTTTTTAAATCCAATATAATTTTTTGGACAATGACGGTTAGGTTTTTATGGTCAACTTCGTTAGGAACAATTTTTTTTGTCATTGTCATCTAGAGTTATTTTGGTTGACGTCAACTGATGATGTTTTTAAGCCATCATCGATTGAGATTATTTTTCAGTTAATGTTGATAATGATTTTTTAGCCAACGTTGGTTGGACTATTTTTTGATCGATATCTTCCAAAGTCTTTTTGTCCGACATCAATCAAGATTTTTTTTTTGTCAACATCAGCTAGGGTTTTTGTCGATATCTGTCGAGATTATTTTTTGATCGATGTCATGTAGGTTTTTCGCTCAACATCGGTTAAGATTTTTTTGGTCGATATCATATGAGACTATTTTTTTGTCAACGTCAGCTAGTGTTTAATTGTCGATATCTGTCGATATTATTTTTTATTAACATCAGATAGGCTTTTCGCTCAACATTGGCTAGGATTTTTTTGGTCGACGTCAAACGAAACTATTTTTTGGGCGACAGCGACTGAAAAACATCATTGTCCGACATTGGCCGAAAAATCATCGACCGACATCGGCCAAAAAAACCTAGCTGACATCGACCAAAATATTCCCCCAATTGACGTTGGTCGAAAAAAATTATAGTTGATAACAACAAAAAATATCCCTAGCTAACACCGACCAAAATAAATAGTCATAGTTAATGTTGGCCAACAAAAATATAGTTTCAACCAACGTTAGCAAAAAAACCTAGCCAACGTCGACCAAAAAATAGTCCTAACGAATGTTGGCCAAACAATATCAACAACTGCCATCAGCAAAAAAAAAAAGAAACCTTACCGATGTTCGACACAAAAACCCTAATCAACATCAACCAAAAACTAGTCATGGTCGATGTTGAATGAAAAATCTCTAGTCAATGTTGGTCAAAAAATATCACTGACCAACATTTACTAAAAACCTTAGCCGACCTCAACCCTATCTAAGATCGACCAAAAAGATCATTCACCAATGTCGACCAAAAGTGCACTAACTGATGTCAACAAAAAAATAATCATCATTGATGTCGATCTAAAAATGTCTGGATCGATGTCCACCACAATGGTCTTGATTGAGGTAGACAGAAAATATACTAACCAAGATCAATAAAAAATAGTCTTGACTAAGATCGATTGAAAATAACTCTTAAATGGATAGATACTAAATTTTCACTTTTTAGCATTTAATTACTAAAACTTGTAAAAAAAAATATTTATAATATTTAAATGAATATAAATTAGATATGAGCAAGTTTATATCCACTTAAATGAATTAGATCTTGAATCTAAATTGCTTTTAAAAAAATATGTATATAGATTTAAAATCCAATCTATTTAAATAAATATAAATTAAATAATTATTAAAAATTCAATTCATGTCCAAAGTGACGAATAGTAATACATATGTACCATAAATTGTAAATATTAAAAATGCCGCACAATCTTATGACATGTCTTTGTCTTACCTATGGCTGGGGATCATGTAATGGGTTTTGAGGAAGAACTCAAACAAATGTAACCGGTGACATCTAACCAACATGACAACGAGTAACTAGTAATTTATTATATGCTCCTATGAGTGTGTTTGGATATGCGTTGAATCCATGTTTGAAAATTACACTTTTCAAAGCAAAAAAGTCAAAGCAAGTGTGTGGAAGCTTTGGCCTGAAAGCAGGTTGCGTTGGATGCAATTCCTAAGCAAACAAACACACCCTACGTTTCTGCTATCCAATTATATGTACTTTGATTGGACTTATTAAATTTAGAACTAGAACTCGCAGCATACAGAACCAAAATTCTGAAAATGCAAAAATTCTAATGGTAGAAACATTTGAGGAAAAAATAAACGAGCCTTCTGTGCAAATATAGTTATCACATGCCAACTACGGGGGAAATGCAGACAAATAAACAAAACAAGCAAATAAAGAAAAACCATTCTTTCAAAATTCATTACGCGCCCCCTCTTATCCCGTTCATGACTATTTATTTTGTAGACAACTCCTTATGTCTGAAATGGTGAAAGAAAGTGTAACTTACGCTGATCAGATTGACAATTTAGATAAATAAAAGTACTCTAAATAGAATGCCTATTAGCACCTGGAAAGATGCTTCATCAGGATCCAGAACCACCAGTAGAATACTTACTTCTAAAGGGAATAGATGCACGAGTAGAGGAGGATCGTCTACCTACAATTTGAAAATGCGAGATTTGCTAGTAGAAACTCAACAATTCACAAGTATATGAAAATACCAAATGCCATTTTGGGCTTGGGCAAATTCCAGTTAGTTAGAACTTTAATAATGCCGAGTCAGGTAGACAAACCATATTAAAGCATGTTTCTCTTTCAAAATCATGAGTGACATTAAACTACATGAGTAGTTAACAGTACCAAGGACCTAACAAGTATCACCACATCCCATAAATTGTCATTTAAAACAACACCTGATATTGTTTTTAAGCCTGGATCAAACACACTACAAACTTAAAACTCCAGGGTGAACTCAACTTGTGCAATGCAACATAACACAGGGTGAACTCAACTTAAACTCCAGATAAATGTTTCTTGAGCTTCTTTCAACATATTTCATTCTCGCAACATTTGAACATGTAAAAAACTAAAAGAAGCAACTGACAAGGATGGATTCTATGGTACAAGTGGTAACATATCCATCTGAAAATAATGTTCATTACAAAACTAGAGAGCAAAGCCACACAACACCCAGAAGTAAACAATAGCACTAAAACCAAAACAAACAAATAATGAACAGTAGAATAAAACAATTAAAATGCATTAAAGAAATGTTTTATATACATAATTGCCAAAAAATGGTCAGGGCACCAACAGATAATACCTATGTTTATGCATCTGGATTGTCATACATACAGTCTGGAGTTTAAGGACTAACTGAAAGTCCAAAGCAAGCTCTCCCATGTTTTATTAATCAGCGTGTGAGACGTGATCAAAACATCGATCAGCAATATATATTCCTTCCTCAATCATACAACCACAATCTACACAGAACGAAGTAATCCTCCTCAAATAGTTCAAAACCAAAGTAAGGAGATTATTGCCGCAAATTATTATACAATTTAACAATGACCAGAATTCACAATAGCTCAGCATCATTTTGTGCATCGAGTACAAACATAAAACTAACAACATCTAAATTCTACAACAACCAGGTAAGGAAAAAAAACCATCTACAAGACTAATGACCCTTAACCTTATCATCTGCCACAACATTGAGAATGGGCAAGCTACTGAGGAACTCATCAAGGCCTTCAAAAAACCCAATCCCTTCAATATTATCCTCAGCATGTCCAGCAGCATTCCCTTCGCGGTCGCGCGCTCCACGGGAAGGCTCCTCCACCTCATTGCTGAACTCCACATTCAAATCCAACTTCCCCAAGTTCCCGGCACCCCGCCTCCTAGAACCACCCAACGCAGCCTTCTTACTAGACTCCCCCTTCGTACCAACCGGCACAGCAGAGGCAACATTAGCTTTTGCACTAGCACCAGTAGCAGCATCACCAGAACCCAAATTCTCATTTCCTACATGAGCACCCCTCCTAGGTCTCTCCACAGTTTCCCTCCTACCATCACCAGAATTTTTCTTCCCTCTAGTCCTCTTCCTACCCTTATTCTTCCCACCCCTCCAGTCCCCGTCACCGGAATCGTCGTCGCTTGGGTCCGACAACTCGATAAATGCGGCCGCAGCCTCGTCGTCATAGTAAGCCCAATTCCTCTGAGGCCTCCTATAGGACGACCCCTTCAAGGGGCAAGGAAACAAAGGCGAAAACGGGTTCCAATTCGACGCATGCCCATTCACATCCTTTGAATTCCCAGAAAACCCTAACGGGAAAAACCCCCAACTACAATAAGAACCGTCTTTCCCACTCAACGGTGGCGGCGACCGTATCACCACCGCATGAAACCCCCTCCGACAACTCTGGCACCGTAAGGTACACTCCTCATAAACCTTCGGATATTCATACAGAACATAACAATAAGGACACGAGGTCCAGAAACTCGTTCCCGTGTCAGTTTCCACGGTCCGAGTGGACTCGGCAGACTCGGGACGGTTCGGGTTGGGATTAGGATTCGGACGATTTAACTCGGCCGAATTCACCTCCCTGGATCTAGGGTTTCGCCTCGGCGTGGGTTGAGGCTGCGGGGGAAGAGAATAATGTTGCGGCGGCGGCGCCGGAGCGGTGAGCAAGCGGAGCTCGCTGTCGTACATGGCTTTCTTGGCGGGATTGGAGAGCACGGACCAGGAGTCGTTGACGAGGGAGAAGGCGTGGCTGGCGAAGGCGAACATGTTGCGGTGAGGGTCGAGGAGGAGCGCGAGGCGGCGGTACTGGGCGGCGATGTGGTCCATGTTGGTGGTGTAGCGAAGGATTTGAAGGATCCCGTACCAGTCGCGATGGTGGTCGTTGATCCGCGACTCGCCGGCGAGGAGCGTGTCAATCACCGTCAGGAGGTGCTCCGAGGCTTCGTAGGTCGGGTCCGACTCACGCGCGCGGATCGCGAAGGAGCGCGCGCCGTGCAAGTCACGCGCGCTCAGGAGCTTGTTGGCGGTGTAGAGCCAACGCTCCGCCTCCGGTCGGTTCCCGCCGCCGCCGCCGCCGTCCATGGTTGTTGCAGCTCTTTGAAACGAAACGGATGTTGATAGTTAGTTAAGGATTCGCGTTCTGGGGAGCGATGACAGTTTTGTCATATCAATAATCTCTCGGGAGAGTGCCGCTGACATGGTAGTAGTAATTGAAATTACATTTCATGCTCTTTCACGTTTATGCCGAGACAAGGCTAATGTTTTTTATTTATTTACTCTTCTCCAGTTCTCCCATGATGGTTTTTTATTGGGCGCTTCACTCAATGTTTAGGATGCTCGCTCGCTCCACTTTCATTTGCTAATATTACCAGTGGCACGCTTTCGGAGACTTGTGTTCGATTTCTATAGCTAGTTTACCTCTGTGTGTGGACTTTTGGCGACCCCAAACAATCACGCGCGTGTAAGTGAGTGGGTCCACGGCTTCGTGCCAAACAGAAATACTAGGAATACATATTCTAGACTCTAATATACTTTTTTTAAACTTATTTTCTCTCCTCATAACATTTATTAAAAATAATAAAATTTAATAGATTATGTTTCATATTTAAATTATTTTTTCTCGAAATTTTAATGAAATAGAAAGAGTGTGTTAAAGAGTATATTTTTAACATTTCTCTTGTATAAAAATATTGACAGTTAAATAGGTTTCTCACTATGAAAAAAATTACTTCTTAATTTTATAATAATTCATGTATAGACTCCCTATTTTTTTCTTATGTTGATTCTTATCTATTTGTTTTAAAAGAAAATTCCTAAACCTGTTATCATTCTGTAAAAAAAAACATGTTATCACAGTTAAGAATTAATAAAAGCACCCTGATTTATGAAACCTAAAAGTTGGTCCTTATGAATTCTCGTTTACGGAATTAATTATTTAAGGAATCATCTCCATTAGAATCATAAAAGAAAATATAAATTAAAAAACCAAATACTTAGGAAACATGTCAAGAGTATGGACTTACCTGCTGCGGAGTAAACAGGGTATTCAACACCCAGTTAGAGCCTGCAGTCCACATAACTTTGAAACAGGCTCAAATATACCAAAACCGAGAAAGCTAATTTTACGAGTTATAACTTAGTGAAGGAAATTGCTGTATATGCATTCCTACCAATTACTAAGTATACTCCCCTTTTCATATTTTCCCCCCAACTACCCTTTTATTGGCTGAAGTTGCAAATGATTAAGTGTACAGAAATTGATTCCAAAATATATGTAACTATTGCGAAAACTCAATTTCGGAAGTATTACTAGGAAGTGCAAGCAAAAGACATGTCCCCAGTAACCTTGGTTTTGTTGCAAATTCATGGTGATTGCTTGCTCTTGATTGTGAGAACTTATTATGAAATATACCTAGGTTGCAAGAATGTGGTAAATTAGACAACGGGAAAAGTGTCATTGATTCCAATGTTAGTGATTGTATTTAGGAGGATGGAAACGGATTTATCATGATTCTGATTTAGCCTATTATTGTGGCTGAATTTATGAATCTTGTGTAGAAATTTGATGTGGATAACTCCATTATGCAACCTATGTAAGGTTTTACTACCAAGATTATGCACGACATTGATGGAGTTTTGAATCAGGTGACACTGTCAACGACGTTGGTCGCACATGATGGTATGTTTGACATTTTAAATGGAAAAGGGTATTTAGGAAAACAAATAATAAAAGTCTGAAAAGGTGAGTGCACTTAGCATTTAATGAAACTGCATATAATAATTTTTCTCAGTGAAATCAAGTTTTGGGCCTTCTTCGTCTAATAAATGTTTGACTTCATTGCCTCCAAGGTACTTTCAAATTGGCAAATGATAATTATACCTCCCCTATTTGACAAATATACATTCCTTTTCCCTTTTTTTTTTACAATAGTTTTCTTAAATACGATGCTAATTTATTCTCATTGGTTGGTGGAAATAATTTTTTGCTCACCCCGTTTTCTCCACCACTCGTCCCCTTCTCCGTGGCACTACCATTCACCCCCACTTACACCTTCTTCCTCCGCCAATCACAGTCAAGAGACAAGGAGAAATGTCTCCATGACTCGGCTTAACCAAGAGAACAAACACAATCGCCGGCAACAAATTCACCCGAACTGATGAAATTAAATGAGGCCTATATTATATTATATCCTTGTAAGTGTAGTTTTATTTTGTAGTGGCATTATTTTGTTGACTTCTAATTTAATTGTTTTTCTGGGATTGAAGGTGGAGCAACGGTACATGCAGTACCATAGTCAAGGGAAATTAGAGTTACAACTAAGAGTTTGGGAGACAAGGATTGTTTTGGGGTTAAAATTGAAGGTTCTAGGCTCAAATATGTTGAGCATCATCTAAGGCAACAACAAAGTCACTCGAGCTTATGAAATTGAATGCGCTTCATATTTTCCTAAGCACTTGTGGTCGTGGAGGAAGAAGGTAAATGGTAGGAAAAAAAATAGGATGAGGTTGTTTCCGAAAAACAAGGAAAATAATTTGAAATTGGGAATAAATAAGAGGGGCAATGAGTAAAAATATTGAGGAAAGGTAAAAGGGAGGTACATTTACAAATTAGAGGAGGTGTAGTTAACATTGGCCTTCAAATTTTCTTTATGAAAAAAAAAAGACATTTCCTTTGGCATTTATATTCTCACCCTCTCCATTTATCTCTTCTCACTCCTTTTTTTTTTTTTTTTCTTTTGGTTTTTAAAAAGACCAAAATATTCCACCCTTTCCCCTACCTCCCCTCTTCTTCAAAAATTTCCCCTACCCCTTACCCTTCTCCCTTATACTCCCTCTCATTTGCTCTCATTTTTACACCCTCACTACAGGTTCGAGCTCCATTTCAATTGTTCTTAAGCTCAAGTTTGAGGAGCTTTATTTTTTTTTTCTTGTACCACATGATGCAACGAAAACTTGTTTTTATTGTTATGTATTTGGGTGTAATACACAACAAAAATAACTTTTCATTGTGTATTAAAAGTTTAATTCTTTCAAAATTAAAGTATGTTTCATCTTTATTAATTCTTGTGTATCAAAACATCATTTTTATCAAACAAGTTTCTTGTTTATTAAATTTTTCTTATTGTCTTTTACTATTCCAGGCACATTATGCCCTTATGTACTCGATATGTTAGACACAAAAGCAAGGTTTGTTCTAGGGAAGACGTGATAGGTACATCCAAAACCGAGCAAGCTACATCATTTACTATAGTGCACATAAAGAGCAGCAACAATGCGACAAGAACAAGAGGCGATGATATTCACTGAGGATGCATCGCAAGAGTCAATTGTTGCTTTTGAGATACAAACTTATTGTTAAGTCACGTGCTGTTATGGCCTTTTATACAGGAGGTCTTAAGGTCCTATGAGGACTGTATTTCCCCATAGTTGTGGAAAGAATGAAGCGCAAGAAACTGAACTTGGTCGATCATGGGAGTAAGATGTTACCTAATTTTTAGGATAAGCACGTGCATGGAGGTTTCAGTGGTAGAGACTCCAAGCACATTATTGCATAGTAATTAAACAAGGTTATTTTGTGTGCTTTTATTAAGTGGTGGCACAAGGACATCAATTCCTTCCATCTCTTAGCAAAGGATTTGAAAATCATTGTAGATTATGTTGGACGACAATATTTGCTGACAATAGATTCACACGAGTGCTGGTCTACTATCTGGTTTCAGTAAATTCATGGAGTATGCATGGGATGCCACTAGGCTATGTTACATGTACGATCATGATAGCATGGCTAACACGAATTCAACATGATAGATTGAAGGATGTGTGACTCTACTAAGTATCATTTTTTTTTTTTAAAAAAATTCTTTGGCTTTTGGGTTCTTTTTATTATGGCAAGTATTTATGTTAATGGATTTATAGGCATATATGGATATATAAGCATTTTCTGACTGTTTGCCCTTGTAAAGGGGTCTTTACATATAATGACTCGGTTCCCTGTGCCTGCAAATGGAAGGCTTTAAAAGGTTTTGCTCACACATTTGCGACAAGGTTAGGACTAGATATGTTGCGACTAAAATACATGGATGACACGTGACTAGAATAAAGAGTAGCGGCCTTTTCCGTAACATATATGTATTTCTTCCCTGGTTTCCTTGTAAGTGTTAATGATTTTCTAACGATCACATTAAAAAAAAAATCAAACAAGGATGTTGAAATTAATGATTTTCATAAATAATAGATAAATAGTATTTTTTTTTATAGTGTGACTTCTTTTCAGTGTACTTTAATTGTTTGAAAGATGATAGAAATAAAATTTTGATTTCTTTGACTCTTTTTTCTAGTTTCTTTATCTTTTGTGATGACAATTAAGATTAAAAAAATACTCTAATATCATAAAGGGAATCTTACTTTAGTGAATATTGACCCTTTGTAATTACTACTTTCATCAAATAGTAATTGTCTTTAGAAATTGTTTCACTTAAGCTCACCATCTATTAACAATTTTGTCCATAACAATTAATTATTTATTTATTAGTTCTTAATAAGTCATATGCCTCTCACATGAGACATTTAATCTTACATTCTCCCACTTGACTCATGTGACATTACCTAATATCATGGGTGAATAAATAAGTCAATTAAACTTACATAATGCATATTGAAATGACTAAATTGTTTCATACATTAGGCATATCATAATTTCATAATTAAGAATAGGTACTAATTCGAGTCATGTAGTTTTACAACACTTAATCGACATATATAATCCCTTTCATGTACCACAAATTAGATTTTATTCTTAATATGAACATAATTAGAAGCACATAATAATCCAACATAATGTCTTTACTTAAGATGGTACTTGTTTACGTTACTCCAATACTAACATTATACAAATATAGAGAACATATAATAAAAAATATACCATTAATGAACTCAAAGCATCAACAATCCAAAACATAAGTAAATATTACACTCAACAATCCTTAATAACAATAATGCTCATATTGTTCAATAAATGTCATGGGCAATAATACCTTTGTCAAAGGGTCAACTATCATGAGACTTGTGTTAATATGTTTTATTGAAATTCTCTGTTTCTGAACTTCTTCTTTCATGACAAAATACTTCAATTTCACATGTTTAGCACTATTAGAATACTTATTGTTCTTAGAGAAAAATATTGTTGTAGAGTTATCACAATACATTTTCAGTGGCCAAACAATATTGTTGACAATTCCAAGCCTTGAAATGAAGTTTTGCCTGAATTGTAGTCTCAAAACATGCCATAATTCCAACTTCCATAGTGGATGAAGCAACAATAGATTGTTTTTCACTATTCCACGACATTACTCCTCTGCAAAAAGAAATATGTAGCCAAGGGTGAATTTTCGTTATATCCACACATCCAGCAATGTCTGAGTCTAAATACCCAATCACCTTAAGTTGATCAGATCTCCTATATATAAGCATGTGATCCTTAGTTCCTTGTAAGTATCTCAGAACCTTCTTTCCAACTTTCTAATGTTCCATTCCCAGAGTGCTTTGTTATCTTCTTAACATTCCGCCTGCAAAGCTTATGGCTAGTCGAGTACGGATCTGAGCACACATAATACTCCCAAAAAAATATGCATATGAAATTGCTTCTATTTGTTTTTGTTCCAAATCATTCTTAGGACATTGTACGAGACTAAACTTGTCTCCTTTCTGAATTGGAACAAGTGATGCTGAGAAATTTTCCATCTTAAGACTCTCTAGCACTTTATTGATATGTTTTTTGGGACAAGCCTAACAATCCTTGTGCTATGTTTCAAAATATTTCTATTTCTATCACATAGTGTGCTTCACCCATATGGCATTTGAAAATTACTAGAGAGAAAGTTCTTAGTCTCATGAAGAAGACCAAGATCATTAGTTACAAGAAAGATATCATCAACATACAGAACCAGAAATATAACTTTACTACTCTTATTGACCTTTAGATATATACATCATTCAACAATGTTTTCCTTAAATCCAAAGGAAACAATGGTATCTTTAAACTTCAAATATCATTGGTAGAAAGTTTGCTTAAGTTCGTATATTGATTTCTTTAATTTGCACACCATGTGTTCTTTTCCTTGAACTGAGAATCTCATTGGTTTGTCCATATAAACATTTTTCTCTAAATTTTCATTAAAAAAGTAGTTTTCACATCCATTTAATGTAGCTCCAAGTCATAATGGGTACCAGTGCCATGATAATCCTAAAGTCTATTTACAATCAACACCATCTCTCTAAGTAAAATCCTTAGCAACAAGTCTACAAGGTCCATTTAATGTAGCTACAAGAAAGATGCACACTACAAAAAAAAAATTGGTCTGATCATTGACCTGATCGAGGTAGTGGGTCAGTGGTTCAATCGGTAGGTCAGTAATTAGTTCGGTTTGGCAGGTTTATACTAAAAATTTTAAAATTATGTTATATATAAGATATAAATAATATTATTTGATAAAGAAAAGCATACTAAAAAAATCAAAATAACAATTGAAGTATTAAAGTTGATAACACAAGTAAAGTATATTAATAAAAAAAGTGTAAATAGCAATTACTTAAGTTAAAACAAAAGTCCAGTTTTTAATATAATAAAATGAGTAGTAAGCAATAAAGAGGTGTAGGAAGCAAATCGGTTATGGATCTTGGCCCAAATACGAAAAAACCTAATCCTCCCCATATAAAAGTTTATCTTCCGGTGCATCCTCATTTTCTCGCCTTCTTCTTCTGTTGCATCTGCTCCAATTCTTCTGCTTCATTCTCTTCATCACTGACATCTTTCTCTACTATATTGGGGCATCTAATATCATCAACTTCTATATCCGAACAGACATCAGCTCCAATTTCTTTGATTTCGCCCATCAATTTGGAATTGAAAGCACGAAAATTTGAACTTTCGGATTATGCCAAAACGACGCCTTGAACTTTCGGATTCTACCAAAATTTTAAGGTGAGACAGAGAAGAGAGGAAGCGTGAGGAAGCGACGCCGTGAAGGAGGAAGCGACGACTAGAACGACAGAGCCCTTTTCTCTTTATGCCAAAACCCGGTCTGGGTTCCTAAACTTGTCAGGGTTGTTGGGTTCTACAAAAATCGGCCGATTCTTGCCGGGCCTAACCGGGCCACTTGCATGGCTGATTCCACACCCAACCTGGCCCGGAACTACCACCGGTTCCCGGTCCGACTATTTTGATCGGCCGGTCCAAACCAATTTTAATAACACTGTATATATCACATTAAATCTTACATTTAAGGCCTAAATTACAAGTATATCTACATGTTTTAGTCATTGTATCTTTTTTTAGTCCTTTTACATAAGCCAAATTTTGATTTTAGCCATATTTCATTCTTTATTTATTTTACTCTTTATGAATTTGTCACTTTTTATTATTCTATTCTTGATGACATCATAAATTCATAATGACATAGCACTTGATAATGTTATTATAAAGTCATCACCGTTAGTCATGATATCAAAATATATATATATTAAAAATATAGAGATTAACATAAAAAATAATCAATGATTAAAATAAAAAAATCTATATTTTATACAGAAACAAATCATTTAAGCTTAAGAAAATAGAGAATGGAAAACTTTTGTCATCATGAATAGTTAATGAATTTAATAGATATATAATGATAGTGTAAAATTATGTTATGTGAGTAATTAATTTAAAATTATCATTAATATTGAAAAAAATTCAAGTCTCATATCGATTAAAGATAATATTAAGTTAGAATATATAAGTGGGGGATAACTTTTGGCCTATGAGTTAATTTCTGGGGTTGAATTGGGTTCAAACCCATATTTTAAAAATTAAATTATTTTTAAATAATTATTATAAAAACCAATAAATTTATCATAAATAAAAATTTGTGATTAGATAATCATGTAAAATTATTTAACAACTTAATTAGATAACCTATTTTGTCATGGTTAATTCCTGTAGTCAGATAACAACGGTATAAATCTATTTCAGTATAATTGCATAACTTGTTTTCTCATAATTAATTCGGCCAAATCACACAAAAACTAAAACGAAGACTACCCGTCTCGGTTAGGTTTAAAATTCACTGAAAATCTGAAATCATACATATCCCACGGAGATTCTATTCCGTACCAACATTTTCTGATTTTCACAGTGTGTCATTCTGAATGCATGGACTTGGGAACAGCTATTTTTAGAAAATAATAAATAAATGCTTTTCTAGATAAAGAACATAACTTGGAAATTATTATCTAGATATTTTTGTGTTATTTTTTAATTAGTGTTATGATTAGAAATTTATCACGGTAATCGGCATAACAAATTTTAGGCTTCTAATGTGAGATACTAGTTCTAATTATAAAGCAACAACAAAAATATTTTAAAAAATTGTATCCAAGTTTTAACTTTCTTTGAAACACAGCCAAATATCTTTCTAAACAAAAAAAACAACCAAAGAGTTCGTATAAAACCTATTTATATTGTTAAATAAATACTTAAACAAAAAAGAAATACTTAAACCAAAGTGACCTATATTTAATTAAATCATATCAATTGATTATTTTCTTTAACTCGTTTTACTATTTTTTAGGTTAAATTAATCAAAATAAATTTAATTATGTGGCCAACACTATTATAACAGTTCCACTCCCATGCATGTCTAGTGTCTTGATTATTTATGAAGTAAACTTTTACATAATAGGTTCTCGTCCAATAAATATTCAATGCACCTCTTTTTTTTACAAAGGAAATATTTAATATTCACCTATTTTCCTTACTAAGTTACCATGTGTATATTTACTTTATTTTTTTGTCAGAAAAATAATATTTCATTATGAAAAAGGAAATAGGGTACAAGCGCTATCCTATTCTATCCATACAGAGATATAAACAAACTATCAAGCTATAATGTAATATCTCCTCTCTCCTCTCAACTACCCTCATAATACAGCACCTGCACTTTTGTTAATTCAGGAAATTAAGCTATATATAAATAACTTTCCCTCTGTTACGTAGAGACCAACTTATTAGAACCACTATCAGAAATAAACCCCCTTCCCAGTCTACCACGTATTTATCCGATCCTGTGTTTATTTGCTCTTATTCTTAATCTGTCAAAAAGGGTATTTAATTGGCCACTTCTTATTTCATATTATAATCAAAGTTTTCAGCAAAATTAAGAAAAAGGAAGAATGCACCAATGGAGTCTATAGCTCTCGGTTACTCCCTTAAAGCTTGTTACGGTATTCTCACTCCGATCGCCCCAATGAAGGGCAATCTCTATCCCTTCTAACTTTATTCTGGGATTTCTTATTGGCATTGGATTTTAGAGTTAGTTAAATAATGTATGCAAATTTTTTTTGCACCAATGGAGTCTATAGCTCGGTTAGTTAAATAATGTATGCAAACTTTCTTTTATAGATAAATATTAATTGTTAATTTTTATATTAACAGAAAAATTTGAATTCACGATTTATTCTCTCTTTCTTTTCTCTTCATTATTAAATTAATCTTATAATTTTCTTAATGTAAAAAATTGTAAATTCTTTAATATCATAGTTTAGTTTCTGGACAAAAAGAATTAGAAAAGAAAAATCCCTACAATTTCCCAGCTGAATGTTTTTTTTGTTGAATTCTAGCCGACTGATTTGCTAAGTTCATTATGTTAGTCTGTGTACGGACCAATAACCAATTATTTTAGATTTTTTTTATAAAAACATTTCTTTTTATAAGACTAAGTTACGAGACTTGGCAGGAGGAGTAAGTTGAAGGACAAAGGGATTTCAGTCATGATGCGTGTATAGGGATAAGGCTCACGTACGGGTAAAATATCAGTCATAGATTGCTAAGGTGGGGCTTTGCTTCTCAGAAAAAATTAAGGATAAGTTAGGAAGTTTACATTGAAATAAATTAAAATGGAAACATACAGAGTTGAATTAGAAAAAGTTCACATGTTAAACGCTATTCAATTGAGGTACCGGTTAGATTTCATATTTCATAACTTCTCGTACTAAAAAACAAAACTACTAAGACCAATTTTTAACGGCCACAAATTAATAATTCATTACGATCTCAATTTAAAACTCCCATGTTGATCTTTTGTTTATTTGGGTAGAAATGCAGCGAAAAGAAATAGGAAGAAGGTTTTAGAATTTGAGTTGGGTGGGGAAAAATTGTTTAAGCTTAATCAAAGAATTTAAATTTGAGTGTTAAATATTCCAACCAAAAGTTTTAATTACTACCTATAATAATCTTATCAAATTCAAACAAAATATGATCTATTCCAAGAAGTTGAGTTAGGGTAAAGTAGTGTATGCAAGTATAGGAGATAACCCCACTAACTAACCAAAAAGCACACCCTTTAAAATCTACCATTTTGGCGAGAGATTTGTTTAACAAGATGAAATAACATACCTAATTAATAACCTTTTTCTCAACCGAGTAGCCAAAACCTTCAATATAAAGAATAGGTTATAAAATATGTTTGTGCTCATATATCCGAATTTTGTATTTGTTTTTAATAAGTTTCTTAACTTTTTTTTCTTTTGATATTTGAAATTTTTTGTTATAATCCCTATCATTAGCTTCCATCAATTTGGTGCTAACGTGTCCATCAAATTAACGTGTCATCATTCCACGTATGTTGTCACCTATGCTCAAAGGATGAATTTATATGAGCAAATGCAAATACCCTTGAAATTATATGAAGCAAATTCAAAACCTCCTAAAATTATCGGGAGCAAATGCAAAAATCAAGTCATAGAGAGTAAATGCAAAACACTAACTCATCCTTTGAATGCGTGTGACAACATACTTGGTATGCTGACGTGTCAACTTAATAGACATGTCAACACTAAATTGCCAGAAGCTAACAACAAGGATCTATGACAATTTTTCAAATATCAAGAAGAAGAAAATGAAGAAAAAATTTATCAAGAAACAAATGCAAAACTCGAGTATATATAAGGGAGCACGAATATATTTTGGCCTAAAAAATATGTATAAAGTTGAAGACTGTCATTGAATTATCCTTTATAGGCATATTGTTTGGTGGATATTAAGCCAAATCTAGCCGTCAATCGACATAGCACGATGATGGTAAAGTACCTACAAGTAGGGATAGAATCAGGTCAGGCTTTGTTAGACCTATCCTTTGCCTGAATTAAAAATATAAAGTTTGGTCTGATCTATTTACCTGTTATAGGTTTTTTGTTTAGGCTTGGCCTAGCCTATATAAAATCATGGCTTAGCCTACAAGCCTATTAAAAAATCAATTTTACAATAAATATTATAAATGAAGGAAATCTAATAACTATACAGTGAAACTTTGAGAATTCATATAATATATATTTTTAATTTAATATAAAGAAAGACACATACTTTCTTTTTAATTTGTGTGTGAAAAAATAAGTTAAAATTAATTAGAGCACTCTAATATGAGATTAAAATTCACTAATCACAACCACCAACGTAAGAATTATAATCGGAACACTTTAAGTATTCAATAAAATATTGTAAACAAAATAAATAAGTTATGTAAAATATCATAAGTTGAATTCGATAATCTAATCTTAATGTCAAATACTAAAATAAATAAGAAATAAGAATCAATGCAAGTTAAATACAAAGAATAAGAAAAAATTTAATTCTCAAGTCATCTTCCAAACATGAAGTAACGAGCCAACATATAATTAAATCTTCAATGTAATTTCTTGAAGTTGTTCATCCACCTTCATTTTGAGTGGAAAAATGTTACTAGAATATAAATTAAAACACTTTAAATCAGTTTAGGAAAGTTAAAGAAACATTTTTTAAATAGAAAAAGTTTCAACATCTTACTTATATGTCCAAATAAGTCGTAATCATTTTATGAGATTTTCAAATTGATTTTTTCAAGCGACTGATCATCCATCTGTATAATTAAAAAAAATTTTATTAGAAAAATAAATATATTACTTTTAAGTTTTAATATATATATAAATATATATATATATATATATATATATATATATAAACCTGAACTTTTTATTTAAATAGACTTTTCAAAAAGTTTAAGTCTAATCTTTATAATAAATAAATCAGGTCAAGTCAGACCGTAAATAAATCAGATCAAAGTCCCCTGATAAACAACATGACTTATTTCCATCCGTACCTAAAATACTCCTAAGCTCAAATAATTGTTTGAGGGAAGAAAAAGATTGTGAGAAACAAGGTATGCCTATTAAATTCAATGTTTATTGTTATGAAGAGGCTTAGTTAAGATTTTTAGTAAATTGGTGGAAGTAATTTGGCGAGTGGTCTATAATTTTGTATATGAAAATGTCATATTTTAAATGACTACTTTTGATTTTTTTATCCTTTTTAATATCTATATAGCAAAATATAATTTATATTTTATTATCACTGTGAATATATTTAATTATTTTTAATTAATATGATTATAGGAAAATGATGCAATTAAACTTAATATGCGAATAT
Organism: Glycine latifolia; assembly: GCA_013407115.1. Classification (NCBI taxonomy): domain Eukaryota; kingdom Viridiplantae; phylum Streptophyta; class Magnoliopsida; order Fabales; family Fabaceae; genus Glycine; species Glycine latifolia. The sequence continues at coordinate 29,106,746 of CM023945.1, forward strand.
GTTTTATTTATTCTTTTAACCGTGAAATATATATATTTGTTATCTTTTTATCAACCAAGAAAACAGAGAGTATATCTAATATAGGGTATGACCCAACCCATATACACACCACTACAGAAAACATTTGTATGATGCAGTTTGAGTGAAAAGAAAAAGTGTATACCAACCTATCAAAAAGTAAAGTTTCCCTTGCAGTCCAATAAAAGTCCTCGCCTTCTCTTGAACAAGGGAAGGGCAGCATAGCATTAGCTTCGGAAGAACCACATCTGTCTCCAGCTAAAGCCGACCCAACCTGAAGAAAACTACTGAATCAGAATCCGCCTATCAAAAAGTAACGTTTCCCTTGCAGTCCAATACAAAAAAACTAGAGCAAACAAGAATTAACATATATATATTGATAAAATATTGGCATAAAATATAATTTATCATGAATTTATTAGTAGATTAAAAATGATCTTTAGTATAATTTTAAAAATAATTATTATAAAAATCAATATATTTATCATTTACATAACCGTTTGAGTGAATGATAGCATAATTTTTTTACACTATTATTGCATGTATTGTTTATTTATATAGTAATATTTTTTAAATAATTGTGCACGGTAAAATAACTAAATAACAATAAAAATATGAAACAGTTTTATAAATTTCAAAATTAATGTATACTTAATAGATAGTTTTATACAAAAAAATTAAAAACATGAAATAATGAATCTTCTTACTGCAAGAGTATTATCTTATCAGAACGTACAATTATAATATTATGATAACCATCCTTGCCCATGAGTTCATGCCACTAATGATCTTAAAATAAATTATTTAAGCAATTTTGTATCCGTTCAATCTTCTTCGTCTGTCAACCAGATATATGCATAAAAATTTTACCTCAACTACAAAATAATATCAAAATCTGTACTTAAATTATTAAAACCTAAACTCATTCTTATTTGTAAGTAAAAAATAAAGTGAAAGTATATAAACATTTTACATTTTTATTCAACAGCATATTATTATAAATGGCAATTAAATTTATTAAATTTTATAGAAATTATTTAAAAAGTTATTTTTATAATAATTTCTGATTAATGAATAAAAAACTTGTGGGTATAGGGTTTGCTACGAATGAAAACCTGCATAGGGGACCACAGTGAGTGAGAAGGTAGTACGAGGGTAGGGTAGTGAGTACGAGGGCACATCAGTTGTCATTATAGTGGCCTCGACTCAAGATGGCTACCTGTACGGACACCAGTCAACGAGGCTTGTGGGAAACCAAAAAAGAGAAAAACCAAATAAATAAAGCAATTCTACTTTCGGAAAATAATAATATAATTTACTTTTAATTTTCCCGATCATAATATATTAATAATAATGTGATTTTTAGTACCATGTAAAAGAAAAGATGGAGACTAAAAAGGATATTAATGTTGTGTTTAATTTAGAAGAGAAAAATAAAATAAATAAAAATAGATGAGAGATATTTTGGAAAAAAAAAGAAAAAATAGGGTAAAAATAAAGTGATATATTTTGTTGTTTGGTTTAAGATAAATAAGCAAAAAAAAAAAGAATAGAAATAATATTGTAAAATTATTTGATATGAATAAAATTGAAAATTTAATGTTTTAGACTCACAACCTAGTAACTTGTTTCTTTTCAAAATCCTGTACACCAAACTCTTTTTCTAAGAATAAAGGATATTGTACTGTCTAATGTCTACAAATTGGACGTAGTAAGTGACTTGGTGTCCCAATACACACGCCAATCTTCCATGACAATCCTAGCACAAGAACAAGGATGCATCATCCTTAGTAAACAGGCTATCAGGCTGACAAATTATCTCTTAAATACCTTAATATTTGAATACAAATGATAATGTTACAATTCCATTATCAAGTGACAGGTGCTTAATTATTTATAAGAGACAAATTATCTATATGTCACGATTTATCTACTAGTTATTATTTATAAATTAGGAGTTATCTACAAAGGTTGTTACACCACTATAACAACTCCGATAATCAAGGACTTGAAGCTCCTCTTTCACCATATAAATATCAGATTCTATCTCACCCTTTTTCATTTCATTCCTAACTAAATCACGTAATTGTTGAAACTTCGAAGTCATTTGTTTTGCAGGTCCCTCATTGTCCTCCTAACAAAGGGTACTCACAATTTGACGTGCGGGATCATGGAGCCCAACTTGGATTCTGACTCCTTCAACCGGGCCTGGAGGTTAGCAATGACCTTAGCAAGCTCTTCCTTTTCTACCGCAATGCTCTCCACCTTGCCAACCAAGTCATTTTTCTCTTTTAGCAAGTCCTTACAACGCCCAAATACCTTGTCATCATCCAGTCTTGTGCATAACAACTTGGCAAGAACATCGCCAACCTTGGACGATAACTGGTAGTTCAACTTGACGACCTCAACAAAGGCGCCAGTAGCGTTGGCCACCTTGACACACTCCACTCTCCAAACAGTCCGAGCAGTAACCCTCCACTTGGCAACCTCATCCTCTAAAGATACCACCTTCCTTAGAGCTTCCTAGTGCCTTTGTCCATTCTCCTCCAAAATCAATAAACTCCTATGGAGGAAGACCTTCGTAGCGTCGTTTGCATTTTGTACCCAACTGACCGAGTGAGATTGTGGTCAAAAGGGAACACGAAGTCATTAGGAATTTGCTACTCCGATCAGTAGCCCATGCTCCACATTGAACTTGTGTTGCGATAAGTGTAAACATGGTTCAAGGATACACTTGGGCAAGAAAAGGAGGCAAGCACCGTCGACGGTGAAACAGTAGGAGTTGAAGCTGGCAAGGTTGGAGAGGAAGACGGCAAGTCTGTCGTGACACTTGTAGTCGCCACACCAACATTGAGAAGTGGCATGACAATGGAAGAAGAGAAACAGAAACAGGAGCAGCCAAGGAAGACAACACAGTTAACACGGTGAAGGGAGAAGCAGAGGGTGTCGGAACAGCCAAGGAAGGTGGCATCGAAAGAGTAGTCACAGTAGCAGCAGTAGCCTGGATGACCAACAGAGTCGAAGCCGGACCTTGAGAACTAGCAGGGGAGGGACGACCCGAATCGAACATCAACCGACAACCTACTTCATAGCTTGGAGGCTAAAGGGAGCCCTTGACTTCTTACAACCTGACATCCCAACATCGTCATCATGCTTCCTCTTGGCCAAAATAGAGGGAGGCACGTCTACCCTCATGCCAGTTCGCTCCAGATTTTAGTAAGTACAAATATCATTAAGAAAGATCTCAGGCTAAATAATATTATTTTAAACCATAGTTTTTTATTGTTGAATAGTATTGATGTAGACAACCTCATCTTGACAAATAAGACATTGTTGTTGTAGTACTATTCAAGTTACACAAAATTATTATAATTCACATCATACAAGAAAACAAATTGAGAATAAATAATTATATTTGACATTTTAAAATTATTACTTTAATTATTAAAATTATATATAAAACATGAAATTTATATCCAAATCACTAAACTGAAAAGATTTATACCAATGAATCATAATTAATCACATAATTAAATTTGACAACACACTTAAACAAAAAAATCTTAAGGCTCATAATTTTGCCTTCACTTGATGTCCAACTTTTTCATTCTTACATGATAATATGAGACTTCACCTTATACTTATACTTCTATATATTTATTCAAGAAGGTGGCAGCTCAATAAGTTACACCTGGCATATAAAAGAAAATAATAGTAGAAAAAAAAAAAGAGGAAACATAAATTTAATAGTTACGTTACATAGGCAGCAACTTGACCATAAAAGGCATAAGTGTGCTACCCCACACCCACATCAAATTGTATCCGATATATCTATCTAACTGGCAACTAAACGTGTTTGGGACTCGCGAGTTGTGCATTTCTAAGGAAGCCCAAGCATTGGTGGGTTCTTACCCTTAGTATTATTATTATTATTATTATTATTATTATTATTATTATTATAAGTTCCGCTTTCAAATTTTTCATCTTAGAACAACTGCTTTATCTTCAAGTTTTCCATTTTCTGGTACCCAAGAAGGACTCGTTGGTCTCAGATTCTTGTCCAAGAGACCTATTTCTTTTGCTATTTCGAGAATATAAACTCTGGTTTGTTTGTTTGTTTTTTTATTTTTAGTTTTTATTTTCTCTCTCTATGTACCTCCCACTTTCCGTATATGTGAAAGAAAAAAAATTCTTCTAACTAAAGCAAATTACATTCCTGGGTAAGTGCAGTTTAAGGTACTAACGAAAATAATTGGTTATGTTTTTTTTTTTTTTTGTTTTTATCTCATTTTGTTTAAGAAGCTATCGAGTGGTCTTAATTTGTTCACTAGTTAATTCCTTCTTCCTGGAGCATCCTAGTCATACATGATTTCATCTGATCCATGTTGTTAAGAATTATTGATGTTAATTTTCTCTATTTTATGTTAAATCTGTTGGATTTACTTCCTATATATATATATATATATGTCTATGTTTATCTGGAGAAATTGCCCTTCTTTCTTTTATTTCTTAGATGTAATGGTTTGGATGATGATTTTTGACATAGGGAGATGACTAGAAAGAGGATACAGATCAAGAAAATCGACAACATCAGTTCGAGGCAAGTGACTTTCTCCAAGAGAAGGAAAGGGCTTTTCAAGAAGGCTCATGAGTTGTCAACCCTTTGTGATGCAGACATAGCTCTCATAGTCTTTTCTGCAACTAGCAAGCTCTTTGAGTATGCCAGTTCAAGGTATTTTCATATTTTGCAGCATCACTATATTTGTTCGTTTCTTCTTTCTTTTGTATTTTCTTCTGTGGAAGGAAACTTATAACCTGATGCCTAGGTCTTTTTATTCAAGTGTTAATTATTATGCTTTTTTGTGTTTCCTTAACTCCTTTAAAGAGGGAAAAGAGAGAAGACTGATTTAATGTATATAATAATAATGACTGACTGACTCGGGTTCAGGAGAGAGTCATGGATTGTCTGAGCTCATTGCCTATGTATACCACACTATTTTCATTTATGATTTTCTATATTTTCAAATTCTTTTTATATTTAAATTGTTAGTGTTGGTAGCGGTACCAACAAATTTCTCTCTCTTTACTACAACAGTACTATCTTTAAACGTTAAAATTTGTCAAAATAGATTCTCCATATCTATACACTGTTGTAAATTAATATTTGTGCAACATTCTGTTTTCTTAAACTAGCTAGTTAATTAGGAGCAATAAGTATGTGTAAAACTTCTGCAAGGAACTTTATGCTGCAAAAATTGAAACTCCATTCTGTATTTTGCTTGCATTTCTCAACATTTTTACTTTAAAGTAAAATGTACGTTTGGAAATTAGCTTTCTGTCAACATGAACAAAGTCTAAAGAGTAGTCTTATTAGAAATATTTCAAATGTGTTTTTGATTTCATGACTGTCTCTCCTGAAATGCTTGACCAAGAAAGTAATATGAGAAATCCTTCAAGTACTCTATAAGATCGACTACTTTCATCAAATCATGCAACATGCATGATATTTTCCAATTTGTATCACACAATTGCTTTTTACACAGAATACCGGACATTAATACTTAATTATACTTATATTTTATAGCATTTCACTTCTGAGGCTTTTAGTGGATCTTTGTCTACAAGCAACACATTAGCTAGGCTTGATATAACCGTAAGGACATATTTGGTTTGATAGAGTGACCTTTGATAATAGAGTGGAATATTCATTGTCATATTTATTTTTCGTATAACAGCAATGATATATGGCGATTATTCCCCTTTTTTTTTTATCACATTCACTCCCTTCAACTGATTAGGATTCAAACTTTCATGATTTTATTTATCATTTCGGCGAAAGTAGGTAGAAACATACTATAAAATAAAATGAATGCCTATATAATCTTCTTCAATCAAGAAAAATCAAATTTGATTGTGGTTTTAATACAAGGGTCAACAGTTTTGTAGGCAATATATATGAAGTTCTTATTGACATTAATCTTCTTGATCACCTAAATATGAGCTATACAATGATATGAAGTTCTTAATTTTATGAGCATCACTAATTCAAAAGAAAGCAGATCGAAGAAAATTGAATAATTTGAACCTATGTACATTGTATTTGTTCTTTTCAGCATGCATCAAGTAATTGAAAGGTGCGATCGCTATTCAGCAATGCATAGATTGGATAGCCCCTCTATTGAGCTGCAGGTTAGCTTAATAACTTCAACATGCTATTATTGTTGCTTGAATGATGATATATATAAATATATCCTGGCATTTTATTAACATTTGATTGACAAAAATAAGAAGCAAATTCTTTGTAAAACAACAGCTCTTCTCTAGAGTATTTGCTGGCTGTTCTAGGTCATCTGTGAAGCATTTCTTGCATGTGTATTGATTTCACATCATAATCTCTTTGTTTTATCAATTTCTCATCATCCATGCACTAGTATATGCAAATTGATGCGTCTCTTGCAATTATTGAGTGAAAGATATTGCATGTTTCTACATAGCATTCACTCTTACGTCTCTATAACACTAAAACAAGATGTACAGGTAGGCAAAAGTTAATAGATTTGGAATTTTCTTTGAAGTGAATAATACTCAATTTTATCCGAGATAAATTTAGCATAGGACATATTAATTAATCCAGTATTGATGATATAAAAAGTCTACATTGGAAAAACCACTAATACAAGTCATTACAATTTTTTTTTCTTCAAACGGGACACATTAGTTTCTAAAAATGACTAATATGTAGTCTGCATTTGGGAATTTGAGAAACTAAAATGGCTTTTTTTACATTTTCCAAACTGATGGTTCACCTGTAAAGGGATCGAATTAGATCTCTATTTTTTTTTCTCTTTGATAAGCCAAAATAGATTAAGGGAAGCATAAGGGGAATATAGACATAAAATGTCCTTGGTATATTCAATCCAAAGCACTAATAGGTACACTAAGAAAAAGCTATATATATGCTCGCTGCGTTTTTTATGAATCCAAATTAATTAAGGACTAGTACACTAATATGAAGTTATATTTACATTTGATTTCTATGCACCAATATTAAAATTTTACCTTGTGTTTTGAGTTTTCTCATCGACACATTAATTTATCTAAAAATGATCTCCAATCTTCCTGGGTTATATTGCCTACATGTCCTTGTGAGTGATGCTCAATATCTCGTTTTCCTCTATGTTTTGCTTGGAAAGTTCTGAACTCTATGTAGGAACCTAGCTTTCTTTAAGTACAAATATCATAGTAATCATACTGAAAAAGATAATCTCACTTTTAAAAGTCAACAGTAAAACAACATAATGTCAGTGCAATTGTGTTGTCACTAAATTGTGTTTTAGAGAAATCATGTTATTTGCATATATATCTTCCTAGGAAAATGGTGATCTTATACTCCATTTTTTGTGTGAATTAAGTAGATGGAAGAGAGACAGACATATAAAAAGGAAAAAAAGTGATAAATGTAATAAAAATACAATGAGAAATAAAAACAGAAAATTAATATTATTAATATTGTAAGAAATATAATTAAAAAGTAATTAATTATTACATTAAAAGGTTAAAATAATAAATCTTTTTAGATTTTTTTTTCTTATACAGTAATTATCATGAGACCAAGGGAGCAACAACTATCATCTTCCTAAATATTGCTTTTGAAAGGACTCATCTCTTCAAATTATTTTTGGTGAATGGCACAATTTGACAAACAACGATTCCAAAGTCACTAACAAGTTGAAGCTATAATACATTCCAAAAGCAACCTTCAACATCATACTTATGTTTTTTGAACAGCAAAAAAGTTTCAGTTAATTGGCTGTGAGTACAAGAGGCACTCACAATCTTATTTCAAGATGGAGCATGAGCTTGAGGTAGCTTGAATGTGTTGAGTGTTGACAATTTGCTTGAGAATGAGAATGAGAATGAGAATGAGGGTGGAGAGAGAGAGGGATAGATGATTGGAAATGGAGACTTTGGGGGAGGGACTTTTTTAAAACACAATCAATCCTTTGTTAGCAGTTCTAGTTGAAACTGCTAATAAAAGTTTTCATATTCAGTATATATTAACAAAGTTTGTCTTTTTTTTTTTGTAAGCATTAACTGTTTATGTCTTATGACATACTAATTTACGTGGGGGAGAAATATACTTGTGAATTTTCTAGTCGTCGTGGCATAAATTGTGTTTCTTTTCAGACTTGGAAAGTATATTAATTAGTTGTGGTGCATATGTGCAAATTGATCTAATTATCTCGTGACTGCAATAAGAAAATGGAAAAGTACAAAAAATATAGTATATGCTAACTGCATGTCTTCGACATTAATTGCATAATAATCACATCATTTATGCTCAGATTGAGAGTGACTCCAACGACATTCTGCGCAAGAAAGTAGAAGATAAGACTCTTGAACTGAGGTATATGCACATGCACTTCGCATAACTATCACGTTCATATATATGTTGCATATAGTGTATAAAATTATATCACTGAGACATCTATAACGTACACTGCAGGCAGATGAATGGGGAAGATCTGCAAGGATTGACATTACAAGAACTGCAGAAACTAGAGGAACATCTTAAAAGAGGTTTGACCAATGTTTCAAAAGTAAAGGTTTGTTCCCTATATATGACCAATGATGCTCGCAGTTTAGTAGTTCATTTCCTTTTGCCCTTTTTTTAGTAGGCAAAATGAAAATATTACTATTGTGTAGTAGTTTATTTCTCACAGGGGATTAAGAACTAGAACCTATGCATGCAATGTTGCAACCTTCTCCTTTAAATCAGTTATGTGGTTGTGGGGAAACGTATACATATATGCTTCTGACATATAGTATACTATAATGTGTTTTAGGATGAAAAAGTTATGCAAGAGATCAGCACCCTTAAGAGAAAGGTAAGAACTAAACAAAATTTCTGATACATTTCAAATCTCACATACTATGTCGTTGTTATTATTATATTATTACTATACTTTTATGAATTTACGGCTTAATGAAATTCATCCATTGATACCTAGGAGAAATTATTCCCACAGTTTTTGGTTGTTTTTGCTGTTCTTCTGTGTCAGTTTGTATCCAACTTTTTGTTGCTGGATTAAGGCATATCTTGTGCTATGGTCCAGCTTTCTTTTCTTACTGGAAAATTTTAATTTTAATACTAAATCTCTACCAAACTTTGGTGCAGATTAGAGAGGAAAAAAGAGAGAAATAAGAAGAAGAAAAAAAAAGAAAAAATAGAGAAAGTAAAGGATAAATGTAATAAAGTAAAATGATATGACAGAAAGAGAGATTAAAAAAATGGAGTAGAAATGGGATGATAAGGATCATTCTAGAAAAAAAATCCCTGCAGCCAAATCCTATAAGATCTGAGTCATTGATTAGTCATTGTACAATAAAGGAGAGATAAGATAATCAATGGTGCTAATTTTAGCTGAAGAGAAAAGCTTGAAGGATAGAAAAGAGAGGATTGATGCTTGAAATTAGATGGAAAACAAAGTTTATATTTATAGTAAGCCATTCTTATATATGAAATAAATAATTCTAAATCTCCTTTGCATTATCTTTTTACTAATCTTTCTATATCTTTTGAATAATAAGTATATAGTTTATTTTATATTTGTCAGATATTAAATACATTTTTATTTTTATAAAATATTAAGAGGTTTTTTATAGGAAGATAATCATTACTCAAACAAAGAAAAGGATCGATGTCAACCGTAGCTGCTAAATTGTCAGTAAGCATACGTTATGTCTGTCTAGAACCCAACATTGTGCACACAGATCATATCAAATGCGTTAAAATGATGTTGGAAAAAGATACATATATTCCTTTCAACTAATTATTTGTCATCTAAAGTAAAATACAGTTTTTTTAATAAAAAATATATTAATTACATGATCGAATAATTTTTTATTCATAAAAGTATATTTTTATTAAAAGAATTAGAGTGTATTTAAGAAATTTGTAGTTTAACTGGTAACAAATCAAGTTTGTATATGAGAAAACCTAAATTCAATTTCTGTGAATACATTGATGAGTGAGGAGTTTTATGTATAGCTAAATTTTGAATAAATGATTAATTATTTCTATAATCAACCCAAAAGATTGAAGTTTACATGGATACGTCCAGATTCTACACAAAAATTAAATGTCTTAATTATGTTGGTAAAAAATTAGAATAGAATTATAAATTGATTTAAATATTTGATATAAATATTTCAATTAAATATAAACAAATAAAAGTATTATTGGAAAATAATTAATTAATACTTTCTTCATTAATCATTTCTGTAAAAAAAACACACCCTTAATATCTTAAAAATATAAAATGCATTCATTTCTCTCTTTATTAAGTAGGAGAATCTGTAGAAAGGTACTTCAAGGAGGATTTATAAATTATGTTTAGATAAATCCCAACACAGATTTCACATAGTAATGTTTTATCCTCCTATAATATTCTCTTTTAGTAAACCCTATATATATGTCCTTATATTAGTTTTCAAATAAGGAAAATGTTTGATAAATACGTGTTGTCCAACACCTAGAAAGAAAGTAAAACAAGAGAGAAAAAGCTAAGTATGATTAAATTTATGATGTAATAGAAAGAGAGATAAAGAAAAATAAAATACATTAATGAGATATTTAAAATAAAAAATATGATTTATATATCATTACTCTTCAAACAAATAGTATATATGCCAATCACCTTAGAGAGATTATCATTCCTATATTCCAGGGCCAACCCTAGGGTTGTTTTGCAATAGGACCGTCCAACACCCATGACCAAAAGCAACCCAAAAAAATTTAGACAAATATAATGCCAGGAGGAAAAAAATAGCAATTCTTTTTAGAAACAACATCATCTTGTTAGTTTTTCTAAAACTCATTTAATTCTTAAATTTTAATTTCTTCAAGCATTAAATTAAAGTTTCTAGTTTCTACAAAAGATTTTATTTGGTGAATTTTCTACAAAAGAATTAAATGTTTATTTGCATATTATATTTTATATTTGTATGTATTTGAGCAGAGAAAATATTTTGTATGTAGTAAAATATATTATTTTTAATGAAATTATGTGATTATTTTTTAATAAAGGACTCATGTCTATTGTTTCGCATAGACCCATAAATTGTTGGGACCAACCCTGTTATATTCAAGTCACCCTAATCAATGAGAAATATTGACAAAATCGATTTTACATTAAATTGATTTTGGTGAAAATTAATTTTGAAATTATGCTTTATATTTAAATATTTTTATTATTATAAAATTAAGTTATGAGTAAATCTTAGTATAAATATTTAGATTCAATGTAAAAATTACTCAAAATTTATTTTAACTCATAATCAATTTTAAATTTTTCTCTAACATGAAACTGAATATATAAAAATATCATAAATCAATTTTGATCTCATAATTAATTTTCAATTATGAAAGCAAACACGCACTGATTATGAGTGTATGATATAAGGAAATAATTTCAATGTAATATGAAAAGAAGTACTACTGTCAACAACCAAACTAGAGTCATCGTATTCTCATCACAATTAAACAATGACCAGATCTTTTGCAGTACTAGCGGTGGTAACTGGTAACGCGATCATCTTTTTTTTTTTTTTTCTTGCTCTTGTTCTCCTTTTTCAAAAGATAGCAATACTTCATCTATTTTATTTATTCTATTTTTTATAATATTATATTTTCAATCGAATTCATTTTATTTACATATTAATATTATATTCAAATGAAATAAATAAGGTGTCTTTCTTTTATCACAGTGATTGCATTCAAGAATTTTTCTGTAAGGACTTGGATTTGCTTCTATTATGGCCTATTTCTTTACTATCTTACCCTTGGTCTTTGTGTTTGCTTCTACTATTTTCAGTAACTAAACCCACGGCCAGCAAAAAAAGATGTCTAAAGAACTTTCCTACAAACATCTTTATTCAAAATAGAAGTTTTAACATTATCCATGTCACAACATCATTATATATATTTGAATTCAATTGCCATCCCTAATCAATTGTATACCTTTAATCAATGATAATGATGAAAACATGTTTTTGCTCTGTGTGGTAGAAGATAATATATCTCCTAATGATGGTGTTTTAAACGTGTTGAAATCTAGTTTCCAGTATATGTATATAATGATTAATGACTTGATAAATAGTTTTTTTTAAGAAAGTATAGATTTAACTAGATAGTTTTATGTGTGACATTTGAGAATATATACTTTGTATAACACCCTTCATTAAAAAAAACAACTCATACTAAAAAAAAATATAAAAACTCAAAATTGTAATAAGCTAAAATTAATACCTCTTGTATAATAAATAAAGTTAAATAAATAAGTTTTTACATAAGTAAAAATATTATCATCAAAATATAAATATTTAAATTAAATAAATACTAAAAATATAATAGAAGTGACTGTATCGACATCTTATTTTAAAATATTAACCTAACTAAAATAAATGTAATTAAAAAAATTATGTTTTCAAGTCTCTTTAAACTTAGCAATATAATTGTAACTTCTTCCTCCTGCTTTGAAAACAATACTTATAATAAGATGATAATCCCAATGAATAAAACAACTAACAAGAGTTTATAAATAGGGTTGTTTGCGATAATCCAGAAAATTAATCATAGTATTCGTAATAATTTAATATGAGATTATATATGTATACACATCAATAAAAATCATATTAAACAATCACAAATTCATGAAATTTTGAATAAATAAAATATTTAAATAAATAGAAACACTTCAACACATCCTAATAAATATAATATACACAACTTAGTGATTTTCATAATTACAAAACTCAATTTCTTGATTTTCAAAATCAGTGTAGATCTCATATTTTTCAAAGGGTCTATGAGCTCATATTTCATACAATGACATCTCAGTGTCTTTTCCATCATAGATAGAGGTATCTAGAATCTCTTCCTCATCCCATATGATGTATCTATAATAAATATTATTCTCATCCCATATGAAGATATCTAATATTATAATTTCATAATAAAATGTACATCACCATCCATTCCCAAAAGGTGATGATCAACTCACAAAATTACAAGAATATCATTTTAAAAAAATTATCAACAAATTCTCTAATTTCGTGCATTCAATAATAATTCTCAAATAATAGAATCAACAATATGAAATCTAATATATAACAATAATTATATACAAAATATAATAACTAAAACATATAATATTTACAATGACTAGAACATAACACACATACATACAAATTGGTCCATCTTAAAGGTTAAATTATATATTCATTAATTCAATGATAAAATCTTTTAGATAATGTCAAAATATATATATATATATATATATATATATATCAAGAAACACATTTTCAAGAATTCATACTATGCAGGTTTAGAAAAAGTTGTTCTACTTATCTCTTGAAGTAAAAAAAAAATTGTATTCTTTGTTATTCTTCTTTTTCTCTACCAATTGGTTTAAAAGAATTTTTTCCCGATTTTTTTCTTTTTCTCAATCCTTATGCAACTCATCAACTCATAATACGAAGAGTAAATGTTTATGTATGTGATTCTAAGAGAAGAAGTTGTTTATTTTTATATAAGAATTATACGTAATTTAAAATTTGTTTAATCGATCTTTTTTATCTATTATTTTTAATTATAATTATCTTTAACCAATTTAATATATTATTATATTAACATCTTTTCATTTATTAAAAAATATATTTATATATCTTTATCTAAATAATTATTGAATTATTTATGGGATGTTACACTTTCCTCTTACATAAACTAGTGTTGTCCATTCCAATGTTAATTCTAATTGGAAATAATATCCTTGAGTAAGATTCTATCAACAGACATAACAGCTCTATGGAGGAGGGTAGTGTTGTATATGTTTGATATATATAATAATAAGATCCGAGGAACTTGTTGTATAGTATTGTATAATCCAAAGAAATCACATCTAACATACTAACAAAACTAATTAAATCTAAAACATTTGATTTATTTATCTCTGCATATGAGGTTCCGAGTCTAGTTTCAATTAATTTAAGTTGTTCGATTAAACAATAAGGAATGTTGTAAAAGAAAATAGACAAATTGGTACGTGCGTGGCTCCCAAAATTTATCTGATATATAATTCCCAAATGAGTGAATTTTATTTTTTTGTATATAATGAAGTTAAATAAGATACAACCTGTTGCTGCGTTAATTCTTTTCAACTTAACACTAATATGTTACAGTGTTTGATTATGTTGCCCATACAGGGAGTGAAACTAATGACGGAAAACCAAAGACTGAAACAGGTGATAAGCTTTTCAAACTCGTGCTTATTTAATATTTGTATATATGTACAATCTCTAGAGGGAAATATTCTGATATAGTAATGGAATACATGTAAATTTTAGGTACCGAGCCTTATCCATGTACAAAATAGCTATAGGCAATCATCGGGATCCATTCTTAACAATTCATCTAACCTTGCTGAAGATGGTGGTAGCGACATATCTCTCAAGTTGGGGTTAGTTTACTTTAACTATCATTTAAAGCTTATGTGTGGGTGCCAGTATGCATATGCCCTATTGAGGGTTTAAGCTAGGGGGCTTAAGTATCATTTTTTAATTTATTAATTTTTATGATTATTTTAAAGTTCTTCTAAGCACGAGGATTTTAGACATATCCAAACAATGAATGAAAGTAAAATACCTTAATTTTCAAGCACCTCTTCTATCACCTATTTTTTTTTCTTAGATCTTACAACTCCCAAATACACCTAAACGATCAGAAGATTTTTAGCATTCCTATTTTTTAGAGTATGAAATTAAGGTCCAAAACTATGTTCAATAGTAGCTCAATATATTTGAAATACTTAAAAGTTGATTCTTATTCATACTTGTAAAGTACACAAATGATTTCTACAAGAGGTTAATTTACTGGAATTGATTTTAGAAGTGAAAGTAATGTTTTTTAACATAAGATTTAACAATCAATATTGCATAATTGATCTTGATGAGTAAAATCCCATAACTTTCTTACAATATATCCTTGTAATAAATGAACTAAAACTTTATATAACTGATTAATTTTACAATACATAAATTAGTGTATATTATCTTGGTTTGTGAATGTTGCCCTTAGAAAGTTTGTTTGAAGACTACTCATCTGTGTTCGTCTCTCTTTGTGGGCTGCAGGATACCTTAAGTAATGAACAAAATTGTTGATTATTTAGAAGTGACCGGGTTCGCTAGCTTCCTTTATATGTCAGTCAAAACCAATTGAATATCCTGTGTTGTTTGCTGTTTAAAAACAACTCGTGTAAAGTAAGTAAATCCAAAGGGTGAGATCCTGAATGTAGAATTGTGCTTGAATATCATCTATTTTCTTTAGGTAAATTGATTCATAGCTAGGAAGTGCTATATATGCCCGAGTTAATGGTCGATGCTTCGTGTCTAAAGTTTACATCATAAAAATTTGATTCTAATTACCCCTATACGTTCTTCTTTTTTGTTGTTTGGTTGAAAGAAAGAAAAAAGAGGGGGATTTCAAGAGAAGGGAGGAAAAATAAAATTTCAATGCAGGCAAACAGGGAGGGGAGAGGTTTTCTATTCTTGCTTTTATGTCTTCCCTCCCTCCTTTCTCATCAAATACTATGTTAAAGATTGTCATCACCAATTTGACATTAATTAAATTTAATCTTAATTTATATTGGTATGATTCTTATCTAATGAAAAATAAATTATCATTACTATAAACATTATGAAATTATTTAACAATATTACATAGTAAGTGAAAAAATAACAGTAAAATATATTATTTTAAATATATATATATATATATATATATATATATATATATATATAAACAATATGATGTATTATAAATATTGTAGTGTTTCTGCCCTCTTTTTCTTAATTAATTCTTTTTTGCTTATATATGTATATAGATTAATAATTTTTCAAACGAATATTTTACGAACATAAATAATTCTAATGCCCAATATTATTTTTCTTAATAAATGCTACTTTTTAATAATATTATGAAATAATTATATAGCGGAGTGATAACTAGCTCGCATGACAGCCTCACTTCCATTTGATTTTTTTTTCACATAATACATTATTTGGATATTCTTTTTATAATAAGCAAAGTTAACTTCTTAAATAGGCCCATTTTTTCCTTTTTGAAAAAAAAAATCTTCACAAGCTCTTGTGTGCAAGAGATTTTATAATAAAAGGAACTCAATATTTTAGTTCAAAACTATTCAAAGGCCTCAAATTATAAGTTCACCAATTAAGGAGAGTGAGATGAACTAAAATTGCACTTAAAAGCTTTAAAATTAATAGTGGGATCTATCGCAGATGAGATGTGGTTGAGTACTGCAATTATGTTTTTATATATACTTCAAAAATAATTATTTATTTAATCTAAAATCTTATATTTTTCAATTTAAAAATAATAATAAAAGGATAACGTTGGAATTTGACTTCATCCTTTCGTGCAAGACAAGAGTTTATCATTCCATTATGTTTGTATACTCCAAATTAATATTAACATCAACCTATAAAAATACCCAAACCAAGCATCAAGTTATGGGAGATCATCCACAACAAGCTAGCATTAAGTATAGAAGAAAGGCACTAATAATGAAGCATCAACGTTAATAAATAACTCGAAATATATATGAGATCGAGTAGGCTTAATTAGTTACACCAAAATAAGGGTGAGTTTAGCTCACAAATATAGTTAGAAATAGTGAAAGAACTGGAGAAAATGATAGGAGTCATGCATAGGAGGGTTCCAAGTCGTCACACATAACTCTTAAGACCTATCTAAAAGTATGTTCTATCACGAGTCCTATCAAAAGCCCTTTTATCCTTTTGTCTTGCCTTCATTAAAGTGTTAGATCAACAACTCTCGTCTAACAAGAGTAATTAAGCCTCGCCAAGCAAGACTTTTAAGTGAAAAAGTTAACCTATGGAATGATTTTGCCAAGAGAAACAGGAACCTTACTTAGCAAATTTACTCAAAAATAAACCCTTACTCTCCTGAAGACTTTCATTGGACAAGAGGCATACTCGTTAAGCGAGACTTGAACTATCTTTGCATTCCATTATGTCTCATTTTTGCTAAGCGAGACACTGGCCCTTGCTTAATTAGCAAATTTAACTTAGAAAGGTGGTTCTTCAAAAAGGACTACTTGATGAGCAAATTTTGGCGGTGCTGAACGAGAATGGAAATTGAATCTTGCCAAAAAGTTCTCCCTTCATTCCTCAATTCCTTCACCAAAAAGCTTGCAAAAGTAAAAATAAAACCTAATAACTAATTAAGCACACCTAGATCCTACTTATATTTGTACTTATTTCATATATGGTAGCTACTTGTACCTTTATAATATATGTTTGATACTCAAAAGATAAGCATATAATTAAGACAATTGAAGAAGACTCTATATTTGCTTCCCAGCACCACCCGGAGGTTTGACACGAAAAGGGAAAGGAATAATGAGTGATATAGGGATCCCTAGTTTTGAACATTGCTTTTGATACTGGTGACTACAAAAAATGATTAATAATATTGTTTTTTTAATATTATTATTATTTGTACAAGATTATTGGCTTTTAAAAAAATAAAAAATAGCAATAAGTTTGGTTTCATAACAGAAAACACGTGTATGTATTATGAGAAGAGTTATTTTGGGGAGCGTTAGTCTCGTTACTTGGCGCTAAAGACGTGTACGTTCTCCTTCAAATCTCTTTCACACATACAGAAACGTAAACACTTAAACACAACCTTCCCTTGTTCCTCTCATCTCATCTCATATATCGCTCATAAATATTCAAAAGCTATTTTCCTTTTGTGTCTACATTTCAATCTCTTATTGTTTATTCTCTGAAACTCAATCAATCCTCTATGGATGAAGAGTACGATGTAATTGTGTTGGGCACAGGTCTCAAGGAATGCATCCTCAGTGGCCTTCTCTCAGTTGATGGCCTCAAGGTAATTTAATTCTCTTCTCTCAAGTCTCAATAATCTATTCATTGTTTTTCTAGTTGGTTGTAATTTTTTTCTCTAACACTTCTTATTTTAATGTCGGATTGTTTTTCTATTTGGTTGTACATATGTATGATTTAAGAATTCTTTAAAGTTAGATATCCTGTTTGCATTCATGGATTTTATAAATCTGTTGTCAATTGGGGGGAAAAAAGAAAAAATATTATACATTTTATGCAAGAAAGTGAAGAAACAATAGGAAAAAAAGTTAATATTCTTCAAATTAAGCTAATCCGATAAGCAATAAATGTATTCCACATAATGTTGCAATAGTAATTATTAGGAAATCAGATAAACTATTTTATGACAGTTCTAGCGAAAACAAATATCACAAAGCAAAAGGACTTTGCTCAAAATGAGAATTTAAATTTTGATAGAGTTTGATGAGATCATTGAGGTGTAGAATTAATTAAGTAGTGATATTTGGCCAACTTATTTATGTAATATTTATTAATATTGATTATGTCTTACTTATACAATATTTTGACTTTTTTATTTAAATAATACAACATTTTCTATTTTATTTTTTATTTAAATTTTATCATTTCAGTTCTTATACCAATAAATATACTGTGTTTTACTTTGTAAAAAAAATAATGATCATGCAGTACGTCATTTAGAATCACAAATCATCTTTGATATAACTTTCAACATAATTATTATAAAACTTAATAAATTTATTATACATTATGGATTATAATTGGATAAAAAAGATGTATAACCTATTTTCTCTATAAAAAAAAAACATAATGTGTTTTAACTCCTTCTCGAGAGAGTAAAATCATATAATTTCAATAATTTTTAAATGCTATAAATGAATAACATTTAAATACAAGTCATCATTTGACTATATTACTATCCACTTGAATCAGGTGTTACACATGGATAGAAATGACTACTATGGAGGGGCTTCTACATCTCTCAATCTTACACAGGTCATTCACTAATGCAGATTTACAATAGAAGCATGTGAAATGTCACCTTTTCATTTTATTTTAGTTTTCTGTTCATGCTAAAACCTCATTTTTCTGTTGTTTTTTTTCTTCTTCTTGTGTTTAGCTATGGAAGCGATTTAGGGGAGAAGACACGCCGTCAGAGAACTTAGGCTCCAGCAAAGAATACAATGTTGATATGATTCCTAAGGTAACTGCTCTCATATGTCTTGACCTGTGGAACAACAGAAAACTAGAAAAGTATATATCACATTTTGTAGTTGAAAGTTGAAACATTAATGCATGTTGTATTGTATCTCTAGATTATAGATTCCTTAGTCTTATATGTTCTTAATTAAATTGACCTTCTAAAATAGGCCTGTGCTAATATGTATTGGTTCTTGCTCTTAAGTGTTAGGCTATGTAGACCAAATTCTTCTGTTGGTTTCTTTTTTAGCATACAACTTGTGGAAAAACCAACCAAGTTGCCTTGAGCTCTCTTCCATGCATGAAATGGCTTTTATTTTTGCCTTCTCTTAGATTCTCCATCATTTGGACTCTACTTTTTACTTATATAGTTTCCATTTTTCTATTTATTTATGACAAAAACCAACTTCTCATCTGTTTTTTTGTAGTTTATGATGGCCAATGGAGCTTTGGTCCGTGTTCTGATTCACACAGATGTTACAAAGTATTTGAACTTCAAAGCTGTAGATGGAAGCTTTGTGTATAACAAGGGAAAGGTAGGCAGCATATTCACTATGTTCTTTATTTTCTTTTGTACACAATTGCTACTTTTTTATATTGCAAACTTAAATTTCACAAAACCTCTTGCATATTGACAAAAATCTTATGACAGAATATTTATCTATATATATATTTTTAGATTTACAAAGTTCCAGCAACAGATGTTGAAGCACTGAAGTCACCATTAATGGGTCTGTTTGAGAAGCGCCGTGCTCGGAAGTTCTTCATCTATGTCCAAGATTATGAAACAAATGATCCCAAATCTCACGAAGGACTAGATCTGAACCAAGTTACAGCAAGGCAGTTGATATCGTATGTATTTAATTCCTTTATTTTCCTCTCTCATTAATTGCTTTTGCATCCCTTTAAATCTGACTTCAGTCACTGTAAACCAAAAGAAAAGATACTATGAATTTATCTTTTACAAAATGAAGTTTTATCATCAGATAGAAAATTTGAGCACACTATACTTTGTATGGCATTAATGATACAGGACAAAACAAGATGAAATTTTATTAAGATTAATTTTTAATTTACGTCTATTTTGTATGGCATTAATTTAGATTTTGCAGCACTTGGTCAATCTATATACTGTTGTTCCTATAGCAAGCTGCATATGATTTAATCTAGTTTAAATCTATTTGTTGTTGATTAAATCTACTTTACTACACGTTCAATGCTTTCTCCAAATGTAGGAAATATGGATTGGAAGATGATACAGTTGACTTTATTGGTCATGCCTTAGCACTTCATCGTGATGATAGTTACTTGGATGAACCAGCCAAGGATTTTGTAGACAGAATTAAGGTACTTATTTACAAATTATCCCGTAAGCTTTTGTACACTACCAAAACTAAAATCATATGCCACCTGAATATAGATCTCAAAGGGTTGATATATGAAAAGTATCTCACAGATACGTAGTTGAAATCAGAAAACCACTATTCAGTATGATATTAAAATTCTTATTCCTGAAGGACTTAGAAGTCCTAGAAGTTACATGGATTTTCTTTCTAGGTCTTTATAAATGCATGAAAAATAGTAATAGAGTTGTGACCAAAGGATGCATCAAATTTCACCTTTATTATATTTGTCGGTGCCTTTATTATATTGAATTAATACACCTTGTCTTGGTACCATGAAGCACCTAGGATAAAGGATTATTTCTTTGTACCCGAAACTAAATCCTTAATGCATTATGCTAACGACAACTCCATTGACAGAGAGAAAACTAGATGATTGTTAAAAGATTTCTACTATCAGTCAGAATTTAGCATCAGCAATGTCACTTCAAATATCAATGTAACTGTAAATGTGTCGTTATCCTGTTTCTGGACCATACGGTCGTTTAGCATATATTGTTTTCTCTGTTAATTTGAAGAATCATATAATGTACTGATTGGGTTTTTATTTAAATTATAAATCTAAGAATAGCTTGTCTCTTTGGTCAATTTTGTTGCATGGCTTATGAAATTACTAATTGAAATCACGAAATTTTTGTCTTGTGCATTTTAGTTCATTACATTGATTTTTTGCATACATAACATCACTTCTTAACCTTTATTAGCATGTAATCTGTTGTTTGCTTCGTACAGATTTATGCAGAATCCCTAGCACGCTTTCAAGGAGGTTCACCTTACATATATCCACTATATGGACTGGGAGAGTTGCCTCAGGTTTCTCTATATCAGTTTCCCTTTTAAACTTGGTAAACTTCAGGAACTAACTTTGGTTTCTTTTATGTCCTTAAGGCATTTGCACGTCTGAGTGCTGTGTATGGTGGAACTTACATGCTGAACAAGCCAGAATGCAAGGTAAGTTTGAGAAGATACTTCTATATTCAGGAAATAAATTGCATTATAATTACTTGTGGCAGGAAACTTGTATGGTGTATCTAGATAATAAAATTGGATTTTGATTTTTATCTTGTCTCATACTGTTTTTTTGAGCTATTTTAAAGCAGTTCATTTTGTCCTTACTATTTATTCTGCTCTCTTTCAATTCTTGTAACTTAATCATTCCTTTATTTTGTGGCGCTCCAATTCCTGATAAATAGAAGAATTTATGATATACAGAGCAAAATGCCAATCAGTACTCTTAAAATATGAGTAAGGAAATAAAAGTAGAAAGCATGTAATGAAAAAATCATATTAAAAAGGCTTAAAAATGTTGATACTTACCTTTTAAGTAATTATAAGCATTTATTTGAATGTATATTAAATGTTCCTTAACCAATATAGGTAAAGGTGCTCTCAAGTTTCTTCTTGTATATTTCTCCTCACATTTAATCTTGTGGTGCACAGGTAGAATTTGACGACAATGGGAAAGCCATCGGTGTGACTTCAGAAGGAGAAACAGCTAAATGCAAGAAAATTGTGTGTGATCCATCATATCTGTCTGATAAGGTTAGATTTCTATGGTTACAAGGACTGTGAGCAAGGTTAAGTGTTCTATTTAGTTATTGGACATCATAATTTACTGTTACAGAAATGTCTAAAGTCTAAAAACATGAATTGCAGCAAAGTGTGATCTTCACTCCATCTGACGCTATTTTATTCATCCAACAGGTTCAGAAGGTTGGAAAGGTTGCTCGTGCAATATGTATTATGAGTCATCCTATTCCAGACACCAATGACTCTCACTCAGCACAAGTCATTCTGCCACAGAAGCAGCTTGGTCGCAAGTCAGATATGTAAGTTTGCTTTATCTACTGCAATACTATCACATTTTACTAAATACACATGAAAAGAACAAGCCGTAAGCAAATGCACAAAGGAATAGCAATTTCCTGGGAGGGGTTTCACAATCCTGCAAAAAATTATTTGTCTTTCCCTCTTAAAAAAATGTCATGTTCAGATTATTGACTAACAATTCATTATGTTATCCATTAATTTGGTTAATTTACGACCTAGAAATAATGAAATTAAAGAGTAGAAGAATGGACTTAGGCCTAGTTCGATTAGCTTCTAACTTCTGGGTGTTTTTAAATTAAAGAGTAGACGAATGGACTTTGAAATTATGTAAAACTGTTCTATTAAGATTTTTTTAAGGCAAGAACATAGAGTTCTGTTGCGTATACAAGTAATTATTTAGAAGTTAGTTGAAAGAATCAAGGTGTATATGTTGATTTTAACTTGTGCAAAAAGTTTTATTCATTTTATTTTATTTTCTAGAGTACTTGTTGAGGAGTGAATTCAAACTCTCTTACATGTGAATATTCTTTCTTCCAACTTTGTAGGTTATGTTTGCTCATTTCCCTTGTTATTGCAGGTATCTCTTCTGCTGCTCTTATGCTCACAATGTAGCGGCCAAAGGAAAATATGTTGCTTTTGTTACAACAGAAGCAGAGACTGACCAACCTGAGGTGGAATTGAAGCCTGGTATTGACCTTCTTGGACCTGTTGATGAAATATTCTATGACATTTATGACAGGTTTGAACCCTGCAATGATCATGAAGCTGATGGTTGTTTCATCTCTACAGTAAGTATTGAGTAGAATCTCTGACATGCATATTTTATTTTTCTTTTGTTGTTTTCTTATTTCCTAGCCATTGTGAAGTGGCACTGACAATCTGGCATGCTTATAAAAAAATATATAGAGCACTGGCACACCAATGCATTATAAAGTTGCTTGTCATATTTGTATGATGCAAAATATCCAAAGTCTATCAGTAATGAATAGGGGAGGGATATGTGGTACGAAAGAAGAATCAAATATTCCTTTGGTTTATATAAGGTAACTAAGATCTCGTGTTATGTGAGGTTTACAATTTAGAAACCTAAGGTTGGCTATTATTTTAATATTGAAGAAAACTAGATATAGTACCTTATGTGCTGTTTTTTCTATTCTATCAGAATTAGAGTTTTACTTCGGTAATCTGCATGATCCTTTAATGGTAACCTTTACCACGTAGATTGTCAAGTTAAAACTCCAATTGAGATCGAAAAACAGCACAAACAACACCTAAAATACAGTATCTAAGTTTTGTTCTAATTTTGTGTAAAAAAAACTGTTTTCCTTCAAGATAAACATGAAATCTTATCAGTACTTGTTATTCAGCCGATGTAATGGAATTTCTTTCCTTGTTATTTTTATAAATCAGTTGAAATAACCTGAAATTAATTCCTTGCAGAGCTATGATGCTACCACGCACTTTGAAACCACAGTAAAAGATGTGGTTGAGATGTACAGTAAGATCACTGGAAAGGTACATCTCTATTTGTTCCAAGTTCCAACCTCAGCATAACATAGAATTTCTATATCTTCTGAGAATATGAATAGGATGATTTTCCATATTTTCTTCGAACTCCTGCATCTGCATGCACGAAAACATTTATGGGCCGTCCAAATATAATGTTGCATGATTAGAATATCATATCAAAGGGGAGGAAAAGGAAATAAAGTCTGGATTTTTTTTCTTGATCATAACATCATCTTCTTCATTTGTTTTAGGTTCTTGATCTTTCGGTGGACTTGAGTGCTGCAAGTGCTGCAACTGAAGAATGAGATTGCTTGAAATTATATAAACATGCCCAAGTTTTGAAAGAAAAGCTTTACTTTATTTTTTATTTTATTTCATATGCTGCTGTTTTTAGATGATTGAATGGGAAGAGAACACATCCTTGTTCCTTTTGCTCGATGGAATTTCTATGTACCATTTATGACCGATTCTTTAATTCAGACGAACTGTTTATTAGTCAATATAATTGTTGTGATCATTTTCCTTCCATCTTTAAATCCATTTTTCAGCATATTAGCTAAAAGAATGTGATTGTGACATACGGTTAGGTCGTGGTAAAAATAAGACTGTAATGTGCAGTAATAATTTGCCTTCCAAGAAGACTAGGGATACATTATACATTTAAACCATATAGATTTTATATATCAAGCTTATTGGTTTTAAAATCATAGATTAGTCACTTGTCTATTTATTCATTGAAAATTGATAGTAAGAGCTTCATTAACATATTACTTTTGCACACAAAAAAAAAAGTTCAATTATATAACTGATTAAAGTTTAGCAAAGTCATCATGCGGTCTTCATTATTCTAGTTTCCAATCAGGTCACCAGGAATTGAATCCTAAAATTCCGTACTCCGAATTCACATTGCATACAACTTACCAGCACTACTTCAATGAATCAATAGCATCTGCTGACATATATTAAGAAAGAACAAATAGAGACACTACCCATACTACTTTGTATTTACAACCCTGCATTTGTATAATTTTAGTAGCTCCAGTGACTCCCAATAAATGATTTCCCTCTTAAACAGTGAAACTCAGACCACCAGTACAAATGTACAAACAAATTAACATAACAGTTTCTCCGTCACCAAGCACATGCAAAATGGTGCACTGTGCATAGAGCCATAAAGTCATTAAGCAATCACCAAATATACTATTCACATACTACAATTACATGTACACCATTAGTATATAACTATAAGCTAACAATAGAAGAAGACTACGGTCAAAATTATGGCTTACCAGAGTTTTATGACATACAACAAAAAATTGAAAAGACAAAACAAGGACAAGATTTTGTGGGTTCTTAGCTTCCCAACTTAAAAGCATCTACAAAGAGACCTAAACATATGCCAGCTTTCCAGTAGTTCACCAACACTAGAAAAGACTGCAACCTCCCAGTCCTTGCGGTAGGCGGCTTTCTATATATTAGCATGCCAATCCCCTCAATTG
The DNA here is from genome assembly GCA_013407115.1 of Glycine latifolia. Taxonomy (NCBI): domain Eukaryota; kingdom Viridiplantae; phylum Streptophyta; class Magnoliopsida; order Fabales; family Fabaceae; genus Glycine; species Glycine latifolia. Next base: position 29,132,193 of record CM023945.1, read on the forward strand.
CAGCCACCACAACACCAGCAACCAGAACATCCCAATCACCGGTTTGCCCAAGGATTGTAGCTAGTGCATTTGCTGTGTAGAAACCCAAAAGTAGCAGGAATACTTTCAAAGGGATGTTCTTTCTAGCTGAGTTCAGCTTTTCTAGAAGTTGTCTGCCACCTGCAGTCAATATCCTACCCAATCGAGTACCACCGAGATTGGAACTGGATTCGTTGAAGCTTTGTTGGTCACCATTTCCAGACACTCCACCTGTGTTCAACGCAAAAGCTATTTTCCACCCAGCTCTTCTTCCCAAGAAACTAAAGCAAGGTAATGAAAAACATTTGATATTGCATAGATATAGAAATCGGCATTTTATTCCCTTAATAGTAAGATTGAAAAACACCCAAAAGGTCCAGTCAATTAAAAATGTGATCAATTAGACTTGTAAAGGCATATGCTCATTTCTAGCAACCTATATCATGCAAAAAAAAAAGTATTTTATTGGAAACAAGGGAGTGAGTATAATATATGAATTAGATTAGGTGGAAAAAAAATTACACCATGGGAAGCATGCATGAGATCCATTTTCGGGTTTTTAACATAAGAGTTGCTAATAAATAATATCAATGATTTATGCATAACGGTGATAACCAAAGTTTTTTTTCTCACTAAGTGAGGTCATCTGCAACCTATATAAATCAAACAATGCCATTGTATTCTGTTAAAAAACAATTTTTCATTTTTCATAGAAGCCATTTAAATCTAAACCAATTCTAATAATAACTAAATCCAAAGTCTTTCTTGGTCTTCCTCTACCTGTAATTATTAGGCCATTCTTAATTTAATCAACTGTCCTAACTGAGGCTTCATTGTCTTCTCACATGATCAAAGAATTATTTTATGTGAAGCCAAAAAATAATCTAATGAAAATTCACCCATAATTTTGGACCAAGGGACAAAATTTTAGAATAAATTCAATTACCAGCTCTGAGCAAAAGGTGAAGATTTCATGCAAGCTTTTAGAGTTAGCCCGTTAAAATTTGGCTCACAGCAACAGCTGTGGATTCTGGAAGTTGCAAGGTCGATACATGACTTTTCAGAGCTTTCATTCTCTGTAATTGATAATCTCCAGTTCAGAGTCGTAGTTCCCATTTGACAAGCCATGTATTAAGAAGTTATAGTGCTCTCAAGCTCCTAATCTGCACAAGTCCAAAGTCTTGAGAAGTTATATGTCCAGCTTCATAAATGCATCATCCATTAGACCACAAATCAACATGAGTTAAACTTAAAACTAGAATAAATTGGATTAGTTTAACGGCATAATATCAAGGGGGTTGTAATTGGCAGTCACAGACCTCTTAAATTGTATTCACAATGAGATGGTTATTAAACAAGGCAATTGCATATAAATAATATTCATGTATGTAGAGAATGGCGCGGAACTTCTAAGGGGGCAGACCTAAACAAGTATCTGCATATTTTTTTAATTACTAATATGTCACACGTGCTTTTATTTTAATTGATATATATGTTACACTAACTCTGCCTAGTTCTCATAGTCATTCCCAAGCCCAGGTAAAGATGGAGGATTGTGTTAGGCTCCTCCACAACCAAGGTAAAACTTGTCAAAAGCCCAAATATGGATCACTCGTGATGGATACTTACTAATACTATGTCATTACTTGGAAGACACATGCTCAATGGCTCGAATATAGTTTTAAATGAGCTAGAGCCACTGTATGGGGCCTATCAACGTCCAAATGTAGTGTTTAATGAGCAAAGTTCCTCATATTTTCTGGATGGATGTAAGTAAAGAAGCAAGTACAGGAGAGCTTGATTAGGTTTAGAGTACTTGGAATAGAGATACTTTGATGGGTAAGTCTTTAGAGGTGGTGAACACCACAATAAGGAGAAGGATTAACATAATGTGTCTTCAAGAAACTGAATAGGTTGGAGAAAAAGCTAAGGAGCTAGAAAATACAGGATTTAAACTTCGGTTCACCGATAAAGTTAGAGGAAAGAATGGAACGGGCATTATCATAGGCAAGAAATGGAAGAAAAATATGGTGGATGTTAAATGGAGAAAAAGATCTTATCTTTAAAACTTATTGGTTACACACAAAACTATCAATATCATCAATGCTTATGGCTTATACACATCTAGCATCAGAAACACTTTTGAAAGAAAAGCTTTGGGAGGATTTAGAGGGGTTGGTTCAAGGCATTCTACAAGAAGAAAAGATTCTCATAGGCAATGATCTAAATTGTGCTATCATCTTGTACTTATGACAGCTGCAAAATTTAGGAGATTTTTGCAGGTTTCTTCACTTCAGAAGATTTATGGCTAGGCTTCAAGAGGACTGTTGTAACTTGTAACGGCCCTAGATCAGTACTATGAGTATAACAAGAGGATAATAAGGAGGGATCATGTTTACAGGTGGTGAGGTTTCAAGTTAGCAACATCATGTACATTCTATAATATTCTAAGCCCACCACTGTATCAAGATTATATTGTGAAAACAGATTATCAGATACATTGAGATGTTTCCATTTGTTTTTCTCAAGCTCAAATGCAGATTATGAGGATGAGCAGAATACAAAATGGGCAACACATAAGCAATTACAAACATAGTTGCTAGTTTAAAAGTACACTTACATATAAGAACTTTTAGAAACTGCCAGCATAATAAACGAAACAATATGTCGGAAGTGAATAATAGTTTATAAACAGTACTCCCGAGGCATTCCACAATTACAAGAAAACAAAAAAAGCCACCATTTGAAAAACAATAATTACATGCAAAGAAACAAGTAATTGTTCTTACCCTAAAACGCTCCTAAGGGTATATGTATATCCAACCTCCGTTGAATTTTAAAGTACATCACAACACTAACATCAATACCCAAAAAGAAAAAATGGGGGTCAGATGAAGTGGCCAAAAATTGTAGTGCGTTGAAGTTCAGAGATTGTGCTGTGGTTGGTAGCCATGGCAATGAGTATGAGAAGAAAAAGAAGAAATAGTGTGTTAGTGAGCGTTACCTTGATCAAGAGAACCCAGCAACACACGCACGTGACAGGAGGCACCCGAGCCTGTAGAAATGTAAACAAAAACCTTGCGTTTATTATCCGATGCCACTCTCAATTCGGGTCAAACCACTTATCCGAACCGGTTATATCGGGTCGGAGAAATTTTAATTAATTTAGAAAAAACCCTGTTCAATCAAAATACAAATAAATAAAATGATGATATGATTTCATTGGAAGAATATAAAAGAACCATTAACCCATCATCCAGTTGGAGAGGCAACAATGGAGGACGTGGAACGGGTGAAGGCGGAAGCACTGCAAATAATGGGAGTATTTTCAGTGCTCCCAAGGCTCGTCGTTTTTGATCTCGATTACACTCTCTGGCCTTTCTACTGGTACATACATCATTCACTTTTTTAGGATAAATACCTATTTTGGTAACTGGAAAATGAAAAAATAATATTTAGTTTTTGAATTTACAAGAAATACTACTTACTGATATTTTATCTTCTAAAACTAAATTTAAACTTTTCATCTTTCATTTTTCATGATTCAGATTTATGTGTTACTCTCTCACACTTTCAAGGGACTAAAATAGATATGTATCCAATGCTTTACTATTTCACTAATCTTTTTTTATGGTCAAAATGTTCAAGTAATTTATAATGTATAATTGTTTAAATGAGTTACTTATCTTAAATTTATAAGTCTTACATTGTCACAACACAAAAATGCTTCTTTAATTAGTAAGAATGAATTAAGTGCTTGATATAAAACACCCGTTGAAATGTTCTTGTGGCTAATTTTTATTAATAGAAGGTACTCGAATTCACACGACTTTTTCTTTTTCTTTTCTTTCTTCAACTACCAAATTAACCTTATAAATGCAGTGGTTTACCAATCTCATAATAATAATTTAGTCTATGTTCATGATACTATTCTGCTTGATAGATAATTTTAGCATCTGATGAAGAAGCGAGTTTGATTAATATTTCAGTGAGTGCCGGTCGAAGCACGACACGCCTTCTCTGTTTCCACATTCAAGAGGGATATTGCATGCACTCAAACAGGAGAGGATTGATGTTGCCATTGCTTCTAAGTCGCCAACTCCCGACATTGCAACAACGTATCTTAACAAACTCAGCATCAGGTCAATGTTTGCTGCCGAGGTCTGTGTTATGTTGCTCAATCACACTCTTTCTTTACTCTTTTTATGAAGAAAAAAGAAAACACTGGTTTTGTTTCATGTAGTGGTTGGGTTGTGCCATGTTTTTACCCTTCTCTTGAATTAAAAGGAGATTGACTAACGAATATTGCGACAAGTAAAATATACTGGATTCCGTTTCGCATATAAGAAGAAGAAAAATGTAGAGTCTTGGTCTTAAATTTCAGCAAATTTTAATTCATAAAGAGGCCATCTCCAAAGTACTTTTCATTGAATAGGATTTTAATTCCAATGACTTCTTATTCTTAATATTAAATTCCAATTAAGAAAATAACTTACTATTTTTTTATTGAAAGTAATGCTATAGCCCCCATCTTTTTGAGTTTGCCCTTAGTTGCAAATCTATTTTGAAAGATAAGCCAAAGCCTAAAAGGAAACTGGATGAAATATTTACACACTCTTTTAGGGCAAATGATTGCAATCAGATTAACGTGTTGACCAAATTTAATTATTCTTTCTGATTGTTCAGGAAATATTTTACACCTGGAAGGACAAAACTGAGCATTTTCAGAGAATTCATTCAAAGACTGGGGTCCCCTATAACTCTATGCTCTTCTTTGACGACGATAATAATAACATCCCCGGGGTAATTAAGTGTGCGCCTGTAGATTTTTTATTTTAATTTTCTTAAATTTTCTTGCCAATTATTGCTTCACATTTTCAAGTGAGTCCTTAATTGAATGGTTGGATTATATAGAATTATGAGTGTGAATTTGCCCTGTTTGGTTAGAAGAAGGATTATCAATTTATTATATATATGTAACATGATTTGTGGTGGCAATCACAGGCCTCAGAACTAGGAGTAACAAGCATTTTGGTTAGAAATGGGGTAAATCTTGGAGCATTCAGAGACGGCCTCACAAAATTTTCTCAAAACAGGGATGCATCAAAGAAGAACAAACCGAAAAGGCCCAAGTAATACTCTCAGAAGGAAGATACTCTCAACGATGATGCTGAAATTGAATATCCTACTGAAATTTCTCTGTGCATTTATTCAGAACCACCTCGATTGACGATTTTAAATATGTTGCCTCTATTACTCCCAATTCCCAGGAGGAAAATTAAAGTGTACCTGGAGCATTTTTAATATGAAAGTTAAATGTATATCTACTATAATAAGAATCTCAATGCGAACAAAGCAAACAGAAATAGCTTAAATAGTACTACGAGAAGCCAAATATGATACATAAGATATAATATTGAAGTTGAGAATTTAGATTTCAACTGAGTAAACAAATTCAGACAATTTGGTTTACCGTAAAAGTGCACAAATAAAGATGCATGCTTTTATCTTAGGATTTGGTTTAGAGCTTAATTCAAACTCACAAAATAGGTTTGTAAGATAATAATTGCACAAACCCTATAAGGATTATATTGATCATATCTCTCTTGTTGATGTGAGATTTCAACATTACCCAGAGATGAACATGGTTGAAAATTTCCAATGATTTCCCTGAAGGTAGAACTCCACTTTTTTCTCTTATTGACACATTGCACTTTTCCCTCGTACAATAGCCATGGATAAAGTTATTAAAAAGAATATGCAAGATGCATTTGTTCTTGAATTAAAATGAAGACCGTTTTTAAGAGTTTTTTCCTGTCTTGAGTTCAATGTAGAGATTCACGCGTATGAAAGAAAAAAATTGTTGGGAAGAACCTTCCCTTTAGCGCTTGATCACATATTGAGATATTAGTTTCGTACTTATTCAGTGAATAGGTACTCCAGGACACTAAGAACAAAAAACTGGGATGATAATGACAACGTTCAACACAAAATTCTAATATCAGTTCTGATATGATCCTTAAATGTAACATTATTGAATTAATATGATCTACGTTCAAAATACCTTGGAACAATCACAGAATCAAAATTAAACTTTTACAACAGAAACTGCTCTTACAAACTGGAGAGCTAATTATATACCGTCAGTTATAATTGAATTCAAGCCTCTATAAAATCTGAGACAACTTTAAATATTGCTTTATATATTTACAAACAATAGGCCAAATAGCCTACCTTTAATGGCTTACACTGCATCAGTACATCTAAGAACATAACCCAATAGTTACAAAGAATGATCAAGCAATTTTGTAAGCAATACTAACATAAACAGAGATTCATAGGTTTGCAGTAGATTTATCTTCACTAAAGATTAATTTCAGCGCTACGTTCAAAATGTTTTAAACTCTATCAGCAAGTAGTAGTTGTTCAAGCTCCTCTCTGCGGCGTTCCAACTCCTGGATGCGTCCATAAAAGCAAGTAAATAAAGCAGGTTTTCTTGATTAAAAAACATGTAATGTAGACAAGATCAGCTGGAGATAAGAAGTTGCTGAGAGAAATAAAACTCTCAATCCTCTAAGTTAAGATTGAAAACAAGCCCATGCCATAGATCTTTGTACCCAATCTTCACCAATGATGATGGACATGAAAAGGAAGAGGAGCACTATTGCAATATGACTACAACAATCTAACATGAAAAGATGAAAACCTCTTATGCATTATTTATTTTAAAACTTCAGTTTTGAGTTGGACAGTCCTTAACATTTTTCAATTCATACAGTACCTGTTCACAGCCTTCCAGAATTTGAAAATACCAACATCTGATTCAGACTGATAATATTATTCCATCTTCAATTACCAGGATTGATATATCAAAAGAAAATCTAAGATCTCTATAGCATGTAATCATGCAAACCATGTTATTAAGATCAAGCATGATATCAAAATTAGATCTTCATTATGTTATTGCAACTAAGGAACCACAAACAATAGAAATGAATCAGATTAAATCATAACATTTGAGAAAAGCAGCATACCTCAAGATCCTTGGTTGCTTGCTCTCTTGTAATCTCTTGCTTCTGGCGGGCACGTTTAAGAAAACCAATGCACAGGATACCCTTCATTGAGGATAGAAGAAATTAATACAATGAAAGCAAAATTAATGCCAGCTTGTCTTTCAATACCCATTTCCAAGTAGAAAATCATTATTAGAAAATTCATTGAGGAAAATCATTGGGAAAAAAGAGAGTAAAGAGTGAGAATAATCTATTAGAAAATAATTTTAACTGTGTCCAACAAAATGCATATCAAACATGGACAGTGGGAACTGAGAACTGAAATAAAATACCAAGATTGTTCGGCAATAGAACATTATATGCAACTGCAAGATATCCTAGGATGAAAAGTATTCAGGAAAAAGGAAATAGAAAGAAAACAAATCGTTTAAGTCATTTGACCTCACTCTGATAATACTGTATTAACTACCCTTTATTTTGCCAAGTCAACAGAAAAATTATAAATTTTAAAGTTAATATACTTGCATAAAGAACGAAAACAAAAATCAAATTGTGTTGAATTGTTATTACCTATAACTATGAGCATACCTTTTTATACATAGCATTTCAATTGAAGTAATAAAGACATTATATGACTAAATAGTTTGTTCTCTTCAATGATCTTACTGAAACAACATAAACAACGCCACAGGCAAGTAGCAAATAACTCGCTATGCTCTGAAGAAGAAAAAGGTCCCTTCGGTCTCCAATATAGTCAGGAAATGCCCTTGTCATGACTGCAGCACTGTACAAAAAATACCACCATTGAGAAACTAAACCACAAAGTTTATGTATCATGAAGAAAACAAAAACCAAACTAAGTATTTACTTTCACAATATTTCGTTTTATTCTAAATACTAGTTCCCAATCCCAATTAACAACGCACTACTAACATTTACTTACTAGTGCCCATTGCTTCCCTATACCCACAACATGCAATTAAACTAAGTAGCTAACACTATTGCTGTTTGAACTTTACAACTAAACATCCAATATTAAAACTGATTTTGCTAACCATTGACCAAGAGCTCCAGTTAAGAAAAGAAGGAAAAAAAGCATTAATAGTGTGTTTAGATTAGATTCAATTTTCACATAATCAATTCCAATTCCATGTTGAAAGCCAAAGCAACAATAGTTGCTTACACTTTTTCAATTTTTCACTATGATTTTTTGGGAGCCAGAGTTGATTCTCGTAGCTATCCAAACACACTATTAGTATAGTGTGTATTAAATTAAGTAAGGGAAAGTATTTAATAACACCAAGGAGTTGGTTATGTGAACCAAGATAAGGTCTCGCATCTACCATGTCATTTGAACCCCTGTTTGTTTCCTTTGGTAAGGTAAATCTAAATACATTTTTTAATTTGAGCTCAGAAACTTTCTGCCTTAGACCGAGGCCACATTCCCTCCACCTAAATTTTTTACTAAATTTTACACCAAACTTGATTTTATAATAAAAACATCCAAACAAAAATCACACCATTCAAAATCAATTTTAACCAAAATCAATTTTAACTGAAATCAATTTTACAAAATCAACTCCTTTCAAAATCAATTTTGTCAACGCTCATCTAAACACGCACTTAATCAGGTGTGTTTACTATTAGTTACATTTTTTTATCATATGCTAGGAACGCACTATTAACATTTTTTTTATCATATGATTATGAGATCACATGATTTAACAGGTAAGTTAAATTAGAACGTAGTGGAAGTAAGCATCATATAATTTAGAGTAAATCGAAAGGAATGCGTACAAGATCTGCACCATACCCCTGGCAGCCCAATACTCCAAAACCTGAAATTATATCATAAAGGAGCATGCACGAGGGTTAAAAGAGTCTTATATTTATTTAGGAATGGAGGCAGTAATAACTAAGCGAAAATGGAACCTTGGAGAACTTTAAGATGAAGCTCCATTCGGTCTCGGCGAGGACCACGAAAGCCGCCACGAGGACCGCGTAACACCGGAATATGCCGTCGAAAATCTGAAACCAACTCAAAGTAGACGGTAACGGAAAGTGATAAGCGTTGATTGAAGATTTATACGGAGAGAGAGAGAGAGAGAGAAAGAGGTGTTACGTCAGATGCATGTTTGAAGGAAAGGACGGCAGAGAGGACGTTCACGGCGATGCAGAGAATGGCGGCGAGAGAGGTGACGAAGCTGAAGCACCTGCAGGCTACCAGGAACGGGTCTGCTCTGTTTCTTATTGTGCTCGACGACGACGTCGTCGTGGTGGCCGCGTTCTGTTCCACTACGTCGCCGTTTGGAGACATTTTATCGACGAACGCTGGTTATCGGAGGCAACACGAGGTGAGGGTGGTGAACGCGAACGGGAATCTGATTTATTTTCTCGCATTTGCTTTTGCTTTTGCTTTTTTCTCTGCTTCGATATCTGTGGCTGAGTTTGCATTCCAGTGGGAACAACACGTGGCGGTTGAAACATTGGAATTAACCCTCTTACAAATGCTTTCTTATTCTGACACCTTTTTTTTTAAATTTGCACCTTAATATTTTCGTTAAGAGTAATTTTTTATTAAAAAAATTAAAAATTAGTATCTTTCGTACATTGGTTAAAAAATTTTAAAAAATATATTTATTATGTAAATTATAAAAAATTATAAATAACAAAATACAATCTCTTAATAAAAATGTTTTTATTTAAAAAATTTTAATCAATATTATTATAGCACGATAATATTTACCTGATAAAAAAATAGGAGATAAAAAAAATAGGATATGAAGTTGTGAACCTATAAAAAAAAGTTTGAAAATAACAAAATCTCCACTCAAAATATACTTTTTACTTAGGAAAGCAATGGCTAAATGCTTTTTTATATAATTTTTTCTCTCAAAATCCCTATTATTCTATAAACTAAATTTCAGAAAGTATTAGTAAAATTTTAATACTTCTAAAAACTAATTTTCAAAAGTATTACAACGCTTTCTAAAAACTATTTTCCAAAATTGACATGACGCTTTCCAAAATTTACTTTCTAAAAGAAAAATGAGGGTTATATGGATTTGTAAAGAGAGGCACAAAACAAAATTTTTTAAATGCCTTCTTAGTATCCTTCTCTTTTCTTTGCGAATCATACTGGAATGAAAGAAACCTAGAGATTATACAAATATGGATAATTTAAAATAATTAATTTATACTACCTATATTAATAAGATGTATCCACTTTTTTGATAATCTATTACTTAAAATTTTTACCGTTAAACATATTTAGCTTGGAGATGTTATGAGATGAGTTACATTCTAGAAAGTTTTCAAGAAAGCGTGTGAGTAGAGACAAAACACGTCAAAAAGTCTTGTATTTATTTGTGAGGACAATCATTAACACTGGAAGTAGCTAAAACAGATTGTTAAGGTCTCAAAAAGAACTACTTAGAGAGGGTTCTGACCGGTAAAAGATTCTGACCAACAAGAAAGTTGAATAAATTATCACCGTATGAAACATTGTAGAGTATGAACCATCGAGATAAATAACTAAACATAAATATAATTTTTTTAACCACCATAATTAGGAACTTTGGCTCTCTGGTGGGATTAAATTACAAAGTCCATGAACTAATTTGTTATTAAATTGTCTGCAAGACCAATTTGTTATACTTTGTACACATTCAAGAACTAAATTCAAAATTTTCATTTTTCAAGGACCAATTTATTACCGACTTACACTTTCAAGGACCAAAATAGGTATTTACCCTTTAAAAAATAACAAAACTTACACACTTTTCATTTGGATAAATACTCATTTTCGTTATTGATTTTGTTAGGTGTTGACAGTTAGATCCTTGAAAGATGAAAAAATAAAATTTTGTCCTTGAATGTGTAAAAAATTGAGACTTTTGATGTCTTCTTCGCTTGAGACAGAAAGACGACTACTTTATGAACAAGCCTATGCTGGTTCTGTTCCTGCTGATAATAGCCACCTATGCTCCAATACATAAAGTAGCTGAAGCTATTGATTATAGCAACTTCATCCCATTCATCATTGCTTTATGTTAAAAAAAAGGCTACTACAAAGTATTTACTCATGAATGGAGCAAACTCTTCTATTACGATTCATGGTTTCTCTTGGCTATATGGTTTTTCGAGAGGAAAGAGATCAAGCTTCAAGAAATAGAGAACGATCTTATCAATACACAAATGTATAACTACCCCAAGAATTTTAATTACACTTTCATTCATCATTGTAGGAATTACAAATTAGTCCTACTATTAGCTTTATCCGTTAACTCAAATGTTGTGCCATACGTGGCACTTAAGGTGATGATGTGGCAGCTGACAGATTCCACGTGTCCACCAGGTGGTTGTCATGTGTTATCCACATGATTGCCACATGTCAAAAAGTTAATTTTTCAAATTGATATTTGAACTTAACAACTTGATATCATTTTAGTCTTTGAACTTAACCATTTACTATCCTTGAATTAAACACTATCATTTTGGTCCTTAAAAGTATTTTTGAATTTTTAATCAAGTCCCACAGAGTCATATTACGTATAAATTAGTTTCATATTTATAATATAATTTAAATGGTAGAATTATATAAACAATAAAAGTGAGCAAATATGGTAATTTCTATGCTAATAATTCATGCAACATGACACTTGATTGAAAATTTGAAAGTACTTTCAAGGACTAAAATATATTTATCTGTTAAGTTTAGGGACTAAAGAGTCAGTAAGTTGTTAAATTCAGGATTAAAATGATAGTAAATTGTTAATTTCATAGACCAAATTAAAAAGTCAATTTTTTTACCTATGCAACCATGTAGATGACACATGACAACCATGTGAGTAACATGTGATAATAGTAAACTGTCATGTCATCACTAAGGGTGTTATGTAGGCAAAGACGGTTTGACTTAATGTAGGAAATTAAATACTAAGATGAATTTATTGTATTTTTTATACATTCAAAAATAAAATTTTTTTTTTATCTTTTAAATATTAATTGTCAGTCGCGCTTAACAAATTCAAAGAAAATATATATATTTACCCTTTTTGTTTTGAAGAAAAACCTTGCACATGATTTTTTTTTTTTTTAATGAGAACCTTGCATATAGGAGACAGAGATAGAACTTGCAAAGTTGCAATAAGCCAATAAGTGTTAATATTATTTATTTATTTAGGACATAGTGTGTTTGTTGGCATTGAGTCCAGATACGACAGTCACTTGGTGATTTACTATTATTACTTATATAATGGTTCCATTTCAAAAGAGCACGCAACGAAACAAAACAAAACATGTGAATAGAATACGTGATTCTATTCAATTCAACATACATTAAAATATCATCGTTATCATATCATTCCAGCGTCACCCTGATTGAGAGTGAAGAAGGTGGGAGATGGAGAAGCCACAAAACGGAGAAGAAAAGGAAGAAACCACGGCCTCTATCTGTGGCTACGATTCTCTTCACCGTCTTCTCAAGGATAATCTTAACCCCCATCACTTCCAGGTATCCACTTTCATCACCTCACTCATGCCATATTCATCATGCCAATAGTTAGCTTTGTATTTCACTTTTTATTTATTTATTGATTCATGTCATGGATTTGTCTGTTTTACTCTCCACATGCAACTTTCAAGGGATCTGGTTTCGTTTTTTGTTTCAAGTGGTACTCACTTTTTTTTATTAGTTTGGATTCCAACAACTTTCCTTGGCCTCTGTAAGAAGGAATTGAACATTATAACAAGTTTTTAAATATTGCCCGGACGCGATGGACGTAGTTGGCAACTGCGATTAAGCTCTGAGCCGAAGATTAGTCTCATAGTCGGACTGAAGCTTATGGGATATCTGAGGTATCATTGGAGAACCAAAGATCCTAATGACTGGCGACAAAAAAAAATGTATTTGGCTGGGGATTTTTTCATTTGTAAATGATTCAAGTAAATTTTACAATTCCAACATCATCTTGAAAGCTATTCAAGCTTTACTGAAAATGGATCATGTGTCTTTCTTCTTTAATTGGATTGATGAGTTGAGTTGGTGCTTGCATGAATCAAAATATTAAATTGACACTTTTGCTGATGGTTCACTGATAGCACCGTGTTGCAGGAAGTCAGCCGTTTGCTTACTGGGCTTAATTGTGGAAAAGCACTTGAAGCAGTTTCTCTCCCAGAATCTGCAACTTCCCTCTCTGTGGAACATGGTTTTGACCTCCAGGTATGATTCAGTCCACTTTTCACTATATGATTTTTTCTTGTGTTGTGTTGAACTTTTTTCAATGTACTTGGCTTATGTAGTACTTGTGTTGTGTTTAACTCTTTTTTTTTTTTTTAATATACTTACTTGGCTTAAATGTATTTGTGCTGTGTTAAACTTTTCTTTGAAGAAATAATTGATTTTTACTTTTGAGAAATTCTGGAAAGAGCTTTTGAAAAAGGGTGGTTATTTTCACCCAAAAAAGTTGAAGTGAACTTTCTTGATCATGGAATTTGTGCTTAAATTCCGAAAGTATGTTTCTGAAGCAAATGTCTAGGCACCTCAAGAATGTCTGTTCTATGCCTTCTAGATCATGATTTTTTTGTTCCCCTCTGTTAAAACGTTGTGCATATCTTTGTGAAATGAAACTGTAATTTGCTCTTGGTGATTTTTCACATATGGTTCTATGGAATACGTATACGAGAGAAAAATTGGTTTCTTGGATGTACTAGTATTATACATTTTACAAAGTTACACTACCTGGATTATGAGCAGGGGAACAGCTAATCTTTCTTTTCTTGTCTGGCTGTGTTATCTGTTGAATCATTGTTGGAATCTATTAACTCTGATTGGTTAAATGACATGATTTTAGTTTAGTCCTTTGATTAACCACAGCATCTTTCTTCTGTATAGAAATTCTTAACAGTTATTTGTGCTATGTCTCTGGTTGATATAGTGAATTTGAATCTGGTTGATTTCAGGCCTTTTCCTTTTGTGCTGACAAGGAGCAATTAAGAGAACCTCGGGTAGTGAGGGTTGGTTTGATTCAGAACTCTATTGTCCTTCCAACCACTGCTCATTTTGCGGACCAAAAGAAGGCTATCTTTGAGAAACTAAAGCCAATAATTGAAGCTGCTGGTTCTTGTGGAGTCAACGTATTATGCTTGCAAGTAGGTTGCATCTGTATGATCATTTGCCAATTTATTTCACACAGTTGTGTGAAAATCATAAATGTTTTTATATAATTCCATTGCAGGAAGCATGGATGATGCCATTTGCCTTCTGCACAAGAGAGAAGAGATGGTGTGAATTTGCTGAACCTGTTGATGGGGAATCAACAAAATTTTTGCAAAGCTTTGCACTGAAATATAACATGGTGATTGTAAGTCCAATTCTTGAAAGGGATATTAACCATGGAGAGGTTATATGGAACACTGCCGTTATAATTGGAAATCACGGCAATATAATTGGGAAACACAGGAAGGTAATTGCCTAAGCTCTCTGCTTCTAATTTTAATGCCAAATAGCTTCCCTTTTACCGATCTCATGAACACATAACATTTGGCAGAACCATATACCAAGAGTTGGAGACTTCAATGAGAGCACATATTATATGGAAGGAAACACTGGTCACCCTGTATTTGAAACAGCATTTGGAAAGATTGCCATTAATATATGTTATGGTAGGCACCATCCTTTAAATTGGTTAGCCTTTGGCTTGAATGGTGCAGAGATTGTTTTCAACCCTTCTGCCACTGTTGGTGAACTTAGTGAACCAATGTGGCCAATAGAGGTCAGTCGCTTTATATTTACAAACACATGCTAAATTCTTTTTGACTAATTATTGTTTCTGGTTCTTATATTGAATATAAGGTTCTTTCATGATGGCTATATAGAACTTTCAACCATAATTTGATGCTAAAGCAAGGTTGATATTTAGCATGAAATTAGTTCATAAGTGACTACAAGGAAATTGGGGACTTTACTTAAGAGGGTAGAGTGGGAAGTCGAATTAGTAGTTGGATATTTTAACAACTTCATAATTTGTTATACATGTATATATATTTTATCACAATCTCAACTGTTGATTTCCTAGTCAACTATTATCACTTTGCACCTTACACTCTAAAATGCACCCACATTAGGAGTTAAATCCAAGGGAATTGGCATGTGTTATTCTTCCTGCTTAAACTGTACTAACTAAATTTATGAACAGACAGATTTTATTGTTTTGGAATATCAACACTATACATATGGTTTGAAACTTGACACTGTTTTTGTTTTATAGGCACGTAATGCTGCAATAGCTAATAGTTACTTTGTTGCTTCAATCAACCGTGTTGGAACTGAGACATTCCCCAATCAATTTACTTCTGGCGATGGAAAGCCGGCACATGCAGATTTCGGGCACTTCTATGGATCCAGTTATGTTTCAGCACCTGATGCATCATGCACGCCGTCTCTATCTCGCAACAGAGACGGCTTGTTAGTAACAGACATGGATCTTAACTTGTGCAGGCAGGTGAAAGACAAGTGGGGTTTCAGAATGACTTCTCGGTATGAGTTATACGGCGACACACTCGCCCGCTATGTGAAACCAGACTTTGAGCCACAAGTCACCAGTGACCCCTTGTTGCATAGGAAGCCCTTGTGAACTATGCTATCAAGTGTTTGTGTATGTGTTTATTGCTTGTGGTTCAGATTCTGGTCTGTCGTGGGATGGCCAGTGGAAACAACCTAAATAAAGTTCTTTCATGTTGTGTACCTGTTGGTGTATTAAATTCTGTTGTCAATGGTTCACCATCATGGTTGGTTGATTTGGTCTCGTTTTACTTGGGAGAAATAATTATTCTTGTTTTCAAATTAAGAAAACTGTAAAAATGTTCTTTTAAAGAATGCAAGTTAAAATTACACAATCATTTCTTTTATTTTTTTTCATCATATTGGTACAAAATATTCATCTTATTATTAATTTTTGTTGAAAAATATCTGACTAATAATCTTTATTGAAATTCTCTCATTCCAATTACATATTTTTTTATTTGTAAGGTCCAATCTGATACTACTTAAGGGACCAAATAGAGTACTCCTAAGACCAACTATTTGGTGGTCTATAAATTAAACTCTTTTGTGTAAAATAAAAAGTAATTCAAAGATGTACGAATGGTTTTCTTCTAATTGATGGCTACGTACAAGGTTTTCTGTCCGACCAAATCGTGCTCCTTGGCTTTTTAATGGCTATACGTGCGGAGAAATTATGGAAATATGCTAGTTGTACTTGTATGTGTATGCTAATGGATAAAGGCATAGGAGTGCATTGTCCCACGGGTCAATGATTAGGAGTGCTTTTATTATATTTGAAATGTATTTTCATCTAAAATTTATTTGGGCAAAGGTCAATGATCTGATATACAAAAGTCCATTTTATATAAATGTATTAAAATTTTCTTTCGCTATAGTATATAAAATTCAAAATTTGTGTATATTGTAACTGAATCTTTGTTCTAACTATTAAGTTTAATTTTATATTTAGTATGTACATCCAAAAATATTTTAATAAATTCAATTTTAAATAAATTAAAAATATTATTTCAACAACCTAAGTGAAATATGCATGATAATTATTGCACGCATAATTATATATATCATTAAATATATATAATAAAAGATATCATTAAATCACATATTAATATATATATATATATATGATAAATTTATAATAATTATTTTAAAAGTTACCTCAAGATAATTTTTAACCAATTTACAGTATTTTTTACTAATAATACATGAAAATTAAATTCTTAAAATAATTATTTAAAAATTACTCCCTTACACGATGCAAATTATTTAATTTAAATTAAACTCAAGAAAAATATTAGCACTATATTTTTACTTAATAGTTAATACTAGTGTGGCTTAGCCTAACTTATCCAATAAAATAAGTTGTTTAGTGCCACCTGTTGCCAAAACTTTCACCTTTTTGAATGGCAACCCAAACTCATCAATAGCCACCTGAACAGAGAAATAAAAAATAAAAATATAAGGAAGTTAAATACATGCATAGAAGCTAAGGTAAGGTGAGAAATTTCATTTCGTAACATTTCATCCCTATCCTCTATGTCGCTAGAAAAAAAAATCTATTAAGCACGAAGAAAATCCATCCCTCAAATTTCACAGCGAACTTCCCAGCCTCATGTTCCTTCCCCTTCACTTCACATTCACAACTCCAAAACAATAATAATCTTAATTAACACACAGTATATTCCCAATCTCCTTCACCAACACACATATCCATTCATTCTCTCTCTCTCTCCCTCTCTCTCATGGCTTCTTCTTCCATTTCCGCCCCAACGCTCACCTTCCCGACGCAGAAGCTCGCCGTTCCGTTTCCCGCGCCGCGGACGCCCTCGCTCCTCCCGTTCCCGTTGCAATCCCCCTGCCGCTGCCTCGCCTCCGCCTCCTCCGACGACCGCAGTGGCGGCGGCGCCAAACGCGGCTGGGACTCTGTGCTGCATCACTTCTCCGAGGTCGCGAAACGCGTCGATTCCTACTGGAAGTCCCTCGGGAACGCCGACGAAGATCGCGGCCGCGCCGGCGGCGGCGACGAGGATTGGGATTGGGATCGCTGGCGCCGGCATTTCGAGGAAATCGATGAGCAAGAGCGCCTCCTCTCGATTCTCAAGGTACTCCGCCACGTGCCTCGAATTTGTTTTCAATTTGCGTCTTCTTACGTTCTTTTATCGTGGTTTGTGTGCAAGTTATCTTTCTGAATCGATGTTAATGCGGTTCTTGATTCAATTTTATTAGTATTTCTGAGGAATTTTCATATGTGGAAACAACGAAAACGTTCAAAGCTTTCAGTTCGAGTATTTCGCAACTCTTGCATGTTTTACTTTTGACACTGTTTCGCTTAAAATAGGAACTCGTGTGTTTCTCCTAAGCTTTGATATTTCTTTTAATTAATGAATGTAAATCGTTAATATGATTATGAATTTGCTTGCTTTCAGTTACCAGTTAATAGTTTTGAAGGAGTTTTTGTCAAAGTTTAATGGTAATTTCTTAATGTTACATGAAGAGAACTATTGTTGATGCCATCAAACTTACTTTGCATGTTCATGGTAAATCTCATGCCACTCTTTAAGTAGGATTTCTTTGAACGTTTATGTAAGTAAAATCATTGGCTGACCTTTTGGTTTATTGAGAATTAATTACTGACATGATTTTGTGCTTGACAGTCTCAGTTAAGCCGTGCTGTGTATTTGGAGGATTATGAAGATGCTGCCAGGCTTAAGGTGGCGTTTGCAGCTGCAGCTAACAACGACAGTGTCGGAAGAGTGATGTCTTATCTCAATGTAGGAATTTTGACTAGTTGATGCTTTTCTGATAACCAAAGCTTTTTTATACTGGCCACCAACTTTTGTGCTTTCTTTTTTCACAATCCCATTCCTATATGTATATTTTCCTAACTTTCAGAGAGCCATAAAAGAGGAGCGGTATGGTGATGCAGCTTTCTTAAGAGATAAAGCTGGCACTGGACTTGTGAGTTCTGATAGAATTTGTTTAATGCAACTTGCATGAATATCTTTGTACTGTGGTGGAATAGAATGTCAGATGCAATATCAAAGGGTAACCCTAGTAATACTTGTAGCCTGCTTAAAATGCTTTTACTTAGTCAAAAATTTGTTTGCACCATCAAAGATAAGACTTTCCTCACTACTTTATTCGTCATTAGGCGCTGCTTTAGAGTGAATTAATTCTTACAGCTTGCAATTGGTTGTGGAATCTAATGACAGTCAATATTAGAATATAGAAAATAAAAATCCGTTTATGAGCATGTTTGGTTTGCTTATTATTGTGTTTTTAGATTTTAGGGTGCATTTTCTTATTACTTTGGTTTATTTACGATTCTAATTCATTTGCATTTGAGTTGGCAGATTGTATCCTTTATTTATTTATTTTTCAAATGGATTAATGCCTTGATGTGTCATTTTAGTGTTTACGCCCTGCCAATAAATTGCACTGCTTTTAACATCTGATTTTGAATTGTAATTTTATTATTTTATCTCTTGACTTATCAGTATTCAATAAAAATTTCTTTAAAATTGACATGTAATGGCTCTTGCAGGTGGGTTGGTGGGCTGGTATTTCAGAAGGTGTTAATGATCCACATAGTCTAATTATTCGCATAACTCCTGAGCATGGAAGATATGTGGCAAGGAGTTATAGTCCAAGGTAATTTCTTTATGTTGATGATAAAAGTGTGGTAGGCTCTTTGCATCTTTCATGAATTGTAAATAAAAACTTATTTTGGCAAAGGACTAAAGGAAATGCTCCGCCACTTTTGCATTGTACTATTGCGGAATGGCTTATGTGAATGTGTCTAAAATATTTGGTTTAAGAGTTCCTCCACCTTTTGTTAGGAATAACTTTTTTATTTTTGTGATTGTCAATCATTTCAAATTATACCCAAGTAACCCAACGTAAAACTAAAAGCTAGGAACTGTGCGATCTTTTGTTAGGGCATGATCAAAGACTCAAAACGCTTCATAATTCATAAGTGTCTAATGCAGCAGCATATGAATTATAAACTCAAATAAGTTTGGGCAAATGGGCCTTAGCTTATGTGCTTATATTCTTCTAGTGCTAATTCTTTTATGCATAAATAAACATACGAGGAGATCAACTAGTTACTAGTTAGATTTCTGCCTCAACCTTTTTCCCCTTGCTGTGGGAGGTTGCTTATATATATATATATATATATATGCATTCAAGATGGTGTGAAATTGCATTAGCGGTTAGCCAACTGCTCCCCAGTCAGATTAAGATATGATAGTCAATCAGCTATGCATATTTTGTCTAATTCAATAAAGGACTAAACATATTCATGTATATTATCATTTTCTTGGGGAGAAAATTGACAGAGATATGGCCTAAGTAGTGCAAGGGCTTGTGCAGTCCAGTCCTTACCTTACTAGCCAGTTTTGTGGGTTTGAGTTAGGCCTTAACCACAAATCCTAAAACGGTATTAGAGTCTATTCTAGATCCATTGTTGGACCTCCTGCATTGCCATGCTCTAGGCCCCTTCAGGCCTGTAGTCTTGGGCTTGAGTGGGTGTGTTTGAAAGTTAGGTGACTTAGGTCCTAAATCCAAATTCTAAGATGGTATCAAAGCTTATCCTAGATCCATTGGGGTCAAATTTGAAACACTTATTATTATGGGGAATCTTAGCGGTGAATTGTTTGAATCTGGTTGTTGTATGCTCAGATTGTCATTAGACACAGCTGTATACACTCATTCTATGTATAGGTTCAAGGGTACAAGTATTTTCAGTGCCATATGTTTTCCTCGCATGGAATCTTTCTTATGGAATTAATTAATTATTTGCTTGCCTTGGAAACAACTTTCCACTTTTTGATGCATTTCAAGGAATTTCTGTACACTAGATATTTTAGGTGAGCCTGCTACTACCTGTATGGTTTCTTGTGTTTACCCTTTTACCTTATTTTTCTAGGCAACTTGCAACATCTGCGGCTGGCATTCCTCTTTTTGAATTTTTTCTTACAATGGATAAAAAAGGTGAATTCAAGTCACAGGTATCTCTTCTTGACTGAACCCATAATTTCTATTACTTCTGCTGAAATCATTACTAAATAAACAGCAAGCAATCTTCTCTAAAATTTGAGCTAAAGGGTTAACACCGTAGACAAAACTTATTGCGCTGAATCTGGAATTCTGGATTCTGTTCCCCCATTCAAAATATTACTATTCAAAATCTGAATATATGGGTGTGCTAAGGATCATCTTCTATGTTTTCTGTCACAAGTATTCTGCTAATTATTTTTGTTTAAAAAACTCATGCATGATGATAGAGGAGGACCTGGGTACATACTTGAAATAGAATGAAGCATATTGCTTGTAGTTCACAATCCAAATTAAGTTTCAAATTTTTGTTTATTTCAAATACTAATGTATCTTAATTATCAATATGAAATTTATAGTTTGCTGGTAGATTTGCTGCTATAAAAATTATGAACAGTTGGGAATAGCAGGCAACCACTTTGGGTTATTGGTGGCATGATGCTGAGTTGGATTTATTAATGCAAATGGAACACTTTTCGGTTGGATTTTTTCTTTCTAATTTTAATGCAGATTTAAACACACTTGGGCTTACTTCCTCGTGTTTGGAGCTTTGCATTGTCTTAAATTTCAATAGACAATTGCAATCTCAGATTAGTGAAATTTCTAACTTCAGTTATGGGCCTCAATTTGATTCTTTTGGGTTCACAGCTTCATGCTTAGTTCCCCTAAATACAAAGTAGGCCTTTGGGCATTATAACTTGTATGCTTCTGGAATCATAACATGGGACAAAACTAAGTTGAGTCTTATTGTTGACTTTGTACCTGTGGCGCATATTTGATGAGTTAAAATGATTGTTTCAGAAATTTATGGTGTGCGCATTCCTTTATGGAAATTCATACCCACGGTCCTTCATGTGTAGTAGGTTAGCAATCTACGAGTTTCTATTGGGAAAGAATAAAACCACTTTCTACTCAACTTAAAGGAGTTAAATGCTCTCCATTTTAGTAATTAAAAACTGACAGTTAAATAAGTAATTGTTTATCTTCCATACTAATAATTTCCAACCATATAAATGTTTGTCCATATCTGCAACCCTTGAGCTTTTCTCTCATTATTATTTTGTAAAAATTAAAAATGCAGTAAACTTTTTTTAAAAAAACAAACCATAATGAATTATTTTTAAAATTGTAATGAAAATACCTCAAATTTTTCACTATCATTTAAAATAAATAATAATAATAAAGGTCAAGCATGTACAATTCATGGCATGTAATTTTATATCATCATTGATGTTTAAAATCATCTAAACTTGGATTATTGAATAAGATTAATATATTTTAGCTCATAAAAAATTTCAGCAGAGATGAAGGTTTAAAGGTTTAGTTGGTAGTTATTAAGAGAGAGAATGATTTATGAGGATGGTTATTATTAGGCTGAGAGATAGTTATTAATTTGATTAATAAGTTTGTTAATTACTTAAATTGACATTGTCACTGAAGTTGAATAAAGAATAGATAAAGATGGTTTGTTTTCTCCAATTTAAGTATGAAGAGTGCCAACCTACACATGGTGAGTAGTAATGTAATACTCTTGCAAACACACACAGGCATGCACACACCACATTTTAAAGTTATAGTCCAATAGCCTTTGTATAGTTGACTATCAATTATAATAATTGTTTTTCAAAAAAAATATAATGACTAATAAATAACTCAGTTATAATCTATAGTCCAATAGCAATACTGCAATGGGATATTCTTTTAATTTTCAGGCCGTGTACTTAAAGCAAAGAGGGGCCTTCCATGGACCCCCAACAACCTCCTCTAAAACATTGGATGCTGCTGGGAGACTGAGTTCAGTGGAGTCTACTGAAGACAAAAGTGAGCTGTTTGTTGTGAGTACTGAAGATCCAGAAAATGGTGACAATAGGAACGATGGCTCTGATCCAGCTGAGGGAATGCCTGGATTTCAGAATGTCTTGAAAGATATGATTCCTGGGGTAAAGGTGAAGGTTTTCAAGGTGATAACTCCAGACAAAGTAGACAAGGATCTATCTAATGTGATTGAGCAGATAATTGAGGATGAAAATGAAGACGAAGATGGCGATGAAGACGAAGACGAAGATGAAGACGAAGATGAAGACAAAGATGAAGATGAAGATGAAGATGAAGATGAAGATGAAGAGAAGGAAAATGATACAGAAAGTCTAGAACTGGAAGACATTAAGTCTGAGACTGACCAGGAGGGAGATGATGAGATTGAAGTAAATGCTGGTCTGGGAACTTTTGAACGTGAAGACCAGAATGAGTTTGCTGTCAAAATTGCCATTGGTGGTCTTGTTCAGAAACTCTCCGGTAATCTATCCTCTAGAGATTTGCTTCGCGTTCCTGCTAAGCTGGAGATGAAGGGGCGTGGTTCATTTTCCTTTACTGTTGAAAAAGAAGTCAATCAGCAGGTTGGTCTTGACAAAGGAAACACTCCATCTGATAAATCAACTAAGTTTCAAGGTCGACGCAGAGTTGATCATGTTATTTTTGACCTTGCAAAATTCATTGGCAGGGGGAAGATACCCTCAAAGGTAGGTCTAAGTAGTTGAATATGTATTGCAAATTATAATTTCGCAAAGTTCAATATCCTTGTTGAATCTATCGATGAGGTACTTAGACTATAATGCTTTGCTTCAATCTTTTAGGTGCTCAAAGAAGTGGGAGAATTGATAAATCTCACTCTAAGCCAGGCTCAGAGCCATCACCAGTTATCTGGCTCAACAATTTTCAATCGCATCGAAATACCAACTTCATTTGATCCTTTCAATGGTGATTTTTTAGAGAACTTGTCAATTTGATTACTATGAGGTGCTGAATGTAGGATGTTTTTAATCTGTAGTGCAGTGTAAACCAAGTGACATATTTTCATTTGCATCAGGTCTATACATTGGTGCGCATGGGCTTTACTCCTCTGAAGTTATTCATCTAAGACGTAGATTTGGTCAGTGGCAAGAGGACAATGGGGCCAAGGAGCCTTCAAATCTTGAGTTTTATGAGTATGTAGAGGCTTTGAAGCTAACAGGGGATCCTTATGTACCAGCTGGTCAGGTAATATTGTAAACTTTGTTAAAACCATGATTTGTTTTTCATGTCCATCCTTTAGTATTTTGGGAGGATGTTGTTGGTGTTGAGAAATATGCTGTGAGCTTGATAGCAATAGTTTATCTACCTTCATTATGAGTAATTGCAGAGGCAAATTTTAAGATAATAAATGATTATTTAAAGTCAAATCAAACTATTACATAAGCTAAATATTAGTTAATATTTTCTTTCTCAAATGAAATAGTATTGATAATTTAATTGATTAGTATATGGAAACCAGTGTATATAATTTGAAGTTAAAAATACTGAGAAGACGTGTACCCACACTGTAAATTGGTGACTTGGGTCATGCTTTGTGTAGTTGGAAGATGAGTTCAAATAGCTTTGCTATCAATTTATATCTGTGGAGGTCTTGACTCTAGAGAGGCCTTTCTTTTGCCTTCAAATGTTTTGCACGTGCTTTCCTGCCTTTAATGTGCTGTTAATGCATTGTTAAGCTTGAAACAACTCATGGACAGAATATACAAGATGAAAATGGAACTCCTGTATGTGTTAACTCAGAAATAGTGTTCCAACTTAAGTACAGTCATAACATATTTAGAACCAAAATACTTAATTTGAGGGTATTCTGTGACATGGATATACTATGTATGTCTGCTATACATTAACACATGTTCTGCTGTGCACAACCATTTTTAACTGTCTTATTTAATGGTTAAATGGATCAAACTTTGGAAATGTAGATTATTGTATTTTTGTTTTGCTATATAAGAACTAAATATTCAACTTCAAGCTTGTTACTAGGTTGAGGGAAAATATTCAACATGTTCTGTTGGAGCCTAGAAGTGAATAATTTTTTTTCTTTGGGAAACTTTTATCAATATATTATTGACTGAGTTTAACATAAAGTGAGATATTTCTTGTATTTTTTTCTGCAATGGACTTGCATTCTCTTTCTGCTACTAAATTTCTCATCATGCAGTCTGTATCATAGATCTTATCATTTATGTTCCTTGACCTTAGGTGGCATTTCGTGCAAAAATTGGAAAGAGGTATCAATTGCCTCATAAAGGGATAATACCTGAAGAGTTTGGCGTGGTATGGAATTTTTTCTGAGGGTCTTAACTCAGTGTCATTGCTCTCTATTCCTCCCCTCCCCCAAATCAAAGTATTTAGTAAATTGGTGTTAATTCACTATAAAAAAAAGAGATTATTATTTTTCTGTATTCTACTCTGCTATTTTTGCAATTTCAGATTGCTCGCTATAAAGGGGAAGGGAGGTTGGCTGAGCCAGGGTTTGAGAATCCCCGATGGGTTG
>CM023945.1:29157202-29191411 GCA_013407115.1 Glycine latifolia
ATGGTGAACTTGTGATTCTTGATGGGAAGGTTAGTATTGTTCAATCTTGCCTAATTATTTAATGGTGAACTTGTGATTCTTGATGGGAAGGTTAGTATTGTTCAATCTTGCCTAATTATTTAATCCTTTTTCTGTTGTAATTTAACTTGAAGTTTTCCTTACTTTTGTGCAAATGTTTCTGATTGCAACATGCCTTTGTTGATTTTTGCAGCATCTAAAAGCAGGGCCGGTTGTTGGATTTGTGTATTGGGCCCCTGAGTATCATTTTTTGGTCTTCTTCAATCGGCTTAGGCTTCAACAGTAGGGTTTTGTTCATAATATCAGGGACTTGTAAATTCTTTCTTCAGATTCTCAGCGTAAGTTCTCATTAAAGATCCATGTGGCGTGGAAGTAGTAACTGATGAAATTTGTCTGCTGCATAAATTTTTTGTTCCTTGCAAGCTAGAAAATCATATTGTCGGTATGGTCAGTGAGTAAATGTGAAACAAAATACTTGTATTTATAGTAGAAATTAGTTGAACCCAAATTTAGTCTGCCTTACTTATTATGGAGCCCAGGGTTAGGTTTTTAAGAAGGCCTATTAGCCTAACAGGTCAGCCTATTTATAATTTTTTAAAGTTTATGTAATATATAATGATGCAATATTTTTGTTTATGGCATGGGTTTAATTTGTAAAACCATAATAATCAATTATAATACCCAAGTCCCTGTTACATGTTTCAGCTGTACTGTTATAAATAGAAAGTAACTTGGCCTATAAAATAATCAGTAAGTATTTACTCATTTTTAATACAAATCTTTAAGTATGGTCAAAAGAAAGCATCTAAGACCTATTTATAAAAATGGAAATTCTTATCTCAAATTTCAATTTCTGGGTTGTTAAATGCTAAGGTTTTCTTTTTATTCTGTATCGTTTTGTCATGAAGTCTATGGGTGATTCTAAATATTTAAAATGGTAGAGGTTAATGTGATTGAAGATTTTTCAATTTTGAATAGGTTCTAGGCTTTGTTGAATGCTAAATTGTGCTTCAATGGAAGATATCACCAATCACTACAGGGTTTCCATATAAGGTATCCAGTGTCTAACTTTAAGTACATATAGCTGCTTCATGGTTCTTTCAGTGAACACCGATTTTTTCTGATTTTTGATTTTTTTGTTTCTCTCCGACTCTGATGTACCAGCTTTAAAAGATCTTCACCCCTAGCTTTCTGCCGAGTAGCATAGATTGAGCATATGGCTGCTTGTTTAGAACTCAAATGCACTGAGGTATCTTAAGCTTGGTAGCTGTAGCTTGACTAACTATAGATTGAAGAGGACTCATAATATCAGCACTAAAGCACAATGTACTAATTTCTTCATTCCACATTTTATGGAGGTGTAGTGTTCAGGGTATCTTCATCAACTTTGTACATTGTTCCTCATTATAAGAAAAATTCCCATGTATCATAAATTTCATGATATCATTGTTCTTTCTGTTATGATGAAATTTTCATCACAATTTTGTCTTCTTACTTTGGATACTATTTAGAGGTCTTTAGTATTAGCTTCCTCATTAATTCTATATCCAGTCAACAATTGAATCTCCCCCGAAAGTGTCAAGCCAAAATTTTGAATACAGATTTGATTTGATGACATCCGTAGTTGCATTTTTCAATCCCTGTATGACCTTACGGATGAGCTTGGTAGAGTATGGCCAGCAAGTTAATGCCTTGTATTGAATTTCTTGACACATAATTAAACTTTATTCGGGAAAGAGAAATGTTGTGGGGATGAAAATTGGGAGAAAGTTCTTGCTTGGAAAACTGAAGCTGTGGTCCTTAATTACCATAAAATTAAGTATGAATAGTCACGGTGAAAGTTGAGATGTTAACAAATTAGTTTATGAAAGATGGAAAAATCAAATTTAGTCCTTGGATATGTAAAATGCTTGATAAATTAGTCATACATACAAATTGGTCTCTAAATTTTATAATTTAATGTCAAATTAGTCTTCAAAAATTATAACTTATTGTCAAATTTTACATATTATAATTTAATGATGAAATGGTTTCACAAATTTAAGTAGATTAATTTTATGAATTTTTTGCACATTGAGAGATTAAATTTATATTTTTTATTTTTTAAGGATTAATTTGGTATTGTATCACATTTTCGGAAATGAATTTGATTATTTATCTTAAAATTAATCTACATATTTAAAAAGGAGAGAAATATAAAAACCATTAATGCCCTTACTGGAATTGAACCATAACTTGCATAAACTTCAAGACCCAGAGACTCAACACTTCCCACAACAAATTGGGGGATTGAATTGATTGTAAGAACACAGGTCCGATTAATTGATTTCTTAGTGAATAAGGAAAAACAACATCCAAATGTGTAAACAAATTGACATTTAAACATGGACTAATTCTTGTATTTTATCTGTCAATTTTTTATTAATGTAAAGTAATTTGAAAAATGTAAATGGACTACAAGAATCATTGGGGAAATGGGTCTCAGCTTGATTCCCAAATCAAAGGCATGGACTTGGCATATGTTCACTGGCACAGGTATGCTGGGGAAACAATTTTTCTTGTGTATAATATACAAAAATTAACATCCTTTATCTCATTCCATACATTATCGTGCATCCTCCACATCTTACCACCACCTCTCTTTATTTATCCTCAAGGTCGGTCCTGGATGTTTGTCTGGAGGTGTGATGGCACAAGGTCCGCAACTAAAAGGAACCCAATTTTTTTTTATAAATAAATTATAATCATATAATATTTTTTAATATTAGGTAATTTTTATAACTAAATTAAAATTATTGTTTTATTTTATATATCTTTTTTTTTTCAAATTAAGACGTGACATGATTAAAAAGTATTATTTTGTTGATTATCAGTTTCTTCTTTTTATGAATTACTTTCATAAGTCCACATGAATCAATTTTTACAATGTGACATATTGACATGTAACTGATCTATGATAATGGACTTAAAATATTTCTTTTTTTAATAAAATAAGAAACAAACAAAAACTCAAATTATAAATGAAAAAAAACTAAATATTAGTATATTAATAAAGAACAAAATATAAATATTTGATATTAAATTATATTTTGTTAATGATAGACAATAACGATCTAACTATGACATATATGAGATATAAAATATAAAATTAAATTATAAATATATAAGTAAATTAAAGTTATAAAGAATGTGATGAGTTCCTCACAACTTTATCCAAATCTTTAAAACTCAATTTGGATGGGGATGAGATTTAATAAGAATATAAATACACCTTTTAAATGTGAACCTATCTTGCCTTTTACAAGGATAAGGATAAGGAAAGTCAAATCTATCATAGACTCAGCTCATTGTAATGCCTACCTTATGTATAGATATTTATGTTATGTAATTGTTTTAAGAATAAATTAAATGATAGATAACATAAGAGTAAATTGAATAAAAAATGTGATATATCATTATTTTTTGAGATTTATTAAAATTATATTTTTATATAATATATATTTATATTGTGGATACATAAATACAAAAGGACCCAATTTAATTTTTCGCCATGGGCCCAAGAAATCTCAGGAGTTACCCTGTTGTTGATCACTATCATCCCGACCTTCGCCCGTCCCACCTCCACCACGACACATATCTAAGTGCGCATACAACCCACGTTAATGTCGTCTGACCTTGTACCATCGTGTGCACATGCACCACCATACACTATACCGTCGCATGCTACTCCACTAACAACAACACTTATTCTTCGACTATGACTCATCTCGCCTTCTCCTCCAACTGCGACTATTAATAACACTCTCACAAGCACCAAACTTTATTGTTCAGATCTAGAAATCCAAAAAAACAAATCTAGAACGCATTTGTTACTCTTGATGTTGTTGTCATTGACTAATGAGCACCACCAGGCATAGGGGTTGTGTTGTTGATGATGATGTGTTTTTGGTGGTGGTAGGTGGTGTTCTGCTTAGTGGAGGTAGTGGCAGGGTCGTGCTTGGTGTGGTCAGCATTGTAAAAGTTTGATTTGATGTCCTTGATAACTACGGTGGTGGCATAGACAAAGCCTAGTGTGTGAAAAACGATGGCCAATGACAAAGTAGTTAGGGAGAAGAAGAGAGGTGATGATAAGATATGGGAAGTATATCAATACTATGAAATAAGATCAATCTAAAAGGTTGATAAACTTTGTGCATCATACACAAAAAAACTCACTTCTCCATCATAGCATGCACCATGTTTTACTTGATATTGTTGTTTTAAGGTTTGACTTGACCTTTCTAAAAACTTGAAATGGTTTTAAAATCTTTTTAAGACATGTTTGTATACCAGTCAGAAGTATTTTTGAGAGTTTTTCTACTGGAAATATAGAATTTTTTTCAGTAAAAAAACTCTCAAAAACACTTCTAATATTATATTCAAATAGACTCTTAAGTATACATTTTATAATAAGATCTATTACATAAGATTACAAACATCCACCTCAACACATTTATGTCAGAATTACATTAACATTTCTATTAAACATTGAAAGATCAAACTTGCAATATTAAAATGAGGATCAAATTTGAAAAATGACAATAATAAAGAGAGCAAAAATGTAATTAAATTAATAAATTAATACCAACCATAATATTATTATCATTACATTGTTTCTATTTATTTACATATAGATTGATTTACTTATATTTCAGTCCAACTCCATATTAATTAAGTTCTTTTTCATGATGAACAGGAGAGTTAAAAACAGAAAAAATATAAATTGACTTATTAAACCTAAAAATATTTAAATGACTCGGAGTCTTAATTTTTTTAAATTAAATAAACTTTTGAAAAAAGTCTTGACTTATTTAGCAATAAACCTCGTCTAACTTGGACATGATTATACTTTACATATGATGATATGTTCTTTTTTTTTTTTGTGAATACATATGATCGTAGTCCTGATGGGGGGGGTTGCCACCACACGGCCATTTGCACCTTACTAGATCAACCGTATGTAAGTACGTTTTGATAGCTCGCTCATTCAGAAGGGCCACACAACTCAGTTATTAAACCTTCTCTGCTGCACCAAACAACACTTCATTTGCTATCTTGGCTCCCCGTTCTTTGGCCATATACAGGCCTACATGATGCATAAACTCCTGCAAATGACACAGTACACCACTAGATTGCATTAAACATATGCCTTAACTTGCACATTCTGAGATGACTTTTGGAGGAAAGATATTCAGTACGGCCATTATTTTTGGTAGGAAAAAGTTTAAATGAGTTGAGTCCAAAATTCATAAGGGTCAAAGCATTATGGTTCAAAGAATGTTTATAGAAGTGATTATTACCCATCAACAAAGACCTCCCATCGTAGTAGGATTCACACTCATATTCTTATGAGATATGAGTTTAATCCTTACAATAACCTTTCACCTTTGTTGGCAGTACGACCAATATGACTAGTTAGTTTAACATGTACCTGAGGATGTGCCAAAGCTCCTTTGGTATTTCTCGCTACCTCCTGAGGGATATCAAGGGTAGCACAGCCACGTGAATACACCACCACATTTTCTAGAGGCTCCAGAAAACCACAGTTTTAGCTGACATTGTGGAGCATACAAAATCTAGAACACAGATATCTGTGCACACACCAACAACCAGCAGCTTCACCAAGACAAACAATAAATGAATTAATGGTTTTAATAAGAAGGCCAGTTCAGAAGTTCATACTTAAGTACGCGTCATGAACAGTAACTAAAAAAATAATTAGTAATACTCAATTTGGAATAAATAAATACTCACATTTGTTATCTTATTCTTCTTCACCCAATCTACGAAAACGTTGGAACCATCTTCTTGTATTGAGCCCAAATATCCATCAAAACAATCATTTCGCCTGATTGTTACATTGGGTTCATTCTCTAGTCATCTTAACGCTGTAAGGCAACAAAAATAAGACAAGGCATGAACAGAGAGGGAGAATGGGAGAAAGAAGGTTCTGAAAAGAATTGAACAAATAGCAATAGAAATTCATATCACAACATAGTAATAGGAATACTCTGTAGCATTCAACGTGTCTGGTGAGTAGCCACTATTGTATTCATTCGATCGACAGAACACACTTTCCAATATATCCTTTATTGTTGGTTAAACTTAATTGAAAAATATAGAGTGATACACTCATTAAATAAGAAGTGTAAGCATTTCCTTTTTACTTATTGCTTAATAGTTGAAGAAAGGCTGTGATGACCACCCTTTTCCTTACTGGTATCAAGAAACAATTTTTCATTCTGTTTCAACCAAAATTCAAAAGGTATATTTCACTCTGCAGAACTGGGTAATTATTATCATTATTTTGAACTCCAAGGAAATCCATTTGAGACTTTCTTTAGGAGAGACCACGAACATGTACTCATGAAGTCTTAAAGGCCCAAGTATTGGGATAATTAATTACTAAATAACATGATAAGATCATGGCAGGCAATTTTATGTTACAATATTGGCAGTAGCCGGCGTATCTAGTTATGTTTCCATCATAGAAAAAATGCTAAGAATACACTCTCTAACACATTATTTTTTTAATACACTTTCTCTTATTGGTTAAAATTTATTGGAAATCACAAAATTTGGTAACCAAGTGAGTGAACATAAATAATTTATGTGTCGAAATTAAGGTTGAATCGTTTAATCCTTGGCAGAAATAATTTTGTCAAACTTTACTTATTTTACTTACTGATCGAACTCCAGATTAGTGAGTATCTCTTTCCTAATATGAATTGGATGGTTAAGAGATAATTAATTATGTGTGATTCTCGAGAGAGAATAAAAAGAAAAAAATAACATGTCAATAATTGGCCACCTGGAACCAGATTTGATTCTTCGACCCAACAATACAGTGTGGGGGATAAGGATCCTCTGGCTTGTTAGGATGGTGAGAATCCAGGAAAGCCATAATTGGCAATTTCTTCTCACAGAACACTCTAGCCAGCCTTGCTGATTCATTGATCATTCCAGAAATCTGTCTATTGGATTCTCTTGGAGCCTGAAAATACCATCCATCTTTCTCAGCCTTGATCCACTACAAGAATCAAACCAAAGAATCTACAAAGGCTCTAGACTCTACGGTGAAGAAAAGCAATCACAAAAGTATATTCTAGTTTATCAAAAGGAAAAAACTTAATACAGTACCATAGATACTGTTAGTACTGTTTTCCAATCAGATTTTTTGTATATTACGGGGTTATACTCCAAATTTGATTGGAGAACAACACCAACAGTACATATGATATTGTATCTAAGTTTTGTCCTTACCAAAGTTGAAAAACGAAAAAACACACACACACATAGACACGAGGCTATATAAAAGGAACTTAAAGTAGATACCAGATTCCCAGCACCAAATGTGCAGAAGCCGTTTATGTCCACAAGAACGAGACCATTTACAGCATCTTCAGCATCTTCAGCTAAAACCACTGATTCCTACTCCAGAGGAATCTCGTTCTTTAAGAGTTCAACTGTCTGTGACACCATTTTATATTTTTGGTTCTCACTTGCCTGATTTCAGAGATGCCTAGCAATTATGTATATTCAATGCCACACCGATAGTTGCATTATTTTTATACTGCAGAAAAGGATATAACGTGGGGATCATGATCTGCATAATGTTATCCGTGACTCAGTTTAGTAGAAAAGCAAAAAAACGGGTTCTATACAAGGACAATGAGTAATAACATAGATTTTTCCAACTATGTCGAACTCACCTCTTGTTAGACTTTTGGCAAGCATACCAATTGTTGTTGTAAGTTATAAAATTTATAAAAGTTCGTCCCTAGAGGGACTTGTGCTACTCAATTAATCCAAATAAAACTTAACAGTTGAATAGTTATATACAACGTGTAAGGTCGAAGTTTTTATGGTTTTACGGAAATAACGAAAGATAACTTAAAAAGTATTGAAACTAATAAAATGATTTTAATTAATTCAAGAAAAGCGTAGGATTTGGATTTCATCATTCATACCTCGGTATCCAATTAATATTACCATACAATAATCATTATCTATCCTTATTGATGCACACTATGTTAACCTCGAATCGATCCCTCGCAATCGAGTTCTAAGAATTTTTACCGAATATCAATCCCTCGCATACAAAGTAAATATCCCAGCATTAAGAATTATAATCGTGTGCTTTTATGCAATCAAAACGGTACGCCCTATTCCTAGCGATCGTAACGTAATGAGTAAAATTATTCAGTTCAAACTCTAAGAGTACTTTCCAGTTAAACTTAGAATCCAATTTCATGAAACTAGTGATCAAGTAGAATCAAGCATTAAGAACGAAATAAAATTACCAATAATAAATAGAAAAGACTTATGCATAAATAAATATTAAAAGAGATACTTAAAAGTAGAAGATTACATCCAATCTTTAAGAGAAACTAACCAAGCATGGAGAGAACCTCCTTAAGACAAGAATAGATGAAGGACCCCATCACCGCTTCTTTTCGATAGAGTCTCCACACTCAATCTCCCTTCTCTCACTTTCCTAACCTACCTAATACTACTATTTACTACAAAAACCTAAGAAAAAGCTTGAAAGAAGCAAGGAGGAGAAGAAATTTGAGTTGGAATGAATGTTTTGAGCCTTGGGGGTGCTTGGGTATTTATAGGGGCTGATCTGCTCGTGTTTGGTCGCCCAGGCGAACAATTTTAGTTCATTTTACTCGCCCAGGCGAGTTAATAGCCCACTTGCAGTGTCCACTTGGCCACTTGAAGGCCCAGTTGCAGCATTCACTCGCCCAGGCGAGTGTTTTACAAATGATTCACTCGTCCGGGCGAGTTAAAGGAGGTTGTGAGAATGTTTTGTTGGGCCTTTTGCTAGTTGCACCTCCCTATTTGCTTTCTTCATCTAGATTTGCTTGCTTTTTGTTTTCGGAAGCCTTGGAAATCCTCGGAATCTATCAAAATACAAAACATATTGGATTAATCTTCCGAAATATGACGAATGACATGTATACAAGCAATAGGAGCTATTTAACTAGGTTTAGGGTAAAATTATGATAAAAGCTTATGAAATCGAAGGATAAGTGTCTTTATTTAAAACATGATTTTAACTGAATTAGGACACTTATCACCGCTATAATTGTCAAACACACATGTTATTTTATTATTTTCTTAGGAGGAAGAAAACTTGGAAAACTATAAATTTGATTGTCATCAATGGCCAAAACTCTTCTGATATGATACTTGACACATGATCAGCTTACCTATATGAAACGAGTTGAGTGAAACCGTGACAAAATGAGAGGGGTTATTTTTTAATAAATAGTATATGCATTCACATTTCACAGTTTAATTTTTCTTCTTTTCACTCTATGTCCAAAATAAAAAATAAAAAAATTTATATGCTATCATCTAAGTATAAAGTGTATGAATGGTAAGTTTGATTACTTTTATAATTGAAATGAACTCCTTTTGTGTATTTTTACCGCTTGTTTTAATCCAAATCATAGACTTATCAAGATTGTGAGATTGAAATTCTTTTAAGCAATTGTACTCTTTTAGTCTTTTTCCATATTTTCGGTCTTTGAGTATTTAAGAGATTTTAATAGCTTATAAGTTAATTTGATTATTTATAAAATAATTTGATCAAAATAAACTTGTTTCGTATATAGATTTATTTTAGTAGTACTTTCTAACTTATTTTCATAAGACAATTCAATTATTAGTTTATAAAGTAATTTATATCTAGTATTTTTTATTTTTTTATTTTTACTAATTTACTTAAAATCTATTTTTTTATTTTTAGAAACTGTTTTACCTATCCCTGCTACTCTTTTACGTTTTCTTTTCTTGCACCCGCACAATGATACTAACATGTATTCTTGATCTACACCTACAATTGACTCTTCAAATGCTGTTACTATATATGGAAAAAATTAAAGATACATCTATTTTCTTTTCTATTTGACTTTCATCCCTTTTATTTTATTTCTCTCTTCATTTTTTATCATATCATGTATTATATCAATTATTTTCTCTTTTTTTCTCTATCTTTCTTTTATTTCCAACCCCTAACAAAATAGAAATAGAAAAAATATTCATATATTAGTAGTAATTAGTCACGATATCTTTTATTAATTCAAATTAAATTACTATTAATAGTAATCACTATAGTTATATATTTTCATGAATTAAAAATAAAATTAATATTCGTTAAATTAGTATAAGAATTTAATGTAGTATAATAATTTATTATGATAATATGACTATGATACATAGAAACTATAAATAATTATAAAATTGTAGTAATAAAAATAATATATAATAATAATATAGTATAATAATGAGTATTAGAATAACTATTCCTCAATTTTAATTTTAATTGATTGTAAATTGATTCACTGAATTATTGTAATGTAAATTGAACAAATAATAATGTACATATCTTTTTCTCGTAATCGTAGGAGTAATATTTTGATCAAAATTATTCACTGATTGAAATCAATCCTTTATTATTTTACTTTTATATTTATTAATTGTACATAAATGATAGTTAAAATATATTTATTATTTTCCTTTTAATTTGATTTTGAAATTTGTAACTGTTTTAATGTATTTAAAATTACAAAAATAACCCTTAAAGTTCATGCGGGCTTTTTAGGAGGGGAATTTTTTCCGTGTATTACTCTAACTAATAAAGGATGGATATAATTATCTGAAATGTAAAAAATGTTTTTCGAATATAAATTTAAAATTAAAATGTTTTCCCTTTAATTTTAAAGAATATTCTTTATGCATGTATAAAAAGATAAAAAATAAAAAAAATAAAAATTAATTGTATATAATGTTATATATGGCATTGTTTTCAATATTTAAATCATAAACTAAAATTAGACATGTGTTTAATTAATCAAAAATAGAAAAGGCATTATTGTACTATTGATGTTCTATTATCATTGTTTTATCTTAAAAAAATACAAAGAAAAAAACATCTTTTGGCTGTTTTAAAAGTGCTTGTCAAGTAGTACCTGCCACTGAAATTGTCTGAAATGAAAACATTCTGATCATTAGATAACTTATCACATTATGCAGTCAGCAGCAACACCACCACTCTATCAACTCGTGAACTTCAAGCCAAAGCTTCAAACTTTCCCATCGAAATCTCAACTTTGCCCCTTAGGTACCACTTTCTGCCGACTAGGAATGGCTTCTGTTTCTGGGTTTAGGCTGAGACCCCTGAGGGCTGTGGGTGGTTCTTCATCATCTTCTGCATCAGGTGGTGATGGATTTGTCACACTGATAGAGTATGTGGCGAAGGAAGAAATGAATGTGAAAGATGATTTGGTGGTGTTGCTTGATCACATTCAGTATGCTTGCAAGAGAATTGCAGCACTTGTGGCTTCTCCTTTCAATTACAGCCTTGGCAAACAAACTGGTCTTGGTTCTGTTGGTTCTGATAGGGATGCCCCAAAGCCTCTTGATATTGTCTCGGTATTTTTTTTTTCTTCTGTTTGAAATTATTAATATTGAGTGTTGTTTTAACCTACTATCCTTTTCATGTGTGATGAATTGTCTTGGTGGAAAGTGCTTTCCATTGTGTGAGTGTGTGCTCAATTGGGATGGAAATTGTGTGGTTGTAAATGAGAAGAGAAAATAATGTGTGCTCAAATTGAGTGTTATTTTCGCCTCCTATCCTTTCATTTGTGGTTTGTGGAGAGTGCCTTCCATTGTGTAAGTGTGTGCTCAATTGGGATGGAAATTGTGGTTGTAAATGAGCGAAGAGAAAACATGATGGAGTGCTCAAATTGAGTGTTACTTTTAGAGAATAGAAGAAGGATGTGTGCTCAAATTGAGTGTTGTTTTCTCCTCCTATCCTTTCATGTGTGATTGGTGGGAAGTGTTTTCCATGGTGCAAGTGTGTGCTCAATTGGGATAGAAATTGTGTGGTTGTAAATAAGAGAAATAATAAAAAAAAGGATGGAATGAGAATGGATTGGCCACCATTTGCATTTCATCTCTTTGGGAAAAAAGAATTCATTCTTGACCGAGATGAAAGTGCAATTTTTGTGGGTGCAAGATGCAAACAGAATGATTTTCTACCAC
Source organism: Glycine latifolia (assembly GCA_013407115.1). Lineage (NCBI taxonomy): Eukaryota > Viridiplantae > Streptophyta > Magnoliopsida > Fabales > Fabaceae > Glycine > Glycine latifolia. The sequence goes on from CM023945.1 coordinate 29,169,317, forward strand.
CTTTGTTTCTATATCTGTTGCTAATGGGGAAATGGAGGGTTTTATTTCATGCCTATTGGTTTCTTTTCATTGCTGATAGTGATATTTACTTAAATCCTTTAAACCTCTAATGTTGCTTGGTATTGATTATAGCAATCTTTTAGAGTGTGTTGTCATTGAAGCTGATTATCCTCTTGACTCAAAGTCTTTCTGGAGATGAAATCTATAATGCCATTGTGATAAGCAGTTCTATGAAAGTTATCAGATGGATTGATTGTTAGACTAACTTTGATCGCACATCAGGATTGGTCTTATTTTTTAAGTCAATACCGATTTACCATAACTAGTCTTGAATGTTGAATGCCCTATCTAATCATTTCGGGTAGAGGGTATATAATTTCTTATATTAACAGGACCCCTTAATATTAATGGAAAAGAGATCTGATTATTTAATACTCCCCATCATGCATCTTTGCAGAATGAAATTATCTTGTCATCACTCCGAAAATCCAGAAAAGTTGCTGTCATGGCTTCAGAAGAAAATGATGCGCCAACTTGGATAAGTGACGATGGTCCTTACGTGGTTGTAACAGATCCCCTAGATGGTTCTCGAAATATTGATGCATCCATTCCAACAGGCACAATTTTTGGTATTTATAAGCGCCTTGAGGAACTTGATAATCTACCCACAGAGGAGAAGGCTATGCTGAATTCACTCCAGAGTGGAAGTAAGCTGATTGCTGCCGCGTATGTTCTCTATTCTTCTGCAACTATACTCTGCATCACCTTTGGTTCTGGAACACAGGCATTCACTCTTGATCATTCAACTGGAGACTTTATTCTCACAAATCCAAGCATCAAAATTCCTCCCCGTGGTAAAATATGCAGTTTACTTTTTCCATATATAATTTAAGAGAGTTTAGTTGACATGCATTGTCAATGTAAAAGTCTTCACACTGTCAACCAATCAAAAATCATTATCGGCATGAATTTTATGTAGTTATTATAAAAGTCAATAAATGTACTGTACATGATGGTTTGTGATTGGATAACAGTAAAAACTTTACGTTGTTAGGGCAGGTATTGTTTATTCTAATGTAAATGTTTGCGAATTTAACATTAACCTAACTAATTTGGTATATACATTATATCACATATCTTTCTGTTCTATACCTACCTCAGATTGGAAGCATCTTACAGTGGGTTAATTTTCTTTAGTTGGCTATTGTCATTCTTAACTTACTTCTGAATGTATATAGCTTTGGTTTATGCTCTTGACAGATCTCTTGTGTGGTCAGGGCAAATTTATTCAGTAAATGATGCACGGTATTTTGACTGGCCGGAAGGTTTAAGGAAATATATAGACACTGTTAGACAAGGAAAAGGTAGATACCCCAAGAAGTACTCAGCCAGGTATATATGTTCCCTGGTGGCTGATCTCCACAGAACTTTGCTGTATGGAGGTGTGGCAATGAATCCAAGGGACCATCTTCGTCTTGTTTACGAAGCAAACCCTCTTAGTTTCATTGTTGAGCAGGCTGGTGGGAGAGGGTCTGATGGCAAAAACAGGATTCTTTCCCTTCAACCAGTTAAACTTCACCAAAGACTTCCTCTCTTTTTGGGAAGCTTGGAAGACATGGAAGAGTTAGAAAGTTATGGGGATATCCAACAAAAAGTTAATCCTGGTTATGAGGTTTGATGCTGCTGTATATAGCATCATGCATACAAATTTTGAATATTCAACCATCATGGTACCTGACTAATTGTTCCAGTGTTTTTCACTTGTGTTTTATGTACTGCGTTATCCATCATCTGTGTTAATGTAGCTTTAATTCTCTGGTCATAGTTGTGCTCTGATATAAATAAAATTCTCTGTCAATAAGATTGTATGAGAAAATGGATACAAATGCTTTTGCTCTGACAAAAGTTCGTATTCTTTTCAGCTGCCCTGTATTAGTTTTTTGAAAAACCATTGCAAAAATTCTGTTAACTCAATTCAATCTATCTGAAAAATCTTATGCTCTGATATGGATGTTTTCATATAAGCACCTTAGCTCTGATATGTTTTTCTTAAGTTCTAATAAATCTGTTATTCAGAATGCTTTTCAAGCTTGACTAAAAAAAAAAAAAACTAACAACTACCAAACTAACATTTACCAATAAAATAAAAAAAATACTTTTCAAGCGCTGATAAATCTGATAAGTTGATGTTTGTCAAGTGCTTACCATTCACTAATGTGAAAGCATGACCCCGTCCACTCTATCTTTTTAAGATTCGTGGATGTTTCTTCTGCCAATGATTTTTTTTTCCCTTATAGTTGATAAAATGGAACTAAAGCAAATATAGTTTTCTGATGCATTTTTGGGATTGCCCTATAAATAATGACCAAATTTGGCAAATCTATAAAGCAAATAACATGTTATATAGTTAATCATTAAACTTGTCGCCAATAACAAGTTTGCAAATGTAGATAGGATAATGACGGGATGAAGTTGAATTCAACAATAATCTTTCATCTCTAACTACATGAAAATATCAAGATGTGATTTGCATTCTTGGTTTGGTCATGTAAAATTAGACATGATAACTCTTTTAATGTATGTAATGATTCTATACTAATATAGTAAATTAAGTTCCTTATCACAATTTTTTTAACTGATTTTAGTTTTTATTTCAACAATAAAGGAAATTAAGTTGTCAATGTATTTATTTGTAAAAATATATATAAATTTTTTTTACTCTCCTCCCACATGCGTCCACGATCTAATGTAATTAAAAGTAATGATTTATCTATCTATATTAGACTCATAAATAAATAAATAAATAAATACAGGTAAGAAATGTAACACCCGAGGCGCATTGCATCCATGCGTCTCATTCCGCGCATTACATTGATTACAGCATCCCAAACCAAAGTCAGAGTCAGAGTTGCCTCTCACTCATTTCTGCAACTGTCAGGTCATGTGGTCTCGAAGCAGATACATAGAGGGAGCCACAACAAAACCGTCACAACACATTATTTAAATTTTAAATTAAAAACAAATCAGATAAGAGAGAGAGAGAGAGAAAAAAAAATGCATAGATAGATTAATTAGTGGCGAAAGTGGAGTATTTATATTTAATTATTTAATTATTATTCAATTATCTTTATAGCCGCGCGCGAGAAAAGCAACGGCGTTATGGGAAGAAGAAACAACAACTTCCTCTGAAGCAGAAGCAGAAAGCAGAAAGCAGAGTATTCAACTTCGATGGCCGAACCAAACTCCAACCTTAACCACTCTAACGGTCACGTGAACCGTTCCAGACCCCACACGACTCACGTGATCTTCCGTCTCCTCTGTCACGCGTCGCGCGTGGGCGCCATCATCGGCAAGTCCGGCGTGCTCATCAAGACCCTCCAGGAGGCCACCGGCGCCAAGATCCGAATCGAGGACGCACCGCCGGAATCCCCCGACCGCGTCATCCTCGTCAGCGCCCACGCTGCGGCCGCCGACGGCGAGGTCTCCACGGCGCAGGGGGCGCTGCTCAAGGTCTTCGACCGGGTTCTCGATGTCGCCGCCGAGACCGCTGGCACCGAAGTTGGCGACCGAGTGGTCTCTTGCAGGCTGCTGGCCGACACTTCGCAGGTCGGCGCCGTCATTGGCAAGGCCGGGAAGGTCGTGGAGAAGATCAGGATGGACACCGGATGTAAGATTAGGGTTTTGAACGAAGGTTTGCCGGCGTGCACTGCTCCCTCCGATGAAATCGTTGAGGTCAGTTAAATGTTCTTTTTTTTTTTTCTGTTTTTCGTGTTCTTTCATGGTGCTTTGGATTTCTGCCGTGTTAGTGAATAGTGATGGTGTTGTCGTTAGGTTTTTGGCATTGATTTTAGGTTGGACGTTGAAGTGGAATAGTTTAACAGGATTGCTGCGTCAATGATTTATTGGATGGAATAGATGTTGAACTTTTACAGATATTAATTATGTCAATCTATTTATAGAACTACTCACAACTTAGTAGATAGAGTTGAACTAGAACGGTTTTTGAAGAAGTAGCATCAGTTAATGAAGGGTTCTTCCCTCTGTATTTTCCTTCCCTGCTTTTTTTTGCTAATGAATTTTATGTGAAAGACTAGTGATTAGTGAAATGGTCGTATGTGAAAGCCTATAATAGAGATGGGAAATTTCTTTTTCAAAGCAAATGGAGGCAGAAAAAGAGAGTAAACATTTATTAATGTGGTTAAATAAGAAAACATAGCATGGTAAACGTGGAGGTTTCCCAACAAAATCTCAAGTCCTAACAGACCGTGTTGTAAAGGCAAGTAATATAATAAGTCAAAGATTAGCTGCCTGATGATTTCTTGTTTGTATACATCCGGTTGTTCACAAGTGTGTAATCCTGCCACGTGATGTGTAACAATGGTTGGCTATGTTGGCCATCTGCACAAGTGATTTTTTTTTATGTATGGGCCTTCCCAAAATAGATAGATTCATTGGTTAAAGGAAAATTTTGTACTGTTAGCCTGGGCCCTTGTGAAACCAAGATACTCAAAAAAATACAAAAATTGGTGTCTAACAAGCATGTGTCAGATACATATTCATAAAGTATCCATTTTATTTTTGTTTGTAAATAAATTGCTTGATATGGCTCTGATACAGTGATACTTCATGGATACAGATGAGTTATAACATAATATCAAGTACCGAATAGCTCTTACAAACTATAAGTGAAGCTTGTAGCAAAGTGAGACTGTAATTACTGTTATTGTTAAAGGCATTTATAATATCATTGGTTAAAAATGGAGCGTCTCTCTTTCAAACGATGACCTAAGGCCTGTCATTCTTAAGGCTTCTTTTGGATGGGACGGATGATGTTTTGCACTTTCTTGTGGCATTCTAACTTGAATATTTCTTTTGACATGTTCATACTAAACAAAATATATTTTGATATGGTGGGGGAAAGATATATAAATATGCTTGTTATGATCACAAGTATCTTTTTTGTAAATTGTGTTCATCATCTATTGATATTTTTTATGTATTAATGAGCAATTTGTAATGTGAGTGTCTCTTACATAAATTTTTGTTAACATATCTTGGCTGTGTTGTATCTTGATATTCAAAATTTTCACATATCCCTGAACCGTATCGTGTCATACCCATATCTTATGTACGTATTGTGGACCTCCTAGCGGCCCCCATCTAACACATTTTATGTGCCTTCCACTTTATTTCATGAACTAGTTGTAGAAGCAGAGGCCCTTTTGGATTTATAATGGATTTTCTACACCATCCAGAAATTAATCATGATTCAATTAAACCAGTCCATTAATATTATCATAATTGAATAGAGTGAATTAGTTTTACATCTATGGTAGTCAAAATCGAGATCTTGTAAGATCAAACAATTTTACAATTTTTGGTCCCTCATCCTTGAGTGATCCTGGTCAGCTTCTTTAACTTATTTTTGTGAGGTTGATAAGATCTTATTATCTTACAAAAACTCAATGGAATTGCATGATCTTTCTGTATGCCTGAAAACTTTTTAAAAAAAAAAAAAAACCTGACAGCCCACCCATTTTTTGAACATACTTCCAGTGGAACCCTAGAGACTGCATGATATGATTCATTTTGGGCTTACCTTGTCTATTTTCTTTCTTTCCAATCTGCATCCTGTATGATGTTCACTGTCCTTGTTTGGTTCAAACAGGGTTCAACTGATTAGCTTCTGTTTGGTTTGATCTCATTCATTAAACCGATCTCTTTTTCATGTGGTTCGATTTAGTCAGTTTGCTAGTGGTTTGTCTTTGTTCATGCCCACACTTTGTTTTGAATCAATGTGGTTCCTTTTTTAGGTAAATAATCAATGTGGTAAAGTTGTATCTTGGTGACTTGTTGGTCATAAGTTTGAATCCGGAAACAGCCTCTTTGCATATGCAAGGGTAAAGCTGCGTACAATATCCCTCCCCCTTACTTGCGCATAGCGTGGAGCCTCTGGGCATTGGGGTACGTAGTAGTAGTAAATCAATGTGGTTCTTTTTGTTTTTGTTTCTAAAATCTATGAATGGAGCTGTGTAAGCCTTCCTTTCAAATACAATCACTTTTGGACTGAATTTAATCTCCTGTTCTTGAAATATTCATTAAATAATAACTATAAAAGTAGATGACGACTAGTTGGTCATGAGTTTGAATCCGGAAACAACCTCTCTGCATATGCAAAGGTAAGGCTGCGTACAATGACCATCCCTCATACCTTTAAGGTATGTTAGTTTTTTAGTATCTTGGGGGGGAGCTATGGGTCTATGTTGTGCTTAGCCTTAGAACTTTTTGCCTTTGACTACTTTCATACCTTGGATGCAATGTAAGAAAAGACTACAATTTCATGCTTAAGGTTGGGAACATTTTCCAACTCATGATTATGGGACATGTGAATATGGTAAATGGACTTCAATTTATGTGTGTTGTCCAATTTATTTATTTTTAATTCTGAGAAAGGTTCTTTTTGGAGTTGTCAGATAGAAGGCCAGCTGACATCTGTAAAGAAGGCACTTGTTGCTGTCTCCCATCGTCTTCAAGATTGTCCTCCTCCCGATAGAACAAAGATGACGGGAAGCAGACATTATGAAGTGGTTCGGTCTGAGACATGTTCAGTTCCACTTGAGTCTTTAACTAATTTGCATATAGATCATCTTCTGCAAAGGAGCTCTACATTATCCACTTTATCCAATAAGTCTAATGGCAATGCCTCTGGAGCTCATAAATTATCACCTGAAGTTAATAGAGTCTCAGCCCTGGATCCAAAAGCACTTCAGCAGGAAGTTACCTTTAGAATTATTTGTTCCAATGATAGAGTTGGAGCTGTAATTGGAAAGGGGGGGCAGTATTGTAAGAGCTCTTCAGAATGAATCAGGGGCTATTATAAGTTTTGGTCCTTCATTAGTTGAGTGCGAGGATCGACTAGTTACTATTACTGCTTCAGAGGTTTGTTAAATGTAATCCTTTTGCTTTTACTTCTCTTCTACCTTCTACATCTTGTGTGTGTGTGTATGTATATATTTTATTAGTATTTCTATTAATTTTTCTTTTGCTTGTGGCTTCATTTTTAGCAGAACCCTGATTCAAGATATTCTCCTGCACAGAAGGCTGTTGTTCTTGTTTTCTCCAAGTCTGTTGAGGCTGGTGTTGAGAAGGGGCTAGACTTGGGATCAAAAAAGGAGTCATATGTTACTGCACGACTTGTAGTCCCATCAAACCAAGTGGGTTGTTTATTAGGGAAAGGAGGGGCAATAGTCTCAGAAATGCGGAAAGCCACAGGGGCTAACATAAGAGTAATTGGGAATGATAAGGTTCCAAAGTGTGTATCAGATAATGATCAATTGGTACAGGTGTGGAGATGATTCTTTATTTGTTTTCACAATTAAAATATGCTGATTTTTTTAACATGCTATTTTGTTTATGCTGCAAATCAGAAACCTTTTCCCCCATACACTATAAAAGTTTTTCTCATTCCATGTGCTTATTTAACAGTGCCAGCTATCCCCTTTTTCTTTTCTTCAAATATCAACAATCTTTTTCATCATGTGACATTTGGTATTATTTTAAGATATATAAGTCCACTCTCATCCCGGTATATTCTGCAAAAGTATCTGTTATCCCTATGTGTATGAATGTCGTCCTATTCTTACCAGTTGACTTCTTGATTTTTGCTCTGTCAGTTCAGATTGGGGTAAAAGAAAATTAAAAAGAGAAGTGTTCCTAGAGAATAAAAGTAAATGATTCTCACCAGGCTACTACCTAGAGAATGAAATTTGCTTCTCCCAGCTTAAATTCGGTTCATAATATATGTTTGAGATTTTGAGTCAGTGTTTTAGACTAGTAATACTTTTGATTGACATCCACCAAGCTTCAAGCCACCTCTGGCTTATCCTGATAAATATAGATAATTATGCTTATTGTAGGAGGAATAGTTGCTATAGCAAGTTTAGCCTTACCTAATGTTGCCACTATTGGTTGTTTGGGGTATATTTCATAAGGCTTCTGTTTCATTTTCATATCCATTTTTTCAGAGGAGAAAGTGTCCTTGCATAAATGGTACGATATATTTACGTATCCTGTTCAACATTAAGAGTGGGGTTTTAGATGTGGCATACAGTTACTGTGATAGTTTATGCTTACCCCAATCAGAAACATGACCAAATTGTATCCTCTGTTTATATTATCATTATTCACTGTTCCCTCAGATATCAGGAGAGTTTTCAAATGTTCAAGCTGCAATATATAATGCAACTGGTAGACTGCGAGATAATCTTTTTGTCAGTACACAAAACAGTGGCGGAGCAAGGAGCCTTTCCTCTGTTCTATCTGGAGGCAAACCAACTGTTGCTGTTTCTCTTAGTCTCAATAGACATTCTTTGCCAGGATTACAGGCACCACAGGTATATTGCTTTCTCTCTGCTTGCTGGTTTTCCTTTCCAAGTTTTCCCTATCAACTAATTAGATTTGATTGCAGACAGTGGCTGGGATCAATTCCAGAGGCACCAATGGTGTTAGTCGGGGATGGACTTCTCAAAAAGGTGGCTTAGAACTTGTCAGGTTGGTGATGGGCAAAAAAAATTACACTTGCTTTAATAGAGATCGATGATTTTATGAGAAGCAAACTTTAGGCATTCTTAGTACTACAGGATCAAAGATTTGGATAACTAGGAATGCTACTTATGATTTAGTATAACCAGTGTTGATTTTTGTGGCATACTAACTTGGTCAGATCTCATGTGTGCATTGCTTGTTGGCGCCAAACTCATTGTCACATTTTCTTGCAGAGAATTATTTCTGTTGTACCACTTCCGCTGCTTTTTGGTGGAAAATCATTACACTTGACTGGCATCTTTTGTTTTATTCAATATTGACCTTCATGGGTCATTGCTTATTTGCTATTATTTGGAGCCCTAACATTGAATGAAGTCTTGAGAGTACTATGACATGGTTTCTGATGTCAACAAGGCTTGGCTCACCTAGTTAACTTTCCACCCCATGCAATTGCATAACCTGGGTTTGTATCCAGGAGTCTCCTATGGTCCTATTAGTAAACAATATGTAATCCCCATTAAATTCTTCAACACCTCAAAAACCTGACGAAAAAAGTTTTTTTCTGAATGAGCGGTGGAAATAGTCACTCAAGCATATTATTAGATGTCACAAAGTGTTGAGTTCTTATTATTACTCTTTTTGGTCTGCAGTGGGAGTAAAACTGCCATTGTTACTGATACAACTGTGCAAATTGCGGTTCCTGATGATGTTATTGGCTCTGTATATGGGGAAAATGGCAGCAATCTGGCTCGCCTGAGACAGGTACACAATCTCGGATGAGTTTATGAACATATACTTTGTTTAGTTGCTTAAGTGCTCCTCGCCTTAATCTTTTGTGTGATCTTGCTTGTGTGTTCACCAATATAATTCCATAATTGGTTTATTTGTTCACATGTCTGTTACTAGAAATTAAATATGCGATGATGCTGAAATTACTTGATATTTTTTAAGCTTTATATTATCTAGTGCTTCTGTATTGTTTTTTGGATGTGGTATTGTTATGATGAACAATGGAACTTGTTTAAAAGATATTGTGGAAGACTCTATTATCCCGTTTTTTTTTTTAACTTCATTCTGTTTATGTTGTCAGATATCAGGGGCTAAGGTTATTGTCCACGAACCTCGTCCTGGAACAAGTGACAGGACTATTATCATATCCGGTACACCCGATGAAACTCGAGCAGCACAGAGCCTTCTCCAAGCATTTATTCTCGCTGGATCATCGTGACAATATCCCCTCACTGATGACCCATTAATTCTCAACTAGTTTTTAGCATTTTTTAAAATCCTTTTTGTCCTACCTGAAAGCATGTACAATATAGGAAAATATCCACACCATTTGCCATTCCCTGCTAGTAATCTTGGTGTCTACTGTTACTCGAATGTGTCATTGTCACTCTTATTTAATTAAATTTCATAAAATTTCTCTAACAAAATAGATTGTTTTAAACAAAAAGTTATTTAAATGTGGGTGACAATAGACATATAAGAGTTGAAATAGACATTCCCTTAATGGACTGGTAAATCAATTCACACCATAGGTTGTTCGATGGGAACGACAGTGTACTGATTTAACAATAGTCACTTGATTCTTTTGGATAGTACAGTAATAGCAAGTTAAATTCAATAGATTTAGCATTTTTGTTACTAGTTAGTTCCTTTTTGAATATTACCCTGTTACGCATGACATTCTTAATTCAACTACTGGTGTGGTTCTATTTCATATGATTTTAGGTCAACTCGCGTTACGTCTCATTTTATTGTCCGTCATTGTGAAACACTTAAGAAATAGTTTGATAAGCAAGCCCAATTTGCTGCAGTAAAAGCATGTTAACATTAGATAATGCATAATTTTCAACGGTTATGAATCTACATCGTAATGAGAATAAAACAAAGAGTAATTATATTAACTCGATGGAAAAAAGGAAAAAGATGTATAAAAATAGGTAGAATATAATTTCATAAAAACCACAACCCAGGAATCCTGGTTTTAGCATTTTCATTCATACTCTAACATTTACCTCAAACCAAATGGTGATACCAGATAAATTTTTAAGTCTCCACACTCATATATTACACATTCATGCATAATAGTATTACGGGTCATAAAAACGAGTTGGTGGTTCAAGTTGCACAGGATACTGTATGGCATGTAACCATGGTATCAGTTGGCAGCTGCTGCTGCTGCTTCTGCAGGGGCAGGATTAAGTGTGATTTCCACATTGTCATGGACTCCTTGCAGCAGTAGCTCACCCTCGTATGTCAGTACTTTACGCTTTTTCCCTGCTCTTAGTGTTCCAACAAGTGCTTCAAATATATTTGCGCACTCATCATCGTTAAATAGTGTTCCAAATGTTACCTGAACAATACAAGACATATTTTGTTCATCAATTCAAGAAAAGCTATTCGTTAGGGGATAACAGAACAGCAAAAAGAATTCCACCTGAAGATTAAAGATGAAAACTACAAATTGCACACAGATGCTCATGGACATGCAAATAAATTCATTTACTTGCCATGACTTAAATGGATATCTTATTAAAAAAAAATACAGAGCACTGTTTGATTGATAGATTTTTCTACTACAGAACTTGTAAACATATTAATGCATGTGAACAGAACAAACTATCTCAGCCCCCTGCAAACACATTATTACAGTGATGCGATGGACTTTACTTGCTGCCTCCTTGAACAATCTGAACATTATAGCCAAAGTTTAATTTTTATGATGCTATTGGATCTCAAAATTTGACAAGTTTTTATTGTTACATCAATGCTTCATCGCATTGAGAAAAGGGAAACCAACTGTTTCACTGACCTGATCAATTTTGTATTTTGAAGGTTTCCCACATACTGTCTCTCCTCTCTAATTTTTCATTACCTATATCTACTGATATGGTTGATTAAATAATGTTTATAATAAAATTTCACCAGCATAACAGATGTTGGTGCTTAAGTTTCATTCATCCTAATCTATGCAAAAGTGAAAGGTGGTTGAAATCACAGTTCTCGCAAGGAAAGGAACGATCTTCCTTCGGGGTAACAAAAACTCAATTGACACATAACAAAGACAAATTGGTTCTGCAATTTGCATAACCAATACTCAATTATCCCACCCTCAGTTTTCAATCCAAGACTAGAGTTAAGCCTAGATCCTGAGTTGGATACAAAGATAAAATAAGATCCCTATGAACATAATAAAGTTAAGATCTGATTTTGATAACGACCCAATATCACACAAATGACATCATGATCTAGATCTATAAGAATGAAGCAAAAACCATATATTATTATGCGTGTAGACTCATAGGAACATAATAAAAATGAAGATTGAAAGATGAAGAGAAAGAAAGAGGAGTGTTTTTGTTATTTATACCTTGTAAGAACCATCTGCTTGGACCTTACCAAGCCTCTTGATTTCTTGGCTGAGACGCTGAACCTCTTCTTCGACATTCATGATTACAATACTTCCTCCAACAACTAGAACCACCAAAAAAGAAGAAAATATACTTCCCCAGTTCCCCGGGCTGAAGTTTTCCAACACTACTTTTATACTTTGGATTTGTAGCTTTGTACCTTTCAAAGGATGAATAATAAATGATGCACGGACATTATTATCATCCGATTACAAGGTAAATTTATTGATTTTTATATTAGAGTACTAATTGCATGATTTGATTTTAGCTTATGAGAAAAAATCAATTCGTTTTTACCTTTTTTTCTTCATATAGATGCTTATAAAGAAATTTATTCAAATAAAACATCAAATCATTCACTTTATCCATGCTCTCTCTTTAGATAACTCAAATGCCAGAGTTATTGTAGATGAATAATGTAAATAATTTAAGTTTCATATATGGTGAGTGTAATTTTTTCTATTGTCTACCAGTCAAAAATCATTTTACATATTAACAAACTTACATAATTATATATAAAAAAATTACCTGTGCTTTATTTATTTGTTTTATAAATCAATCATACCTCACATTTGTGTTACATTTCTATTAATTATTGGACGAGCTTTTTAAGATGGGATACTCCGATTCTTAGAAAATATAAAGATTGAATGTAAACAGTTGAAATTTGAGAAATTAAAATTGCATTAAAGTACTAGATTAAAAATCCCAATTAAGATTATTTTTAATCAAAAAAATTAATTTGAAAATTTTGACCGAACTAAAATAACAATTAGTTGTATTAATAAAAATGCATGAAACAATTAAGCTTATTTTTTAATTCAAAAATTAATTTGAAAAGTTTGACCAAATTAAAATAACAACTATTGATTAAAAATATTTGAAACAATCAACCCCAGTCAAAAAATTTGTCTGAAAGGTTTGACCGAATTAAAATACCAATTAGAGGCATTAACAAAATTAGAATCACTTGAGGTGAGATGTGAGGAAAATTTAAGTTTTTTTTTTTTAAGTTTGAAGATTTTTCTTGTTGGATGTCATTCCCTGCCCTTAAAATTTAGACTCCAATAAAAAAATTAAAGACAAAAATTTCACAATAATAAAACTTAGCTATATAGAGAAGAAAAGTGAATGAAACCTAAATCAAACCATAGAGCATAAAATAAAGAATAAATATTCATTTTTCTTCTTAAAAGTGTTAGATAATATTAAATAAATAAAGGATAAATATTGATTTTGGTCCTTAGTGTGAGAGAATAATAAATTAATCTTTAAAAAATGAAAAAAATTAAATTTATTCACCAAATACATAAAAAATACAATAAAATAAATTTGTGGACAATTTAATAATAAATTAATTTCAAATTTTATAACTTAATATTAAATTAATAATTAAACAATACAATTTATTATTAAATTAATTATTAAACATTATAATTTTAATAAAATATTCTCATAAATTTAAATTTTTCTGTTTATAACAGCATCACAATTTCACGACAAAAACAAGTATTTACCCTAAAATAAACATTGAGAATTTGAAAATGGCTGATGAAATTAAGAACGTGATTTTCTTTCTCATTGAGTGGGGAAGGCAGTCTGCGCTTGACTCCTTGTGCTGTGTTGTGTAGTGTCTAGGAAACAGCACTCTCTCTCTCTCTCTCTCACTCTATTCATTCATTTTCCATTTCTACTCTTTTCTACGCTCATTCCCTCACTCTATCTATCTAATCTATTCACTCCTTTATTCATTCTTCTCTCTCAACACACACACACACACTCTTCTCCTTCTTCTCTTAGGGTTCCGCGACTTTCAGTGATGCTTCTTACGAAATGGATAACAGCCTGAACTATCCGAGCGACAACGGGGAAGACCCGCCACCGCCGCCGCCGGTTCCCATGCAAGTCGACGGCTTCCAACCGTTCCATTACGCCAATGGTTCAGATGAAGGGGAAGAAGCTGTTCCGGTCACCAATGCTTCTTCTGCTATGCACCCCAGAGCCAGCGAACTCACCATTTCCTTCGAAGGCGAAGTCTATGTTTTCCCAGCAGTTACGCCGGAAAAGGTTCCTCTTCTCTTTTATTATGTTTCAAAATTTAGAATTTTTTTCACTGAGAAGAACATGTTTTTTCAAATTGTTTTTTTAATTAGAAAAACTATTTTTTTTCTCGATTGTTATGGAGGCATGGCACGGTGTCGATTTCGTTTCTTGTCTCACTGACCAATTTGAAATTGTAAGTGTTTGAATTTAGTGTTCTAAATCGCTTTAGGGAAAAAGATAAAGAAAACTGTGTCAGATAGGGATTTTTTTGTGAGTTCGTGTATTGGTATCCGGTAATGATATTTTTATTTCAAATTAAAAGAAAAACAAAAGTGTTGGAAAATCATTGGTTGCCCAAGCAGTGGTTATTGCTTTTTTTGCACAAAGTCAAGTGATTTCTCAATGTAGTACTGAGAATGTAGCTTTCTACGTTTTTTAGGTTTTGGTCTTGCTCCCTTTGATGCCTTGCTATTGCTTCTTCTTTCTGTGAATGACCCTTTGGTTGGTTTTTTATTGTTTGATTACGCAATGATGGTGATAATGGCATCTATGCCCGATCCTATCTGAAGCTTTTAAATTTTTAAGATAGCTACAAGTGATCATTTGTGACCTGTTAAATTATTCCATTGGATTGGATTTTGCACAACTTCTATACAATGGTTGCACATTTTTCGGGTTTGATGATACTCTTATTTTTCTTCTGAAATGTAGGTGCAGGCTGTATTATTACTCTTGGGAGCGCAGGAAATGACAAATAGTGCCCCCACCTCTGACTTTTTGTTCCAGCAAAACTATCAGGACATTAGGGTATTTCTTTAGGAATTGCTTTTCTCTTTGATATATTTTATCAATAATTGTTTTTTTTAACATATTATTAAGTGTTCCAAAACTTGTTATTGTATGCCAGGAAACAAATGATCCTTCCCGAAGTTCAAAGCTTTCACGTAGATTTGCATCACTTGTTAGGTTTCGTGAAAAACGAAAAGAGAGATGTTTTGAGAAGAAAATTCGGTATTCCTGCCGTAAAGAGGTTGCCCAGAGGTAGGGTGAGGATAGTTGGGAAATGGGAACACTGAAGTATTGTGCCATATTTTCTTTTCCCAAAATTAACGTCACTTTTTGTTTCACATCTTCTCAAATTATATTGTGAATGGCCATACAAACATTTATCAATTGTTAAAAAAGAAATGCATATTTTGTGGCCATGAATTACTTTCCCCTCCCTTGAGAAATGCTTTAATTGTATTGTCATCTCCTTTTATTTTAAAAGTTACACTTATCTCTCCTAAGAGATTTATATGTGCTACAATTTAGTTTATTTTGATGAAAATGGGCCTTTTAGGGTCAATTGTTCTCCTTTTTTGCTCAACATTACGGGCTACTGATTTTGAATCCCTATTATTAACTTTGGGACTTATGAAGATGAAATAAAGATCTCAAGTAAAGTTTCAAAGCCAATAATGTGAGTACGCAAAACATCACTGCATTCATAAAGTCCAAAAATTAATAATACAATTTATAAAATTAGCTTCTAATGACCTTAGAAGATGAAAGAAGTTTATTTATAGTTTCTCACCACCAGTAATTGATTCACATGCAATTGGATTCACATAATTCTCTTAGGGGAGGAAAGTGTAATTTTAAAATGAGGGGAGGATAATGTAATTTTGACATTTCTCAAGGGTGGAGTGTATAATTCATTCTATTTGTTAAGAGTTTTTTTTTTTTTTTTGGTTAAAACTCATGAACTGACTTATGATTGAGTGAATACATGGTTCACATCTGTGCTTCGTGAGTGACATTCCCCCTCCTTGTCCTTGCCCCCCTCTTTCTCTCTTTCATATGTAAGTGTTTATGTTGTTTAGAGTCTACATTGGTGATTGGTATTTTAGGGTTGTGTCTCTGTTTCTTGCAAAGCATTAGAATGTCCTGGCTTTCAAAATAAGAATTGGAGTTTTACTTTTGACACTAATATGTTGATGTTCTGTTTGGCCTCTAGAGTTTAGACATATAGACTATTTTTGTTGAGATTGATAATACTTGGTTATCTAATAGGATGCATCGTAAGAATGGACAGTTTGCATCAATGAAGGAAGACTACAAATCTCCTGCTGAAAATTGGGATTCAAGCAATGGTACTCCTTGCCCAGAATCTACGTGAGTTTCAAAGTTATATCTTTGTTTATGCAAGGATGCAATAATTTTTATTCTTAATCTTTAATGTGTTGATGCTAATATGTTATTGTTGTGCGGCAACTCTGCCATTGTTAAGTGAACGTAGATGCCAGCATTGTGGAATTGGTGAGAAGTCTACTCCAGCTATGCGTCGAGGACCAGCAGGTCCAAGATCTCTGTGCAATGCCTGTGGCCTCATGTGGGCAAATAAGGTAATTAATATCTCTTTTAGCCTAGCATGGAACTATGTTTCTTGTTATTTATTGTTGTAAGTGTTTCTGTCCAAAATCAAATGTGGCATGTCAATCTCTCTTTTGTAGCTTTATTTAAGACTAACTAGAACCCAGGCCTTAAACACACTAGCTGTTGTTTTCTGTAATGTCATCAAATTTTAGTAAACAAATATTTTTCTAAGATTTCTTTTTAAACTCTTTTGTCTTTGAATGTCTGCTCTTAATGCCTAGACATTTATCTTTAGTGATTTATTAATCATTTCTTTTTATTTCAAATGTGATAATCAGTTTGTATCATAGTCAAAGAAAGGAAAACTGAAGAGATACTACCTGTTGGCATCACTGACAAGTGATAGCTTTATGAATTATGATTTGAAAATAGGGTTTTTGTGTCAACCTGAACAATATTATTTATAGCATGCACTATCTTTCTGCTTCAACCAGAAGAATAACAATGTTCTGTCTATTCAACATTGTATCTATTGCAGTTATCAATTTGTTGTTATTATAGTCCTGGAATTGTGTGAAAGATGATTATTTTGCATGTCTGAATTGTTGTGGTCATGTGAGACTAGTTTTTGACCAAGTACCAACTGAACAAGTTTATGTTCCCATCTTGCCTGAAGTGACTAGGGCAATCTTATAGTATCGTATCCAATTACTGATCTTCATTTTCATGCCTCTTTGATTTGAAGGGAACTCTGAGAGATCTCAGCAAAGCAGGAAGGATTGCTTTTGAACAAAATGAACTGGTATTTTTTATTTTTCATATTGTCATTGGACAATTTCTTGTCTTCCATTGTCATACTTTCTCCTATTGTAAATAGCCAAGATTAAAATATATTGTCTTCCTGCATTCCATCTAAAGAATAAAGGAATAAACAAATTCTTCCAAGGCATGTCTACATCACACATTTATTGTTGATGAAATATGACTAGAGGTGTTAGGCGATGAATACATGAAAATTTTGGGAAAGCAATAAAAATTATTTAACAAATCCTATGGAGAAATAGATTGTGTCTATTCCCTACCCTTTTTTGTTAGGACTACTTGCCCTCAATATCTGAAGAAACTACACACTTAATTCTGTAATTTTGCTACTAGTAGTCTCAAATTTGAAATTTCTGATATGATCTGTGCTCAAAAGATGTTTGGAATTTCAAGTCTAATAACATTTTCTTTATTTTAAGGATACTTCAGCTGATATAAAGCCTTCAACAACAGAAACCAAACATTCTTGTGCTAAGCAGGACAAGGAGGTATTTTTGTTGAAATTTTCTTTATCAAATTAATAATTTTTTATTTTGTTGATGCTTTAATTGTTTCTTGAACTTCTTATTTTCTTATGACATTAGTGGTCTCCTTTGTTTACTAAACTTTGACAAAGGGTTATGAAAGTGCACGAAAACTCTTCAACTTGTTTTATAAGTATATTGTTTTGGGGGTCCATATGAGGCAAATGCTTGGCTTTTCAAATTTGTGCTTGCGGATGATGATTATTATCAAATATTTGACTTTTGAGTACCATTTGCATGATGGAACACTGATCCTTATGCTGACGCATGACACTGTTTCATTGACTATGGACTTGTAAATTTTTATCTAACAGGGAAGCCCTGAAGAAACTAAGCCTGTGCAAATGGATTCCAGTCAGTCACCTGAGAAGACAAATGACCAGGTTTTATCTATTTATTTGTATTAGTGTATTTATTTACCTTTTCAATATAATTTAGTGGGACTAAATTTTGCTTAAGCTATGATAAGGAAATTTGTCTTATTTGCTTATATGAGATTATGCAATTTACATTCATTGAATAGATAATTTCATAATTGAAAATGAAAAATTGGCAATTTGTTTAACTTTTTGTTTAACTCAAACATGATATAGCATAATTTGCTATTGTCTGCAAAACCTTTTCATTCAAAATTTGATTAGTTTTTAAAAATTAATTAAATGGAGCTGATACACGGATGAGCATATCTGAGTCTCTTAATAGTATATGAAGTTCAAAACCTTAAATAAATTGTTCCTTCCATTCAATTTCCACCAGAAAACACCTGTCAATAAATTTCCTGAAGAAGTTTATGTAAACTGGAGATCAGAGGTTTTAATAAAAGCTCAGCTACTGAAAATTAGAAAATTAATGGGTGTTGAAGAAAGATTACTAGCTCATGGATGCGTGGAACCTAAACAATATTCATGTGAGACACACATAGTTCCAGCATACAAATGAAGACCAAGTCACATTTCGTGTGTTTTAGGCCCAGTGTGGATAATGATATTCGTTTTATGACACTTTTATCCATAGACCTTTGGTGTGTTTTTTTTAGCTTGTATGGCGTTTTGGTTTGGAAACTTGGGGTGTTATTTCAAGAATATAACTTAAAAGCTTATCTAATTTTGAATATTATGTCCTTCAATTTAATTTTGTTTTACAGTTTATTATCGGAACTGCTGAATCAGTTACTGACAACTTGTCCATCCAAGTGGAGAATCATGCTCTTAGTCTACATGAGCAGGTAGTCCTTTTGCTTTCCTCTAATAATCAGCCATGAGGTATCCTTTGAGATGGAAAAGCCATGAAAAGGCTTGAGGTGATAGGACCTTGTTTGACAATTGGTATGATATACTTTTGCGATTTACAGGATACTCTTGAGGATCTTGCTGATGCTTCCGGGACCGAATTTGAGATTCCTGCAGGTTTTGATGATCAGGTATATATATGTTTTAAACTAGTTACAATTCCTGAAATATAAGCAATCTCTGATCCTACTAGCCTTTAACTATCATTTACTTTTGATAAAGTTTATGAGTATCACTGATATAATACAGGTTGACATTGATGATTCCAACATGAGGACTTACTGGCTGTGATCTAGAGATACTGCTATGCACAATCAGCATGGTTTGTTCACAATGGAAACAAATGTGCACTGCTGGTTTAACTAACATTAGACTTCTAGAAATAGTTTATGTTTTATAGACAAATTATTTCTGGAAGCAGCTGTGAATTATATGATTGTAGACTTACAGTTTTCTTACATGAGTTCCTGTACATCCCTTTGGGACCAGATTTCATTTATATAATGTGAATAGTTCAGTTTGTTTTTTTTTCCAACCTTTTGCGGCATTCAACGTTGATTTTGTATTCTTTGCGGTAACGCTATTCAAGGTATGATTGGATGCGAGAAATGCGAATGAGGAACAGAGAGAAGACGAACATTGAAGAAATTATTTGTTACACCAAAAATAACTCATTACGTTTGTTCACATTAAATGAGCACATTAAAAATGAGAATAAGCCAACTAAGCAAAATAAAAAATAAAAAAGTTTTAAGTCTTTGGGCAATTTTACTCAGCAAGTCTCGTGAATAAAATTTATTTTTAGTTGTACAGTTCATTATATCACATCATTTTAATTACTTCACGCAACTTGATTGATGCTTTATGCTAAGATAATAACTTTAAGAAGTTATTTTTCTTTAAATATATTTATGTTTCTTGTAATATACTCTCTGTTTCAGTTTGTCTTTATTTTTTCAAAATGGTTCTTATAATTTTTTTTTTCATGTTTCTTGTTTTATTTTAGTATCTCTTATATATCCATTTTTTATGTTTTAGTTTTTATAATATTTAGTTTATTTTGAACAATTCCTTCTGAAAAAAATTGGTAGGAATTTATTTATATATTACAAGAATTTTATAAAGACACAGAAAAAGCAATATTATATTATAGGAGTTGGAAAACATATTTACGTCAAGTGTTTTTTTTTTCAAAAAAAAATATTTCTACCATCTACATATTCTCTATTTCGATCTCTTGGTGGGACAGCTTCCCACTTACGATGTACATAAAGAATATGTGGGACTAATCAAATGAACAAAAGGTTGAGTTGCTATATATATATGAAGCACTTATTGCTCCAATATGACATGTTTTATGTTCTTGATTAAGTTTTCTCCAGTTGCTTTTTTAAAATCATTCTATGTTGGAGATGGCCTTAAACTAATCATATTCAGCTTATACTAACAGTTAATTTCGTTAGAGCTTCGACCGCTTTTTTTTTTGTCCTACCTCTTTAAAATTGAAATTAAAAAGATTAATTACACTTTAATCTATTTAATCTAGATCATGCGCAATTTTCAGACATTCCTAAATATGTAGATAAATAAATGAGAATGTGAGGATTTTAGTTAAAAGAAAATTTACTACTATGACTAATTTTACTTAATTTAAAAAAAAAAGACCATATTGACTAAAAAAATAAAAGGATAAGAAATAAACGCAATCCAAATCGAAGAGACAAAACAAGTACAATTAAAGCCAAATTAAAACAAAATCCATAATTTGATTCTACAGTAATGGGTGGTCACCAACTGTTCCCTATTATTCTTTCTTTAAATTGGGTGTGTATTGCCCCATTTGAGCTAAATAAACACATGTAATCTGATGTAGGTAACTACAGCTGGTTTGTGCGTTTCCCACGCAACCTGACCAACGAAAAATCATATTGAGGGAACGAAATAATAAAAGTGAGTTTATAAGTTGGATGGTTTAAAGAAATGATTTGAGTTGGAGGGAAGATAAAGAGTTAAGGTGGAAAGATGCATGGCATTGAAAGCAACTTTCATGCAAATACGTGGTCATAAATAGGGGCTTATTTAAAAAGCGTAATTTAACATGAAGGAATCCATTGAAAGAGAAGTATTGCAAGGCTAGGCGTGGACTGGAATTTATGAATCCATTGAAAGATAAGTAATTTAGAATGCCCAGTAAAATGGAATATGCGAATCAAAATTTATAAATTCGCGACATTGAATAAAATTTATAAATTCGTAACCATCAATGTTGCTTGCTTGGTTCAAGTTGAATATTAGCGGCAAGTGCTATGCTTCCCTTGTCTTTTTTACTATTTAGCAGAGTTAGCTTGATTAGTCATATTTTTAAGGTGTTATGATTTTATGTTTGGCAATACATGCATAAACGTAATGTATTGAATTTGTATATAGCCAATGGTTTTAGAAAAAATGAGATCGTGGACATATGTATCCTAAATTTTTGGCATAGGATGCTAAAGGACGTATTGATTTTTTTATGTGAACCGTTAGATTAAAATAAAAGTTGAAGATTAAAATATTTTAAATTTAAATTAAAAACTCATTTAATTATAAAATATTTATAAGATTTACAAAAATAGAAAATCAAATATTTTAAAATTTTAATTTATGTTAAAATCGTCGTCACCATCACCATCGTGATCGTCGTTATCACCAACATGACCACAATTAGTGGTGATGATGGTGATAATGAGAGTAATCACAGTGATGATAACGATATTGATCATGACAACGATCATGGTGGTGATGGTAGTGACAGTAATCACAACAATAATCATGTTGATGGTGATGATGGTTAACAATCAGAATAGTTGTTGTGATGGCGGTCATGATAATTATAAGTTGTAACAAAAACGGATATAACAATGATGATTGTCATGGTGATGATAGATTTAAGATATTTTAGAACGTCATAAATTAATCTTTAAAATATTTAATTTTCTATTTAATAGATTTTACAGAGATTTTATAATTAAATAATATTTTTATTTTAATTTAAAATATTTTAATCTTAATATTTCATTTTAATTTAATGGATAAGAATGATTATTCTTATTTTTACAT
>CM023945.1:29191421-29306624 GCA_013407115.1 Glycine latifolia
TATATATATATATATATATATATATATATATATATATATATATATATATGTCAAATATCGTAAGTACGTAACAAAAATATGAGAAAAGTAAATAAAATAAGGTATGGATGGTTGCAACAATAAAAGATAAAAAAAAATCTTATTAAAAGGAATCTAACATGTAACAACAATAACTTATGGACAGTAATAGTGTGTAACGTCTTATTAACAAGAATCCTATAATATTAACTGGACCATATTTATCACAATTAGAAGAATCTAAGAAGGACCATAAATGTCTTATCTTTCAAGAATGAGTGGAAGTCTACTTTCATGTGCATAAATAAGTCTCTATCCCCATGAGTCTATTTTACTTGATCTTAAGGTAGTTTTATTTTTAAGGAGAAATTAAAAACGCCAATACTTCAAAGTATGTCTGCTTCACCTCATATTGGTTGTGTATTTGATCACTTAAAAGTTAAAACCACTTCTGCCAATTTTTTATGTTATGTGGTTTCTAAAACCTTTAATTTTTTTTATTATTGCTACATTTATTTTTATCTAAAATCGATGTTTAGTCATCTTTTCTTCCGTTCTTCAAGAGAACTACTTCTAAGTTCTAGTCTTAGCCTCCATGGAGAAAGCTCCACCTTGTGTCCATCTTTGTTCCCTATTGCCAAAGTTTTCAATGCTTCGATTTCTCCATCTGTTTGGTATTGGCTTCAAATGTGGAGGCAGTTTCACTTTATTGATTGCAAATTACAATGGCAGTGGATTAGGGTTTTTTGGAGTCAAGTTTGGTGTGGTATTTGTTTGGATTGAACGTATTACGGGATCATACAATGGGAAAAAGTTGGGCTGTCGAGGGTTGCTGGGATCATCTTAATTTTCCTCATTTTTCCTTATCTATTTTTATATTTTCAATTATATCATTTATCACATTTATTTGACTTTCTTTTTTCTTTTCTATTTTTCTTGTTTCTCTCTGCTTTTAGAATTCAATAATTAATTTTAATAATTTAATGACCATACATAAATCATTTTAAACTATGCTTAGCTTATTTTTTCTATTTCTAATAGTTATTGATATTTAATTTAATTTGACTATATTTTATATTTGTTTAATAAATTTTGTTTCGTGGATTACTCATACTTAACAATTTATTTATGCGATTTATTTACTTATTTCATTCATTTTACTTTCATCTTATTTGCATTTTACACGTAATATCATTTCTTTCATTCGTGTTTTACGTAAAGCAAGAAACAGCTGATCCTTGTTTTTTTTTCTCCAATCATGAAAGTTGATTGATGCATCCCCACTCCCATCTTTTTTATTATTATTATCAAATCACTCCCATCTGTTTGGACTTTCTTTTGATGTATTAACTTATTAATTTATTATTGGACCTTGAATTAAACCTCAAAATCACATGTAATGATACAAATAAAATATAATTATTATTCATCATAAAAAAGAAAGTTCTGATTGATTTCCGGAAAATTAAGATTTCCCCGGCGGCGCCTTACTCTGCAAGAAAATCCCCTTCTCATATATAATCTCCCTCATTCAAACACCATTTACTCATTACTTCCCTTTCACTTATCACGAACGCACTTAGTTAGTTAGTTTAATTCGTCAAACTCTCCGTTCGAATCTCAGAATAAACCCTAACTCTAGCTTCGATGGCGGTGGTAGGCGCCGCCGCTCCTCTCGGCTCTTCGGTGATCTCGCTGGTGAACCGGCTCCAGGACATCTTCAGCCGCGTGGGGAGCCACTCCGCCATCGACCTCCCTCAGGTTGCGGTTGTCGGGAGCCAGAGCAGCGGCAAGTCCAGCGTCCTCGAAGCCCTCGTCGGCCGCGACTTCCTCCCTCGCGGTAACGACATCTGCACGCGCCGCCCCCTCGTCCTCCAGCTCGTCCAAACCAAACCCCCCTCCCAGGAAGAGTTCGGCGAGTTCCTCCACTTGCCTGGCCGCAAGTTCCACGACTTCTCCCAAATTCGCTCCGAAATCCAGGTGAATTTTAATCGACTTTGAATTTGAATTTGAACTTTACTCAAGTACCATATCACTGTTTTTGTTCATGTAGGCTGAGACTGATAGGGAAGCTGGAGGGAACAAAGGTGTGTCTGATAAGCAGATTCGTTTGAAGATTTTTTCGCCCAATGTTCTCGACATTACGCTTGTGGATCTCCCTGGCATCACCAAGGTTCCTGTTGGCGACCAGCCTTCGGATATCGAGGCTCGAATTAGAACCATGATCATGTCCTATATCAAAACTCCGACCTGTCTCATTCTCGCGTTGACACCAGCGAACTCAGATTTGGCGAACTCGGATGCTCTCCAGATGGCTGGAATTGCCGATCCTGATGGTGGATTTTTTGTTCCTTGGGTCTGAAGTGATTATCATTTTGTGTCTATCTGATTGGTGATGGTGATTAGATTTTCTAATTTGTCTTTCTTTTGTGTTACAGGGAACAGAACAATTGGTGTCATCACGAAGGTATAGGCTTATAGTGTTGTACTGTTTTTAATGTGTGAACGTTTTTTGTGAAGTTTGCTGTGGTGTTTCTGTTTACTGACAAGTGTGGGGGTGTGTTGTGTTGGTTGCATTGTAGTTGGATATCATGGATAGAGGTACTGATGCACGGAATCTGTTGCTAGGAAAAGTTATTCCCCTCCGACTTGGTTATGTCGGTGTTGTGAATCGTAGTCAAGAGGTAATGATGTTATCCTACCAGGTCATCATAGCTTGCTAGCAAATTGGTTGGCCGACTTGCTGTTTTTAAAAGAATTGGCTGGTTTGCTGATTGTAATTGTATGTGTAATGCTGAAA
Organism: Glycine latifolia; assembly: GCA_013407115.1. NCBI lineage: Eukaryota > Viridiplantae > Streptophyta > Magnoliopsida > Fabales > Fabaceae > Glycine > Glycine latifolia. The sequence goes on from CM023945.1 coordinate 29,194,240, forward strand.
TTTACTTGTTTGTTTTCGTGTCAAATTAGGATATTCTAATGAACCGTAGTATAAAGGATGCTCTTGTTGCTGAAGAGAAGTTTTTCCTCAGTCATCCTGTAAGGAAGTACCATTGTTTTGTAATAATCAATATTTTCACATCTATATACTGATTTAATTTATGCTTTTCAAGATATACAGTAGCCTAGCAGATAGTTGCGGTGTTCCTCAATTGGCAAAGAAGTTGAACAAGGTAAAGAATTTGCAATGTTGAAAACACTAATTAGCTTTTGTTACAGTCTCAAATGTTGGCCTTAAATGCATCTTCTGCATACTCTTTTTCTTAGAAATTCCCTGAAAGATCTTACCACTACGAATTCTTATAGGATTCCAGTATCTGAAGTTAAAGCATGTCATATGTTTATTTGCTTGTATATCTCTGCAGATTCTTGCACAACATATCAAGGCTTTGTTACCAGGGTTGAGAGCCCGTATAAGCACTTCACTAGTGACTCTTGCAAAAGAACATTCAAGCTATGGAGAAATCACAGAGTCCAAGGCATGTGTTAATATATGGATGTGTCCCTATAACTTATTAATGTTAATCTGACACGTTTCTACTCTGACTTTTCATTAACCTAATTTTATCCATGATTCTTTGCCTCCTATAGGCTGGACAGGGTGCTCTTCTCCTTAATATTCTTTCAAAATACTGTGATGGTACTTAGTCATCCCTTATATCTGGTTTCTATCTCTTCAACTTTTACATCTGTTATTTAATTTCATTTTTTTTTCATATTCATTTATTGGTATTCCACATATAACTACCGTCCAAATTTGATTATGTCATCTTTTTTTTCTTGTTGAAAACAGCATTCTCCTCCATGGTAGAGGGAAAGAATGAGGAGATGTCTACATCTGAGCTGTCTGGGGGTGCACGAATTCATTACATTTTTCAATCCATCTTTGTGAAGAGCTTAGAGGTAGTATATACTTATATATTATAGTTTTTCTTTTAGTTATATACCCAATATTTTTTAAAATTTATTAAAATTATGATTATTAATAATACAAATAAGTAGGAAGTATAATATGATAGAAAGAATAGTTTTTAATAAGCTAAATATTATGTTTGAGTTCACATGATCATTTGATTGTAAGTGTTGAACTAAAACTTCATTTTTTTTTCACTTGTTTTAATGGTCTAACTCTGTATAAGCAAACTATAAATTATATAAAATTGAAATCTAATTGAATGATTTATGGGAAAATGGAAAAATATATTAATTTTATACGGCATTTATATAATGTAGATTTTTTAGGCAACAGGCAAAATATCTGTTTTACGCTTTCACTCCATTGAACCACCCAATGATCATGTTGCTCTGTTCATTTCCTCAATGCTAGTTCCTGAGTCCTATTATATAATGCAATTAAATTTTACAGGAGGTGGATCCATGTGAAGATTTGACTGATGATGATATTCGCACAGCCATACAGAATGCCACTGGACCTAAATCAGCACTGTTTGTTCCGGAAGTAGGTCTAATCACCCTCTTATTACCCCCCCCCCCCCCCCCCCCCCACAAAAAATATTTTCTTAGTTGAAACCTCATTCTTATCGTACCAAATATGTAAATTATTTGGCCAACTGAAAAAATACTCATCTATTATTTTCATGATATTAGGTCCCTTTTGAAGTGCTTGTACGCAGGCAGATATCTCGACTATTGGATCCAAGTCTTCAGTGTGCTAGGTTTATATATGACGAGTTAATGAAGGTAAGGGTTTATGACTTGCTATTTCTGCTTCTTTACTTCACCACCATACAAATATGTGATCGTGCAGGAAAGACTATCTTTATGGAGGAGGGAATTTTGATTTCTCTCTTCTCTTCAGATCAGCCATCACTGTATGGTCACTGAATTGCAGCGGTTCCCTTTCTTAAGAAAGCGCATGGATGAAGTTCTTGGGAACTTTTTACGAGAAGGCCTAGAACCCTCGGAGACTATGATAACACACGTCATAGAAATGGAGGTATGCTGAGATTTGGCTTATTTGATATTTTTTAAGTATAAATGTATTCTTGCTCCTCCTTCTGCAATTATGTTAAAAGTAGATACTGAAAAATATAGTTGAGTGCTAAGGTTATGGAGTCTAAACTTGGTCGCACAATACAAACCTATCAAAATAATGATTTATGCCTTAGTTATCAATACTGGTCATTGTCACTTGTCTGCCAAAATGCTGTGGTAGGATAGAGGATAGCAGGATGATTACTATAACAAAGATTAGAGATACAAGATCAATAGATTACACAATATAGAAATAAATGCTAAAGTTACCCAAAATTAAAGATTATTCATAAGTAGTAACCAATGTTATAAATTAAACAGGCAATTAGCATCAATCTAAGCCATATTAACTAGTAAACATTATGGTTGTGGTTGAGTGGATGATGACATGACTGATAAGAGCAATAAGAATGTAGGAATGAAGCAAAAAAAGAAGAGAGAATTAGTAGAAAAAATCAAACATGTCATGTGAACAGAGACCGAGGGAAGGGAGTTGGATAAAAGAATAAAGAACAAAGACAAATTAGGGGAATACAAATAGTAAAATGTCAAGAAAGAACACCACTCCCCCAAAAGATAAAGAACAGACACGTGAGCTATGATGCCTAATGTGAACAGAGACTAAAGGAAGAAAGGTAGAAGCTTTGAACAGTGATGCTTGTACACTGAGAAGCTGTAAGGTTGTAAAAAATATTGGGTTGACCAGAAATGACATCGACAAGTAGTGGCCACAAATGAATAAAGGTTGTACTTTGGATTTTTTTCATCCAAACAGAGGTCAAATTTTACGTTGTATTGTGTAACACCCCGGGCGAATCACACTGGACTGAGAAGAATCCAAAGGCTGTGCAGATATGAGACTGTACAACTGAAGATGACTTAAAGAAAATTAATTAGTACTACCTATACAACAAGATGCATCTACTTTTCGGTAGCTCATCATATAAGAACTCCACAGTTAAGCGTGCTTGACTTGGAGTAATTATGGGATGGGTGACCTTTTGGAAAATTTACTGGGAAGTGTGTGGTGAGGTCAAAGCATGTCAAAAAGTCTCGTGTTAGTTTGTGGAGACAGTTAATGATTCTAAAAGAAATCGAGCTGTGTCAGAGCTGGTTGTCAATGTTTCGTAACGGAGGGTTCTAACCAAGGAAGAGTTGAGTGAAGTGTCATCGTGTGAAATGTAGTAGTGTATGAGCTGCCGAGAAGTCGATAATGAGGAATGTTACATGTTGAAGACAAAAAACCTATATCTATATGTTTCAAATGTAAAAAGAGGTCAAATCACAAAATATCCCAAAGTTGGATCATTCAGATTCTTTTAAATTTTTTTTTGGGGTGGGGTGGGGGGGGGGGGGGGGGGTTGTAAAGTAGGTGTATTTACAACTGTAAAAGATAGTGGCCCACATTGTGGTTGCAACTACCATGACAAAACAATGCTCCACAATGTTAGCCTTGTAGTGCCCTGTGGTAGCACTGCCACTCTGCTGCTATATTGTGTTTTTCGCTACCCTGATTTATTAAATAACTGACATTGAAGCCTTGTAGTGCCCTGTGGTAGCACTGTGGCAATCTGCTGCTATATTGTGTTTTTCGCTACCCTGATTTATTAAACAACTGATGTTGAAAGCTAATGCTGGAATGCAACTCATAGTAGTTTCACACTTCATACTTCGACCTATCGCTAAATTTTATTAATGCTGGTCCACACGGTGCCTTATAGTACGTGTTATTTACCAATTTCCACTATGGTCTTTGACCTATTTCTCGTACCTTTTTATTAAGCACAACTTCTATTCCTTCTTTCAAACAGAAGGAATCAATTACTTCTAATGGAGTTGTTTGGTATGTGAAGCCCTCATTTCTTAGAATATGTCTCGCTTCAAATTTATCTGATGTGATTCAGGTTTCAGATATTTCATCAAAACTGAAATGTGTTCTATATACTGATTGGTAACTTGGTTGACATTGACTTTGTATTCTCTGTCTAAGTATTAATGAGGCATTTTTCTTGAAAATAAGGTTAATCCATACAGACTTGAAAATGTTGAGAATCTTGTGGCATCTACTACTCTAGTAGAAAGTAGAAACCTTAAGACTTAGCTTATTAATGTCAATAGTGATGTCAATCTATCTGATGAAAAACTTCAATTCCTTGTCCATAATTTCTTATTCAAACTACACCAATTTACAGATGGACTACATCAACACTTCCCACCCAAATTTTATTGGTGGAAGTAAGGCAATAGAAGCTGCAGTGCAACAAACCAGGTCTTCTAGAGTTGCTTTACCAGTTTCTAGGGTGAAGGTATACATATTATGGCCTCTTATCCAGTTATATGCTCTGTTTTTCATGCTAGACATGAATGCTAATTTATGCTCTCCTATCATATGTTTTAAAATCCTCTTACTTTTCAATAGGATGCACTGGAATCTGATAAGGAACCAGCATCTGAGAGAAGTGGGAAGTCTCGATCTATTCTTGCAAGACATTCAAATGGAGTAGTGGCTGATCAGGTATTTATGTAATTTTTTCCCGTTTAGTTGACTAAACTTTTCTTATATATATGTATATAGTACCTTGGTTTATACCTCAGAGAAATCAAATAAGGGATATTAAATTATTGTCTTGTTCTGATCTCTTCAGTTCTTATGTTATGAATTTTAAAAAACAAAAAACAGGGTGTTCGTGCTGCATCAGATGTTGAAAAAGTAGTGACCTCTGGTAATTTTTTATTCTATTTAATGTTTGAGTTTGTTGAGGCACATGTTTTATCATGAATTTAATTTTGTGCTTTCCTATTGGTTGTTTTCAATCAAGTGTCTTGGATGTATCAACCAGCATCATTCATGTTGTACATTATTAACTCTTTAATGCATGATACGTTGTCCCAGGAAACACTGGTGGATCAAGTTGGGGGATCTCATCCATTTTTGGTGGAGGTGATAACCGTGTGTCTGTGAAGGAAATGACAGCTAGTAAACCACATACTGAACCAGTCCATACTGTGCAGTCATTCTCTACTATTCATTTGAGAGAGGTATATATATATATATGGTCGACACCTTCATTAGCTAGATCACTATGTCCTATGGTATGGTTATATTTAGTGTACTTTTGTTTTTGCAGCCCCCCTCCTGTCTTGAGGCCATTGGAGAGCAATTCAGAGACAGAAGCTGTTGAAATCACAGTAACAAAGTTGCTTTTGAAATCATACTATGACATTGTCAGGAAAAATGTTGAGGATCTTGTCCCCAAAGCAATTATGCACTTCTTGGTACTTCATATTCTTCTTCTAGGCTTTGCAAAATTATTTTTTAATTAGATGCTGCAAATGATGAATATTAGCCAATATAAGTCAGAAGTCGCCATCAAAATGATCATTGACGGGAAGAAAGTAACTACTGTTTTGATCCTAATGGAGCACATTATCAACTGAATTCCTGATCCTAATCAAATCAAATAAGGAAACAAATATGGAAATATATGAAATATGAAACTGATGCTAAGTTATTATTTAAGATATACTCTATAAAATATATTATGCATCAATGATATTGTGGGACTGAGATGTCTATAGATATTCTAACCATTAAGATTCATTTTATCTTACCATATTCTCTATGCTACTTGATTGGTGAATTTCCATGATTTTCATAACTAGGTAAACAACACAAAGAGAGAGCTTCACAATGTCTTCATTGAAAAACTATACAGGTATTATATAGTAATAGTGATTGTAGCATGCTAATTCATGTTTATTCTGAAATTATATATATATTGTCTGATGAGGGCGAGCCCTGACATAACGGTAAAGTTATGTCTTGGTGACTTGTTAGTCATGGGTTCGAATCCGGAAACAGCCTCTTTGCATATGCAAAGGTAAGGCTGCGTACTATATCTCTCTCCCTTACCTGTGCATAGCGTGGAACCTCCGGACAATTGGGTACTTAGTGCTATGTGAATGTTGCATTTAAACTAGAGAGGATCTGTTTGAAGAGATGTTGCAAGAACCTGAAGAGGTAGCCAAGAAAAGAAAACACTGTCGAGAACTGCTCCGGGCTTATCAACTGGCTTTTAAAGTGAGTGCTTATAATTCTTTGATCAGCATTGTCTAGCTGAAGTTCTGTATTATTTTATATGACAAAGTTTGGTTCTACTTTAAATGTAGTTCTACGCCTTTGATTTCCTGTGGAAATGTTCATGATCTTTGGTGCTCACATTGGTTTACTTACCTATAAAAAAAGGGCAACCTTGTGTTACAAAACTCCCTTTATGCGTGGGGTCCAGGACAGGGTCAGATTCATTATGAAAAGGCTACGGTTATATTTGATTTTCGGTTTGGGGAGCTCCAACTCCAAGCTCAGTTTGGAGGGTAAACTTAGTTTCGTAACATGTTAGGTGACCTTCGAAAATACGTTTGCACATTAAATTTTGTCTGAAAACTCTGTTTTGTAGAAGCAAGACTTGGGTTGCTTTTGCAAACTTTAATGCAAACATGCACTAATTCCATCATCCAAATGTCTGACCTCTGGTGACAACACTGTGCCAAGTCTCCCTTTCAGTCTGCTTGCTACTTGTGGAATTTATATTTTGTAAGAGAAACTTGGTTTTTTCTTTGATCCTAGTTGGTGACTATTGATATTTGTTTTTCATATGGTAATTGGTTTTCTGTTGAGTTTCTATTTAAAACCATGATTTTTTGTGAATAATTAGGTTGTCATTCACAAGGGTTGTAACATGATGCTTTCTACATGCATGAATTTGATCCATCATTGTTACGGATTCAGTTTCTTCTCATGACTTCCAGATGTATATATTGTTCAAGATTTGTTAATTTTATCTTGAAATCCATGAACTACCTACATTACTACATTGGTTGCAAGTTGCAACTATGGTTGGACTCTAATGATACTATTTCCTCTTTGGTAGGACTTGAACGAACTGCCTCTTGAAGCTGAAACAGTTGAAAGGGGATACAGTTTGCCTGAAACTACTACTGGCTTACCTAAAATTCGAGGATTGCCAACTTCATCTATGTATTCTACCGGCAGTTCAGGAGACTTTTATGAAGCTTCTCCCAAGAACACAAAGTCTAGAAAGTCTTCACATTCTGGGGAACTCCAATCTCCATTTCACGATTCAAATGGAAATGGAGGGCCATACACGTCAGGTTTTAATCCAATGGCTGATGAATGAGCTAGCTGATTGTGCTCGTTAGTCCAAGAAATTTGACTCAAGCGTTTTATTATTTTGTTTATGCTTATGCAATTTTTGAGGTTTGCAACTCCTCCTGGAGCTGGACTGCATTCAATTACTATTTTTCCCATTAAAATGGTCCTGGGTGTTGGTGGGTGGTTTCTTTATCTAAATTCCCTTTTGTTCTCATATAGCGCTAGCATTATATACCAAGGCCCCAGAAAAAATAATAGGAGCATATGATTTTTCAGTTGAGAGAATATTTTCACGGTATTCATGTATATTACTATTACCATTTTTGTTTTTGGTGGTTGGTCCGCTATTGTTCATAGCAATCTTCTAGATTGTTGCATTTTTTCCATTTTTGTTCACGACAATGACTAGCAGGTTGACTGTATGTAACAGCTAGAAATGGCTGGTAATGTCCATTTTTTTTAGTTTCATGATTTTTGACTCGTTTTTTTTATATTGTTACTCTTGCGTTGTTACAATAACTTATTTGTAAATTTTAAATTGAGGGAAAAAGTATTAAAATTCCCTAAATTTTGTTTTTTTTCTTGCAAATAGATATCTTATCTTTAAACCTTGTCTTTTTTTTTTTTAAATTATGTTTTATTTTTTACATCGATCTCAGGATGTAGTGATAAATGAACTAGGCTCTATGTCGAAAAAGACAAGGCGTCACGTCTTCCGGATTTGGTGACAAAAAAGCAAAGGTCTCAACATGCAGATGAACGAGCGTGACGGGCAAACACCGTCCAGGGGTTTAGTTTAGGATGAAATTGGGAAGCTGAAACATAAGAACTTTAATGGGTAAATTGAGGGAGTTAGCAGATGTTTTTGCCAGAAGGAAAGTGAATATTGTTTGCTTGCAAGGAATTAAATGGGTTGGAGAAAATGTCAAGGAAGTGGAGGGCATCGGTTTCAAGTTGTGGTATACAGGTACAACCAAGAGTTGCAATGAGGTTGAAATTATGATCGATAGAAGTTTTAAAGATAAAGTCGTTGATGTCAAAAGGAAAGGCGACATGATTATGATGATTAAGCTTTTAGTGGGGGATCTTATTTTAAATATCCTTAGTGTGTATGCACCCCAAGTTGGATTATTATCAGATGAAAATAATCAATTTTGGGAAGACTTGGAGGAGGTTTTGGGAGGGATCTCACGAGAGGAGAAGATTTTCCTAGGAGGAGATCTAAATGAGCATGTTGGTAAAAACAACGAAGGTTTTGATAGAATTCATTGTAGTTTTGGTTATTGGACGAGAAATGAGAAAGGAGAAGATGTCTTGAACATTGCACTAGCCTATGATTTGATGCTAATGAATACTTTTTTTTTCAGAAAAGGGAGTCTCATTTTATTCGATGAATCGGGTATTCCCTAAAGAGCCAAATTTACCTGTACTGCACAAGGAAAGATCTCAATCGGCGTAGGGCGAGGGTCAAGCTCCACTACTGGGCCAGGGGAAGAGTTTGCAACAAAATCAATTGAATAGACAAAGAAGTCCGGTTCACGTATCAAAGTGGCCAAAATCACAGTCAAATTGATTTCTTTATGACTAGACGGGAAGATAGAAATTCGTGTATTGACTGTAGAGTCTACCCTAGAGAATGTGTGGCGACACAACATAAGTTGGTAGTTCTAGGGATTAGGTTCAGCAAAGTTCTTAATTTGAGAAAGAGGGCTCAAAACCCAAGGATAAGATGACAGAAGCTAAATGAGGAAAAACAAATAGAGTTTAAGAAAAACTTGTTGTGTGAAGGATCGTGGGAGTTTACTGGCAAAACTAATGAAATATAGAATAAGATGATTATGTGTGTTCAAAATGTAGGAAGGAGGGTGTTAGGTGAAAGCAAAGGAAACAAAATTCTTACAAAGGAAACATGGTGGTGGAATGGAGATGTGCAAGAAGCTATCAAACAGAAAAAGAAATGCTTTAGATTTTTGCATAAATGTCCTAATGATGAAAATTTGTAAAAGTTTAGAGTAGCGAGGAAAGATGCAAAGAAAGTAGTGCAAGAAGCTAGAGACAATATTTTTTACGATTTGTATAAAAATCTTGGGAAAAAGGATGGGGAGAAAAATATTTACAAACTTGCAAAAATGAGGGATAAGAAGAGTAAAGACGTTACCCAAGTTAGATATATCAAGGATGAAAATCAAAATTTTTTGGTAAAAGATGAAGATGTAAGTGAAAGATGATTAAATTATTTTAACAAACTTTTTAATGAGAATGACGACAAGAGTGAGTTGGATTTGGAGGACGTTTAAGATGGGAGATCAAAGGCATTTGGATAAGTTTTTGGTCAAAAATTAATTACCAATAAATCAACCAATACTTTATACTTATAATATGAAAGAAAATCATAACGAGACATTCATTTTACAGACTATCTATTTGTTATTGGGAATATAATATGAAAATATTATTTTAAAGTATTTTAAATAAAATATGTTTGATTAACTATTGTTTTTTTTTATATTTTCAAGAGTAATTTTTTGACATAAACATATTTCTAGGAGTGAGTGGTTAAAACATGTGTTTGGTAACTTTGGTTAAGGTTTTTTATAATATATATTATAATTACTTAAATATGTTTATTGGTTGAGAGAGTAATAGTAAAATGGATATATATAAATTTTTACTCAAAAATACTTATATAAATTTTCAAATATATACGTGGATACATAATAAGAAAATTGTAAATATGAAAATATGAAAATATTTTCTAAAATTAAAAGTATTTTAGATGCTCTATCATGTGCTAGAGTGCACAAAAATGATTGGATTTTATATATTAAAAGATATAATTTTTACTATATTAAAAAGGAGAATGATCAAGGAAATAGTTTGAGGAAAATGTATGAATTATTATAAATATATTATCTTATATTCTGAGATTGGGTTTACAAAGCCGACGAGATTAGTCATTGGCGTATTAAATCGTAAGTCAAGTATGTGTTATGTAAAAAAAATACTATGTGTTCAATTCTAGACTGTTCGACCGAAACGAGTAAATAACCAACGCAAACGCGACACGTGTCTCACCGACTATTTCCAAGGATTTTAGGGTTTAAATACATTCACGCTTCACAAGCGGTATATGCTGTATACCTCTGTTCTCTCTCTACCTCTACGATTCGTTTTGCCCCTTTCGTTGCCCTAATTTTAACCATGCCTCGACGTAGCTCCGGTGGTAAAGTCTCCAATCTTAATTCTATTTTCCTTTTTTCATCTTCTCGATTCATTTATTCATTATTAATAATATAACATGTTTCTGTTTATTTTGCACCTTCGATGATTTCTAGGGTTATTTCCCTTCCCTTTGGGGCTTTGGATAAATCTGACAGTTCCTGTTATTTCCCCTTTGTTTTATTAACTTTGTGCCTCTAAGTTATATGTACGAATAGTTTGATTCATGAATCGTGTTTTCCCCATATTTTATGGTTATTTTTTTAGTTCTAGTTTTTCTTCTAGGGTTTTCAAATTAGAAAACCACTACCTGATCTTGGAAGATTTGATGCTTGTCTAGATACAAGAAAATGATAGCTGCGGAAAAGACCTGATTTTCGTGAGAGAACGCAGCTTAAAATACTAACTTCCATAGAGTTATTAACTAACTTCCCCATAAATCTGGTTTTAGCCTTTTAATTTATTTATTAGCCCCAACAAGATTAAAACACATGAGATGAATTAATTTTATATTTTTTCTGCTTCTCTCCCAGATGTTGGGAAGGTTTTGATTTTTTTTCTTAGATTTGTTTTTCCGTTACAAATCTTTTAATTTATATAGATGCATGTTTTTTTTTTTTTTTTCATTTCTGATGATGTTTGTTTTCGGCGTTGGTATTTGCTGATGGTCATGCTATTGTAGTCGTTATGTTTTAGCCTTGTACTGATGTACATGGAAGTGTTCTATTCTACTGTTAATGTTAAGCTGGGGTGTTCTCCATGGTTCAGGACGATCCATGAACCATCCTAACCCGACCAACAAATGGTGCCAGTATGCTGATCTCAGATTATGGGTTGGGTTGGTTTAGGTCTGAAAGCATCACACTTGTAAAGCTTGGATGGCACACTCAATCTAACCCTACCTGTGTACCCACATTTATTTATTGGCTTAAAGATTTTTTTCTTGCTAGGTTCTAGATATTACAGTAGTGAAGATCATAGAGAAGCACCAATGAGTATGTCCCAAATCAGGAATTGAAAAATAGATCTACCCTGTTTTGACTACCTTGCTCAGCAGTTTGAATTGAGACTTTGATTTATGTATAATAAACAGCTTATAAGCTATAGTAGGGTAAGCCAAGGGTTTAACCCAAACCAATCTACACGTTAGATTTGGGCTGGGTGTCAGATTGAAGAAAAACTCTCAAGCCTGATCCACTGCTTTAATGATTGGATCAGGTTTGAGTGTTTTTCTGCAAAAAGCTACCTACTAAACCAAACTTCTGAAATATTGGCATAAATTTTTTTTTGTTACAAATACTGAAATATTTTGATATTTTGATCAAGATAAAATGTTCCTTATTTTATTTTTAGATTTTCATATGCTGTACCTTTTTTATGGATCATAATATGGTAATGTTTACTTTAGGTAAACTAATGGTTGGATCATCTTTATTCTGCATTGTTATGTTGTTTTCTGTGTATTTGACCCTATTGATTCATTGCGTACTTTAGGAAGATCTGCCCGTCCTGCTCCTCGTGCAGCACCTCGTCCTGCTCCAGGTATGCATGAATACAATACAAAAAATATTATACTTGAAGCTTTGAGAAGATGCACTTTTAGGCTTTCAATAAGAAACTTTGGGATGCAAATTTCTTTTTCCTCTAATGTACATTGTCTTTGATGTCTTGATGCAGTTCACCATGCTCCTCCTCCAGCCCCTGCTCAGAGTGGTGGTGGATCTATGCTTGGTGGCATTGGTTCAACCATAGCTCAAGGTATGTGAAGGAAGATTAATGTTACATTTGCCTTATGGAATCCTGTGAAAGAAGTAAAATAATCTTATCTGGTTTCTATTGGTGTTTTTTACAGGTATGGCTTTTGGCACTGGAAGTGCAGTGGCACACAGGGCTGTGGATGCAGTCATGGGTCCTCGTACCATTCAACATGAAACAGTAGTCACGGAGGCTGCTGCTGCCGCCCCTGCACCCACTGCAAATACTTTTGGTGGCGATGCATGCAATGTTCATACAAAGGCATTCCAGGATGTGTGTTTTTACCTAGAGTTTTTACCTTTCTTGAAGTTTTCCTTTTAATTGTTGAATAGTGTTTTTGGTATATAATCTGCTAGTCAACTCTTATTCATTAGTTGCACTCGTATGTAATGTTTTGTGAACATATGCCATTTCATAATGCAAACAGCAAAGGATATATTTTGTGCCTACAAAGATGTGGGAGGTAAAATATATCTTCTTTTGTTGGGTAACTAATCAAGACTAACTTATCTGCTAAGCAAAATAATTATAATCTTTCTTATGGAAGGGTGGAAGTAGGGTTTTGATTCTTATGCGTGGATGACAAATCACATTAGGATATGCAATGTAAAGAGAAAAATGTAATTTATAAATATTTTCTGCAATTCTCATTGTCTAGCAATATGATATTATTGAGGTCTTTAAATTGCTGATGATTTTTTATAAAAAATATTAGTGTGCGACAATGCCACTGATCATGAAATGATTATTATCCCAATCCATTGAGTATTCAATTTTATAATATTTTGAATTATTTTATAGACATTCATCCATATTTTGCATTTTGCTTCCTGATCCTTGTGGGATTCATTGTAAGTTGGCATTATTGTGGTTTCATTGGATTCTGAGCCTTCATTGAGTCAATACCTTCATTTATTGTAGTTATCGTATTTTACAGGCCCTGGGCCCTCGTTTTTGAATTGAAATCTGTATAGTGTCTTTTTGTGTTTTGTTTTAAATTAGATTTGATTCACTCTCTATATGAATTTACTAGTTGAGATAATATTACATTAGTAGATGATGTTCATGTGCATCTTGTTGCAGTGCCTGAACAGCTATGGCAGTGACCTTAGCAAGTGCCAGTTTTACATGGATATGCTTGCAGAATGCAGAAAGAACTCTGGAGCCTCGTTGAGTGTGTAACTGCTACCTTTGTCTGTTTTGGAGTTTGCATCAGTGCCCTGTGTCTCCTATGGTTAGAACTGTTAATGTGGCTAAGAATTGCATTTTAATAAAATACCATTTGTCCGATGATGCATACAAACTGATACTTGATCAGTTTCAAAATTGCAACTTTATTATTTGATACTTATAATTTGGTTAAGTATTTGGTCTGAATATCCCGGATGTGTTTGGATTATATGATCATTTTCCTTTTTTTTTTGCGTCGTTTACATCTTGCTGTTTGGATTTTGCTTGAATTGTTGGGGAAAGCTGCATTCCCTGCATCATCCCTTCCCCATATTGGATTAGGAGTGAAAATGGAAACAAGAAAGGATAGGAAAGGATGCATTTCCTTCGCCCATTTTCCGTTTTCATTTTAATGAAAATAGAAAGGAACACTGAAAAATATGTCTGGTTAAATGTAGAAAACATTTTCTCGGGAAACATTTTATTTGGAAATTTTCAAAAGTGTCCAATGAATGTAGAAAAAGTGTACGGATACATAGAAATGAGTAAAGGCAGAGAATCGGTCGGTTTGGGTTGGATTCGGGCCTAGGATTCTCACTCTGACCAAAACTGAACAGTAATTTTACGACTGTAGCCAACAGGGAATGCTATGGGTTAGTTGGGTTTGGGCTCGTTGGATGGCTGTTGATGGAGGGGACCCAGCAGCCGGTGTCGGAAAAGATGAAGTCGATGACGAACTGATTGGTGGTGTTTGGTGTACCAGTAGGTATGGGAGAAGGCAATGTTGACTTTTTTGAGGGTGAACTTGAATAACATGTTGGTCTTGAGGGAGGCTTGTTTGGGTTACAAAATGGGAGAACGGTGAAGTAAAAAGGGAGAAGGGTAAATTGAAAAATTGCGTTAAAAAGGAAATCTTGGATAACGTGAATTGTAGAGTGCAAATAGGACAGATCAGGCTTTCCCGGCATTTTTGTTTTACAGACATTTACTTTATGATGGGGATCATAGATTTGTACTATTTCCATCTCATTTTACTTCCAACTAAATTAGAAAATTACACTATGTGCATTTCTCTCTCTGCTAGATATCTCGATTCAAACAAATGGTAAGTGAGCTCAAGCATTTGATTGGAAATTACTTCCAAGAGAAAAAGTTTATAGTGTCTTCTGCATTTTTGGTATTTAATGGAAAACTAATTACCTGGACATGTTTTTTTGCATAAATGTTCCGAAAATCAGTGTTCATAGCGTATTTAACACAATCTGAAAACTAATTTTTTCGAAAGCAAAATTGGAGGCTTTTGGCAGTTGTTCTACACCAAATAGACGGTTCTCAAACCAAATAGCAACTTATGGTCTCTGCTTACAAAGAACCGTTCTCTTGCTTTATTATAAAAAAAAGCTCTATTGCGTTATAAAATTAAAATATTACGTTAATAAATAGTTTTTTAAGTAAACGGAGTTACCTTTTTTAGGATATTTTATATATAGGACACTAAGTTACTGATTGTTAGTATTGAATCATTGAAATATTATTACTTTACTTTGTAAGTGAAAGTTTATACCCAAACACGGTTTGGCAAAATTTTACATTATTTGATATTTTCTTTTGGATTCATATATAAATAAAAATAATAATTTTATATTAATTGAAAAATTAGTTGATATTATTTAATTTTATTAATTTAAATAAAAACGAAATTATTCTTAAAATGTGCTATCATAATTCATAAAAATAAAAATTTATTGAAAATAAAGTTATAAATAAATAAAAATATTTTAAAAATAATATCATTAGATAAGAGTAAAATTACTTAGATTTATGCATATTTGAGTCAAATATATAAGACTTTTTTTTTTATATACAAGATCAGAACAAGTATCATTGATTGCTGTATGTATCACCTTATAAAACATTAAATTTTTAAGTGTCAGTTCAACATAAGTAATGTATTGTTTTACTTTTCTTCCGACATTGCTTCCATGACTGAAGGGGAACTTTCTAGGTAAAAGTACTAATCAAGAAAATATCTGAAAGTGCATTTTTTTGGTAACATCTAAATGTAATTGTAACGCGACACTTGCTAGCGTGCGTGACCTTCGTAGGTCTCCCACGGTGCGAAATCTTTTTGAGATACGTGATTAAAATTGAGGATTAGATACGTGAGGCTATAAACTTAAAAATAGTGTTATTGAATCTGGTTTGGTTCAACCAGTTGCATGGATAGGATCGAGATTCAATGGTTTAATCAGATAAATTTTATTATTGGATCAATCATGTAATTGATTTGATCAAACTCAATTAGATAAGTCATCAAATTTTGATTAGATTGGTTCGATTTAGTCGGATTTTAATTTTTTTCTTAAAAGTTAAAATTTAGGATTTTTTTAAAAATTAGATTTTGAATTATTATTAATTGTTATTTTGGATTTTGGAATATAAATGAATTTTTATTACTCAAATACTGTTAATTATATATTTATATATAATAGATACATATAATTTTAAATTTTTAATATATATCAGATCAAATCGGATAAATTATTAGTCTACTGATTAGACCGATGACCCATTGACCTACTATCTAGACTAAGTCAATGACCAAATCGGGTTTCACTATTATACTTAATAGTAACATATAATTATTTTATTTTAAAAAATAAACTTAAAAGTTGTTCAGGCTAAACAACCACCATCTTCTCCTATCTCAACCAGACAAAAACCAACCACTTCACAAGTTTTCACATCTTTATCGTAATTAATTCAATGTTATTTCAAAATGCATCTCAAAATGACCCCCAAAAAAAAATTACTTGATAAAAAGAAGCAAAAAAATATATGTATTTAGGATTCACAACTGAAACATCAAATTTTCAATTTCAATACTAAAAAACACATAATTCAGATCAAGATTTTCATAATAGAAATAACCAATCTCATGACATAGAACTGAAGATAGATTGGATAACATTTCAATTCCAATGAATTAATGCATAAAACTATGTTGGAATCCTAATTTGAAGAATACCCCATTTTTTAAACAAAAACGGAGTCTTTCAATCTTGGTTTTTCCGAAGTGGATTTGACTAAGAATACCTTCATTGATGTTGATATGAGCAAACCCGCTTGTGAACACTTTTCAAAGATGGAATTGATAGTGAAAACACAAATCCGAAGAGGAACTATCGTAGACACTGGTAGGAGCAAACCCCGCTGTGAACAACACGTGTCTTTGAATTCACGATGGCTCTGTCGCTGGAGGCCTTTGGGAAGACGTCCCTCTTAGAGCTGGAGTTCGCACCGCCAATGAATTGAAGATGGAGGTGACACGGAAGAGATTAGGTCGAATTGTGAAGGGTTCCAAAAGGAGAAAGAGGAATAAGGCCTATGAACATGCTACTTTTCCTATTCGGTGCATCCGTCACTCATCCAGTTGTTCATTTAAATTGTACGTCCAAATTCATTTTTGCATGCAAGATCTAAGAAGGTCACAGACGCTAGAAGTCGCCTTGTAACACAGACTAAATATCATGTATCACTGAAATTACAAAGTTCTTTTCTAAGCCACCTTTTTCTTAGTTTTTTCTTCATTGGGAAAGCACATTTTTATTTGTTTTTGGTTCTTCGTTTTTTCTTCTATTATTATTTTTTCAGCAATTTATTTTATTTAAGGAATTACCAATAGTGATTGGCATAATGGTAGCGACTTGTGTCTCTTAATAAAGTGGTTAGCAAATTGTGTTCAAAGGCCTCAACTCACACAACTTCCTTGTTACTTCATCGTTCAAAACCCTTGGCAGGTAATTCTTTTCGAGACCTCGACAACTAGCTTTGACATCGCTCGATTACTTTCAAGATTATTGACTATTCCCACAAACTAACATGAGATTTTTCAGTGTACTTTACCCTCACTTACACGCTTTCAGAGAAATTTTCCAAAAGGAAATTCATTTCATAACTATTTCAAGTAAAAAACGTTGAATTGTGAAGTTCTTAAGTAATAGACTACCAAAAAATAGATATATCTTGTTGGCATAGATAATACTAATTAATTATTTTAAGTCATCTTCTATCATACAATCTCATAAATGCACAACCTCTAGATTTTTCTTATTCCAATGTAATTTATTCTGGGTATTACATGTCTACCGTGTCAAGTGTGTAATATGAGAGCTGTTGAGAAATCGATAATTAAGTAAGTTACACAAATCCCTTGGAAAATTAAAAATAAAATGCTACAAAAAAAATTCAAATGTCATAATAGTATCAGTTGTCTTCTGTATTTTGAAAACAATCAGGAACGTTACACAAATTTCTTGCATAATAAAAAATGAGATGCTACAAAATCTTTCCAAATATCACAACATAAAGTTTCATTGGAAGTTTCACAGACTCACAATAAACTGGGGCGGTGTTTGAAAGAATGCTTTTACATGTATAAGGAACAATTTGAAAGCTGTGCAATTACCTATTATTCTGCATTTTGTTCCCACCTTTTGAGATTATCGTATTTAATTTCAATTATTGTGTCCAGTCATGGCTTATAATACAAACATTTCAAACATATCTCTACAGCAAAACTGCTTTGATCCTACTTTTTGTACACAAAATATGTTGAAGTCAGACACGTGAATTGTATCCTACATGTATGTTTACAAAGAAGCATTCAGCAAATAAAACATCATGTTGCTAAATACATCATATATATTCTATAAACCATTTGCATATTTAGAGATTTCGTTCACGTGGTTCTAGCCAAGACAAGTCCAGGAAATCAGATACCTCCTTTTCAGTATAAAATTAATTTTTTTTGCCAGCACTACCTTTTCCATCCTGCAGCAGCACAAGTATACGTGAGAATTCAACCAAAACAGGACACAGTAGTTAATAGAATCAGATTTCAGAAGGCAAAAGAAAAGGTAAATAAGCAGCATAACTGAATATCATAACCAAACAATTATGTAATAATAACAATCATAATTTGATGGGCAATAACAAAGCAATTAATGTTATTGGCAATAATAGGTGCTAACAAATAGTTATTCATATTTTTTTTACATTCATTGTTTTTTTTTTCTCTTTGCGGTCATTCCTCCTCGTTTTTCTAACACTTCTCTCTACTGTTTACCGAAGAAGCAATTGATAAACAATGCTCAAACGGCACTTCCCCTTTCAAACTGCATCACGTTTTTATCATTGAAAGGACTTTCTGAATTGTTTTTCTTCTGGTTTCCTTAAACATTTTTTTTAGACTACAAGTATCAGACAATCTTTTTCTTAAATCTTAAATAATTAAGTGTCAATTTGATTTTTTCGCTGCATAAAAAAAAATCAATTTGGGTAGATACTTTTTTTCCGATAACCTTGGCATGTCATAGTGAAAAATTTCTTTACAGAGCACGAGCAATGTATTTGACGACAATCGTTCTCTCATGCCAAAATTAAAACACCGTTTTATGTGGTGAGTTTATCACATATGACATTAACATAGGGTTAAGTTTTGCAAAAGAAAGTAGTCTCATAAAATATATAATGAATTACAATTTAAACTCCTACTAAAAAGCATTCATCGTATTTTAAACATGAAGACTTTCTATACATGTGAATTAAGAAAAAGTGAAGTCAGTAACATACAATAATAATCAGAAAGATACTCAACTTCTATGTCATTTTTTTTTCTTCATTATTTCTCGCTAAATCATTTGTTATATCTATCCGTTTTTCTCTTTTCCTTTACTTTTTATTTGTCTCTCTTTTCTATCCTATGCTAAAAAATTGAGGTGTACAAGCATTATTTCTCTAGGAATTATACAGGAGATTTGATGCATATGCACTAGCAGAAATGAGTAATATTTGCACAACAAGTTGCCCATAAATTTGCATTCAAAGTTCAAATTCTTTCAACTTTACAGAAACAATCAAAACATGCATGTATACTTGCAAAGCTAAACTCATTATACCCCATATAATATTCTAAATTGTCCATAAAATCTCAAAGCTTCGACAAATTTGCCACTGCATTCCAATATCCCACCACCAAAAAACATATTGCTCCAAGTGTACAAATCTCTATCTTTCATTGTCAAACATGTTGAGTGCCTAAATCACAAAAGTCGAGGTTAAGTATTTATTAGATATAAAGTCATATCATGTATTCACATATTTTGCAAACATACAGCACAAAAATTATCCTATTAATATGACATACTATGCATTACATCATATATGACAAACATATAATTTGACATATTTTAACATATAATATCAATCCTTTGTACATTTTGCAAAAAAAAAAAACTATTTTATTTTTATTAACATGGAAAGGTGCAAAAATGTAATTACAAAGCTACAAATTAAACATGGGATGGCCACCCCTCTAGCGTCATCTGAGATCAAAGAAGCTGGTTGAGGGGGACTAAAATCTAAAACATGAAAAGGGAATTATGTTCATGACCAAAATTGGCAAAGTCTCCATATTTGTTCACTTTCTTATAAGAAAACATTTGGTAAGAGAGAATTTTTTGATTTATCGGGGATTATATGTTGAAAATGTTAGTTTTATTTGTTTGGTATACATTTTTTTAAAAAATAACATTCTTAAAAAATGATATTTTTTTATAATGTTTCCTATGGAAGAAGATGCGAATCTTATTTTTATTTTTCTCTTATTACAGTAAAAAAAATCATATTATTCTTTATTAAATTATACAATGTGATAAATAATGAAAATAATCAGTAAAAATATACATAATATTTTTTATTCTTAAGAAACTTATCCAAAGATTCTCAATAACCAATCAAATAAATTTTATTCATTCTTGATAAACATAATTTTCAAGCATGAAAAAACTTCTTTCTTATTGAATGCCCCCTAAGTATGATATTACAACGTATTAATAAAACATTTAAATTAAATTAAGCAACATATAATATGATATTTCAAGATGATGATGCATGGGTTTAAGGGCCAAATGATTAATTAAACCATTTTTAATGAATTATTTGAAATATTAAAGTAGGGAATATTTTCTTAAAAATTAATTTAATGATCAATTTTTGTTTGAAAATTAATATAATTATATACACAATTTTGAAAAATCAATTAAAGATTTTGTTTAAAATTAATATAATTCATATGAAATATTAAAATAGTGTTTTTAAAAATATTTATTATTGATATGTTTTTTGGAACAAATATTAATAAAAAGAGAAAAAAAAATTGAAAGGGTGTGCCTTTCGAGTTCACAGTTGTAGAATGCTTTAGAATTGTTTCTATCCATCGATTGGTTTATGTAACGTAGCTTGTGTAGGTTCCTTCCCTTATTATCTTAGTAATTCACGGCCAAATATGGTCGTTGCTTTTGCTCTAAATTATTGATACCACTTTACATTTGCATTATTTAAGCACGAAACTACTAAGAACTTTTTTCTAGGTCTCAAGGATATATAAGATTTTCATGTCATTTCCTTTTCCCCCCTCGTAATTTTTTTTGTGCTCTCTTCATGGGCATACTGTGAGCTCTCGATGCCTCACAAATTACGTGCAATTTTATTCAGTGCTTGTTTAGTGGAAAGCACCCATCAAATTGAATCCTCACAAAATTTATGTCCATACACATGTCAATGATATGGACTCAATAAGGTAAAGGACCCAAAAAAGAGGCTATCTTCACATCTCTTTTCACTCTAATGCGTAGTGATTTGGAAGTGGTTGTTTTGTTTCGCCTTCAATTATTTTTGTCTTTTTGTTGACTCTTGCTTTCAAATTGTTGAGTATAGTGTCGTCTTGGTGCTTCTTATAGGGCATTTTAATAGAAACACTCAACGTCTTTACTTTCACATTATTTGTTTTCCTTGGCATTCTGCTTTCATATATATATATATATATATATCGTCTTCCAATATTTAACGCTTTTCTTCTTCGTTCTACTATAAAACGTAACCACCTTTATTTTATTTTGCCCAATTGCTCTCTGCCACTTTAGTCTCGTTTATAGGCTTTTCTGGAATATTATATTAATTACATTCATAATATGCGAACAATCAATTTCTCCAGAAACCCTCTCAAAAAACAAAATATCTACAGAAAAACATAATCCAATACTATTCCTTTAAAAAATGATTTGACTATAATTTCTAATTCATGGTTTCAAAATATCTCCAGAAAAACAACTATGTGTATCGTTTAAGCTTTATAACTCACTTGCGTCTTAAACTATGGTTAATTTTCTCACGATTAAAAGAATAAGAAATTAATAATTGAGAAAAAAAGGGTTTTGATTACATGGACTTTGTTTTATGATTTGTGATCAGATATCCTCTAAGTACAAAACATAATTCTTCTTAAACCAAATAAGATTATTATAAGTGATTAAGTTTTGCTTTCAGGTCTTTAATATTTCTATGTATTTAGGGTTTCAAACTTAAAATTATTAATTAAACTAAAATAATTTCGTGTTAATTAATGTATACACTTGATTATATCAAAATTTAAGACTGTGAGAAGAAGGAGAATATAAGTTCTACTTGAGGCAAAACGATTTAGCTAGAATTTAATGTCAGAATTAAATAATTTCAAACAATTTTTTAGAGTCACATGAGCAAGAACTATTTGCCATTAACTAATAAAAAAAAAGATTGTGAATTATAATAAGATGACTGTACGCTAATGACAGACACGTTACGTGGGGAGATAAATACAATTTTCTAAAGCATCTCGTTATCATTCGGAAAAGGCAAGCAGTCTAGATAAGGCCCATCGAATAATGCATTCAATTTCTCATTTGTCTAGATTTTTCTCAATTTTAAAATTAATACGGTGAAGTTTCTAGAATTTTAATTGTTGGATTTAAAAAGGAAACAGAAGCTCTACTTTATAATTCATAATTTGATATGATTGATTATATATATGTGGCATATCTTGCATGTGATATGTGCAGACACTTCCCCCCATATATAGCACAGATAAGATGTTAATAAGCATTTGCTAAAATTCTCTAAATTGTTAGAGGTTTCGTTTATTTGATCTTCAAAAAATAGTGTATATAAATAGGAGATATGTTTTATTATTATTTTAAAGTCAAACTCAAATGTCACTACGATATCAAAATTCATTATATTGATTATTGTTAGGCCTTCAAGTTACTCATTAACGTTATTCAATATTTAATTATCTACATATGTACGTCTAATAAATTTTATATTTAAAATATTCATTCTTTATCTTGAGAGTGTGTGTCAGAGATTTATGTTAACAAAATGACAAAAGTAGCATATATAAATAAGAAACCTTAATCTCTTAAAGTTAATTTGTACCCAAATCTAAATTTTAAGATAAACATATAAAAATTTGATGTTCTTATTTTGAAATAAATAAGTTTGTTTTCATAAAAAAAAATAAAGGATAATGATTATTTTAACCTTTTGAATGTATAAATCAATGATAATTTAATTTTTTAAAGAAGGACTGATTTAATCTCTGAATGTATATAATATGTAACAATTTCATCTTGCATATAACTTAATTAAAAAATAATTTCAAAATTTTAAAATTTGTTAAATTAGTTCTTAAAAATATAACTTAATGATAAATTAATTTTTAAATATTATAAATTAATAATAAAATAGTTTTATAAATTTAATAATAAGACAAAAATATTATACTTTTTATATATTTATAGATTAAATCAGAATTTTTATTCTCTTAAAGCTAAATTATCTCCAATTTACATCAAAATATACATTTACTCAAAAATAAATGAACAAATGTTAAAAAATTGTCCTTTTTTCCCTTTTTCACTTAGAAAATGTAGCTTATATTTGAATATAATTTGTGTAGATGTCGCTGATGATGCGAGAATCTTTTTTAGCTTGAAGTATGAATAATATGGACAGACTCAATTATGTACTTTAAGTTTATATTTTTTTTTTAACAAAATGAGAGTAACAATAATTAAAACTTCTAGATTATTTGGTCATAAAAATTATAATATTATATCCTAAGTCAATTATCTCCAAAACTTAAATTATTAAATGAAAATACAGAAATAATTTTATGAAATGAAACAGATAAAATTACATGAATGGACACGGAATTATAAGACCTTTCTATAGCCTGTTTGTATGAAATCCTTTTTGCTACACTTTGACGTTTAATGTAATTTTAAAAAACAGTTAAATTACCCTTTAATAAAATGCGTAATTGCGACGAAAGAAAGCTTCTCTAAATAGGCAGCTAGTTGTTTGCAAGGTAAAAACAATAAAATGTGAAAGCTATTTCTTTTTAATGAGTGCACCTAGAAGCTAGTATGCCTATATTAAAGTTAATTATCAAATGAATCGTTAAAAAAAAGTTACTCATCAAAAGCTTTCGGCCAAAAACAATAGCACCCCATTCCACGCCCGGATGAGAAAGAAAATTACTTGCAATTTAGCATTTTTCCATAAGGTTACAGAAAGGAGCTTTACTCGCTCTAAACCATAATTCAACAAAAAAACAACTATAAAAATCAAAGGAATGATATATACAAACAATAATCAGTGTTTGTAAAACTCAAAATTCGAAAGTGTAATAATAATTATAAGACACTAAACCATTCTTTTTTGGTTGAAAAGACACTAAATCATTAGCTACTGTACAATAATATGCACAATTGAAGATATTGAACACTTGGAATTTCCTACAAAATGGATCGGTAAACCAAATTTTACACAGTTTATTTTCTTGGGTACAGACAATTAGGAATTGGTAAGCCAAATTTTACACGGTTTCTTTTCTTGGATACAAACAATTCATCGGCAAGTCAAATTTTATATTTTGTTTTCTTGAGTATAGAACAATTAGGAAGTTGGAAGTCCTACTTTCTAATTATCTGTAC
Source organism: Glycine latifolia (assembly GCA_013407115.1). Classification (NCBI taxonomy): domain Eukaryota; kingdom Viridiplantae; phylum Streptophyta; class Magnoliopsida; order Fabales; family Fabaceae; genus Glycine; species Glycine latifolia. The sequence goes on from CM023945.1 coordinate 29,218,488, forward strand.
ACAAAAAAAATTATATAAAATGTGACTTACCGATTCATTTTGTAAGAATTTTCTTTTACATGTTTAGATAGTTTTTTTATTTGGTTTAGGTTGGTTCCTTCAATTATTTGTATATTCTCTTCCTTATCAATAAATTGTTTGGTTTGTTCGAGCCATAAGATCAGTATAGGTTGCAGAATCAACATAGTTAAGATGTCTTTTCTTATTGTGATGTCTTGAGAATTACTTTATTTATAAAAGAAGAGTCAAATTTTACACAATGTATTGTCATGTTTGTCTTGTCACCTTTGTAGAATATATAGTTCTTATATTTTATTATCAACAATTCACAAATCTAGCAACATTTTATTGAAATTATGGATAATATTTCAGGTCGATCATATAATATTCACATACAATTCTGCTTTGACCTGCCACCACGCGTTTCTACAATATTACTAAGAAAATTCCAATTCAATTAAACGGGAGAACACTGAAACATTTTATTGCTCCAATTATTTGACCATTTATATAGTTGAGCATACGCATAGAAAGCAACCATAAACACTAATGGCTGGCAACCTAACAAAGCCAACTAATTAACAGTGCAAAGCCGTGCATATATACATATGCATTGCCCCACACCACACCACATTAGTGCTACCAACCTATAACTTCTATGCATAGACCCCTCTCCCATACGACTACTTTTAAATATTATGGCTTCTTTACAGAACTAAAATTCGTCTTTTCAATGCCATTTTTATGTCACAATCTACCCTTCAAAAAAGTGACACAGAGTTTCTTCCAAGCCTCCCTATCTGGCTCCCACAATGCAGCCCTCTCCCTTGCTTGTTTACCAAAAGCATCCTGACATTCAAAAACATCACCTTTTAGTACGTAGCCAATAACATGTCACGTGTGCCTTAAAGTTATTGTATATATAATCTCATCGATCTTATATATAATCTTTAGAGAAAATAGTATATGAGTTCACAATGTATAATATTTTATTACGGTCAATCAATTAGAAATTATTGTGCAGAATAAATTTGTTGAATTTTATATTTAATTATTTTAAAAGTCATATTGAACATAATTTCATAATTTCTTATTGATTGATAAGAGAAATACTAACTACATTCTATTTGATATTCTATTTTTAACATTTTTAATTTATTAAAAATTATCATTTTTGATTAATCTTACATATTACATATTAGTGTTAACTAGAGAGTGTTGCTAATGCTGACATGATTATTGATAATGTAAAAGTTTATATTGATTAAGTAATATCTAAATTTTAATAAAATTGAGAGGAAGATGAACATACTATGATGTAATTGCGTTGAATGAGACGGTCAATAAGGTGCAAAAGAATGTCCTTGGAGTACTCAGGGTGACCTTGAATTCCCATAATGTGATCTCCATACCTGAAGATTTCAATTCCAGTCTTATCCGACCAAGCAATAACCTCTGCCTTGGCAGGTAGCTCTCGGATCTATTTTAATAATACAATGGAAAAATCATACTCGGTTAATTATTAATTATGTTATGATATAAAAAAAAATGTGAGACCGTTATATATAACCAATTTTTAATTGAAATAATAGTATACACACCTCATCCCTGTGGCATTCGATAATGGAAAGCCTTGATGGAAGATCAAGAGAAGACAAAGCAAATGGCAAAGATGGTAATAACAATGTTATGGTTCTGACACCAAGGTCCCATCCAGTAGGAGAACGAGTCACCTTCCCTCCCAATGCACGCGCAAGTATCTGATCAAATTTAACATCATCCTTATGATTTTCATTATAAAGTTATTTGCATTGTCAAGTTCCAACATAATGTTATGTCATTGATCACAAATCCACTAATCCTTAATTATTTTTTTGTTATAAAGTTATGTCATTGCCAGGTGCCAACATTATGCCACTGATCACAAATCCACACACATAAAGCAATTACTTCATGTTACATATATATTTTTATGCACACAAGGAACTAATTAATTAATTATGCGATGCCATATTACATCGTAATCTTAAGTGATGCATGTGATAATTAATCGCATGATAGTGGTCCACTGCTGACTAAGACACTTTTAAGAGAATTTGATGTTGCGAAAGGTGGTAAAACATTCTTCAAGAGAAATAAATAATATTTTTTTTTGGAGTTACAGGAAACCATAATAGAGATAAATAGAAACCGACAACCACTGCATCGTCTTTATTTTTTATTTAACTTACCTCTTTCTTATTTTAGTCAATTAAAGATCAACTTTTACCAATTGGGACAGTTTTAAGTATACAAATCTTACAGAGATATGAGATATCGCGTTGTCAGGATGTGAAATGCAAGACAAAAAGTGTACTGTACACCCTTTAGAAAAAAGGAGTCAGGAAGAAAAATAATTAAATATATAAATATAATAAGTATAAGAAAGAGTTTGACATAAATATAAAATTTGAAACGTGAAAAAAAAAAATCATATGTGGAAAGTAAAAGTCTAGTGCCGCAAATGATATAAACTATTTTCAAGCTAGCTAATTTCAAAGGGTGTGATTTCTTATGACATGGAAAACATGAACAAGTGTTATATATATATATATATATATATATATATATATATATATATATATAAAACATGGACAAGTTGAAATTTTATAAATCGAATCTTTAAATATCTGGCTCAAGTACATTTATCCCAGCACAAATGTCTAAGTGAGTGAGACCTAGCACTATACAGTAACCATATGTTCAAATTCGTATATTTAGCCCCATATATATATTTTTCGTTAACCACTTGTACCTAGGTTTAGCGCAATGTATGTACAGCTCAATAATCGAGGATTAAATTTAAAAAAAAAAAATCATCCATTGCTTCCAAAAGATTATCATACACTCCTTTAATCGAAACATGCAGCATTCCGTACCTGGTGGCCAAAGCAAATGCCAAGGATCTTGGTGTTCATAGAATCCAGTTTTCGAAGCAAGTTGAGAAGATCACTGACCCATGTGTCGTTCCCATGTGCGTCACTACAGCTGCCAGTGATCACAAAGCCATCATAGAGACCCAAATCATCTTCATCAGGAAACTCCCCACGCGCCACCTTGTACACGTCCCATGTCTCTCCCTCCTCCGCCAGCATTCTCACGAAAACCCCAGAATACCCTCCGTACACTTTTTTCACGTACTCCGAATCCTCTGCACACATCAACACCCCAAACCTCTTCTTGATCTCCATGTCCTCCTCTTCTTCTTATGGGATATGAACTTTCTCTCTCTAAAAATCTAGAGAGAGAAAGTGAGGGAGGGACTGTGGAGAGACAAGAGGAATTGTTTTTGCACGAAACAGGTGAAGTGAGTTTGTGGGAACGAACGACAACTTGGGTGGGTTTTATAATAAAGGGTGGTGGGAGGAGGTTACTACAGTGGTCACGCTTTTTTATGTTAATGACCAGGTTGTCCTTCGAGAGAGAATCTCATATTTACTAATTAACAATAATTTATATTTATTGTATTTTATTTTATACAGATACAAACAAAATATGGGATTACTTTTTTATGATATTTGGATTTGGACTGCTCAAGAAAATTAGTTTTAAAAAAATAACTATAACTAGTTATATAAAAGTAATTATAAAATTATAACTAGTTTAATAGTTATAATTATTTCATATAATTTATTTTTATTTATTTATAATTGGTTATGTAATTAATTTTAAATATAATTGATTATATAATAAAAATAACAACTGATTATATCAAATTATAATTAGTTATATAAAATTAGTTATGGTTATAATTACAATATTTCCTTATAATCTAGTTATTTATTAATTATAATTATAGTTATGTAAGTAAGCAAATCATGAGCACCCCTAATTTGGATTCCATATTTCACTGGTGGATAATCAGACATTTTTTTCAACATGACTTAATTAATTTTACAAAAATAATGATTCCTATATTCATAAAATAAAATAAACTATTACAATATTACAAAATTTAACTAAATAGAAGTCATAATAAACACAGATGTTCTTAAAAAAAGAAATAATAAACATAAACATCGAAGAAATTAAAAGTTACGATAAACGTGAAGATGTCCTAACGTTACTGTTTTAAGATCCCCGAATGTCGGGTTGAATTCGATGCAATGACACGGGAGAACATCAATTCAATTTATATTAAAATTGATTTAAATATTAGTGTAACAGTGTGAATCGGATTTGAAATTTAATTGGCGAAAATTAAACAAGTGAGACAGGAAAAGGTGGGATTGGTGATTTCGTTTCTACACTTACAGTTGTTTAATAATTGAAAATATTACACTAATTATAACAACCTTTTATATATTACACACTAACACAACATAGGTTATTGTAATGGTTAAAAAATAAAAAATATTTGAATAGTTTCATAAAATCTCAAAGGTGATTGGTGTAATTTGCTCAGCAATATATAATATAATAATTTATTAATTTAATTAGATATCTCAACAATTAGTTATATTGACAAAAAAATCACATATTAGGTATAAAGTTTATCTTATTGATATATCTTTTATAAAATAAAATTAACCTATTAGTATAGATATGAAGGGTTCACAATAACAATATAATGTTTGCTGACAAATAGTTTATTTGTATTTTGTAGTATCGCAGATGTATTATCTTTGCATAAAACTATAATATTTATAGATTAATAATTTAATTTCTTTTTTTTAGTTAATCTTGGTCATATAGGACCCTATCAGGGTACCCAAACATGGCATCTCTTGTGTTATGTTTGGTTTAGGAAAGAAAATGAAATTAAAAAAAGGAAAAAGAAAAAAATATAGGAGAGATTACATTATTGCTTAGTAGAAAACAAAATAGAAGGAAATAAGTTAAAAACCGTCTTTTCCTTTATTTGATTGTCTAAAAAGTGAAAGAAAGTAAGAAAAAATGTATTTAAAATGACTTAAGTATCTTTATTTAAAAAAAGATGGGTTTAAAAATAAAGTTAATTTTGTCTTTTATTACTAACTCGCCATTTCTCAACCTTTCTTTCCAAATCCGGCAGATTCAATTTTGATGTGGATCATACAATAAATTTTTTTATCACTCTTTCATTGACTAAAATATACCAACGATCCTCTAATTTATTTATCTTTTCTTTCTAAATCAGTAAGTTAAAATAATGAACAATTTTCACATTTTTAATTAAAAAAAACTTTAAAATCATGCCCAAACATAAAAAAACGATAAATTTTATAAAAGGACTAACATGTTATTAATTATACAAGTAAGAGAACCATTTTAAAAATTAGAAGCCTAAATTAAAAAACAAAAAAATAAATTAAGGCATCATTCGTATATAACCCTCCTTCACTCTATCTAGTGTTCCAAACAATGGAAAGAAAGTAAAATAAAGTCACTTTTTCTGTTCTTTTTGTTATCCTTTCTTCAAAAATTAGTTGTTTCAAATAGAGTGTTAGTGCAGTAGTTTCTCTTTTGTTTTATGCTTTCTGTGAATCATTAAAGAAACATGAGGTGGTTATGTGAAACAAATCACCTGATAATTTTATCAATTGGCAAAACCAGTTGTTTATATTTTTTGGGTTTAGAGTGGAGCAATGTTTAAGGTCATCCGCTATACAAATATTTTGAAATGTAAATATATGTCTAGGGATTTTCATAGACTAATCAGATTTATACAACTGAACGATAAGGAAAAATAATCATTTTTTAAAATTAAAAGTGTCTGATTTAATTTTTAAAATCGATCCAATTAAACTTAGAACAAATAAAAAGGGTGAGGCGAAGAACAAAGGACGTGTCAATAGAAGTCCTTGGACAATTATTCGGCATAACAACCAAGTAAGAGAAATTACTTCTTGCACCTATAAATTTACATCTTTTCAATCTTTCATAAAACTTAATTCAAAATGTAATTTTATATTATGGATTAGTCTTTTCGAAATGTAATTTGAAATATAAATTTTTACATTCAGAAATAACTAATCCAAAATGTAATTTAAATTTTAGATTTGAGTGCAGGAAACAAGTTCAGAGGTACAATAAACAATTGCCCTAAGGTGTGAGTTCATGGTCTACGCTCAGTTACTTATGGTGATCGAGTTGGGCCTTAACCAGATACAAGATGGTTGATTGTTTGGCTAAAATGTTGGAAGTGATTATCCCTCCTTATCTACCAGGAAGTAGGGATGTGAGTAAGTAACTCTGATTGGAATTAGTAACCCCTGTGTCACAGAATAGGAAGTGATCATTTTTAAGCATTTATTTATTTTAGGTGGCTAATGACTAATAAGGAACATTCTATTTAAACCCCATGTTTTCTAAGCACATCCTTTCCTTCTCTATATATTTTTATTATCAATTACATCCTTTTATTTCTTAAAACATAGTTATGGAAATTATTTTTTAGAACAACATATATCAATTCTAGAAAGTAATATTCGACACTATGTTTTAACAAAATACATAGTTTTGAAAACTACTTAAATGAACAACATATATCAATTATGGGAAGTAGTTTTCTGGAATTATGCAGAATTGATATAAGTTGTTCCAGAAAGTGATTTACCGTACTCATAAACAAAATTAATACGAAATATCAAACACACCTTCTTATAGGAGCCATAATAATAATTAATCATTGGACACATACTTATTTTGATGCTAGATATTGAGAGATAGATAACCTATATTTGAAATTCCCAATGGGCGAATCGTGAGGCGACACCTATTGGTGTGTCACTAGCTGTAATTTGTGATTGTTGCTATTTTTATCAATTTGAAATGTGCTTAATAATAATCAAAAATCAAAATTGCCAACACACCATCAAGTGTCTTCTCACGTTCTATCCATTGGAATTTATGATACGAGAAATTGATCTCTCAATATCTAGCATCCAACAATTAGCGAGTAGCGATTATTATGGCTCCTAAATGAAGGTAAGTTTGATAATTTATATTTAATTTTCTTTATGACTACCATAAATCACTTTTCAGAACAACATATATTGATTCTAAAAATTACTTTTTCAGAATTGATTTATGTTATGCTAGAAAGTAATTTTCAGAATTATATTTAACAAAATATGCATAATTCAGAAAACTACTTTTTGGAATTGATAATGTTGTTTTACAAAGCAGTTTTTAGAACTATGTATTTTGTTAAAACAGTCGAAAATTACTTTCCATAATTGATATATATTGTTCAAAAAACTAATTTCCAGAACTGTTTTAATAAATAAAAGGGTATAATTGGAAATAAAAATATAAAGAGAAGGGAGCGGTATACGTAGCAAACATTAGAATGAAAATAGCAAGTGCCTAATAATACTGGCTTCGGCTTTGCTGTTGCGTACTTAATAACTGGACCCAATTACTATTTGCAGCGCGCCCAAGATCTTTTGAGTTTCTTTTGCTATGAAAAACTGGATAATGTCATTTTTACTTTATTGTTTTTTCTCCTTATAGAATACTTAACTATTTAAGAAATGAAAAATATCAATTTAGACTATACAATACATAGATGATCAATATCACGTATCAATTAACTACTGAAAAAAGTAATGTATTTTTTTCTTAAATCATGACCAATCAAATATGATTTGATAGGCTAAATATAATTCCTTATTTTTCACATTAACTAATTGAGTACTAAATGCGGTAGCTTTCCGGTCAAAATTTTGAACTTTGGTTTGTGACATGAGAGACTAATTTTTTTGCCTGGATCGAACCCTCGTAGATTATATCACTTATTTTATTTCACAACTCTTCTTTTGTTTTTCTTTTTAAAATATATTATGAGAATATTAAATAAGAATAATAATAATATTCTTTAGAATTTACTTTTCTTTTCTTCTATAGACACTTACCCTTTAAATAGTAAATGTTAGAATCATCTTTATTAATTTAATATTGTTAAAAGAAGATTAAACTGTTAATATAAAAAAATTTAGATTAATATTAATAATACAATATATTATATTAAGATTTAATGTTTTGATCATATATATCAATTTTGTACACTAAAAAAAGTAACTATATGATGATGTAGGCGATCATACAATTTTTTTGTATATTAATAATTTAATTTTTTATACAAAAAATTATATTCATTAAGGTAACCTAAAATTAAAGCAATAATAGTTGACATTTTTTAAGCACACAATTATGCCAAATTAATTAACGGTGTTTTTTTTATTGAAAGTAGGGTCGACGGCGTGACACCGCTGTTTAATCTCTTTTATTAATTACCTCTCTGATTTAATTTGGAGTGGGAAATGGGAAGTATGGTCCAGAGGTAAGTATCCAACGTGAATCATGTGAGAATGGTAAGTATCTCACCCATTGTCTTGAAATGGTGGTTGACTCGTAACCCTACTTTCCGCTATATTGCTGTGGAAAAAACAAAATAAATTCTGTTCTGAAAGACTGAAACCATATAGTTGTCTTTGGTAAGTGTTAGTTGAAGTCAGTCAGTCCATGGCAAAGCAAACACGCGGACAATAGTTATTTTCTCAGTTCATAGGTGTTGCTGAAAATTCAGTTTCAGAAACAAATAAAATCCCCCCCCTTTGGCTCCATTCCAACACCACAATTTCCACATTAATTTACCTTCATCTTTCTCTCAGCTTCACCTTCAGCTTGCGAATTGTACCAAACCTCAAATGGATCATCAAAACAAACACGTAGCAGTCTTTGCTTTCCCCTTTGGCAGCCACCTTATGCCACTCTTAAACCATGTCCTCAAACTAGCTCATTCCCTTCCAAACTGTTCATTCTCTTTCATTGGCACACACAAATCCAATGCAATCCTTTTCCCAAAACCCAACATCCCAAATAACATCAAGGCCTATAGCATAAGCGATGGAATCCCAGAGGGTCACGTCCTAGGCAAAAACCCAACTGAAAAATTGAATCTTTTTCTCCAAACTGGTCCTGAGAACTTGCACAAAGGTATAGAATTAGCGGAAGCAGAGACAAAGAAGAGAGTCACATGCATCATTGCAGATGCTTTTGTAACCTCTTCTCTCCTTGTGGCTCAGACCCTCAATGTTCCTTGGATTGCACTTTGGCTTCCCAATTCATGCTCACTCTCTCTCTATTTCTACGTTGACTTGATTCGCCAGCACTGTGCAAGCCGTGCTGGGAACACAACCTTGGATTTCATTCCAGGGTTGTCGAAGTTGCGTGTTGAAGACATGCCACAGGATCTGCTTGATGTTGGAGAAAAAGCAACAGTTTTTTCAAGGGAGCTAAATTCGCTAGGTAAGGTGCTACCTCAAGCTAAGGTAGTAGTTATGAACTTCTTTGAGGAATTGGAACCACCTTTGTTTGTTCAAGACATGAGAAACAAGTTGCAGTCTTTGCTTTATGTTGTTCCACTTCCTTCCACGTTGTTGCCACCATCTGACACAGATTCAAGTGGTTGCTTGTCATGGTTGGATATGAAGAACTCTAAATCGGTGGCTTATGTTTGCTTTGGGACTGTGGTGGCACCACCTCCACATGAGCTTGTGGCAGTGGCAGAGGCATTGGAAGAAAGTGGCTTTCCTTTTCTGTGGTCTCTGAAGGAAGGTCTAATGAGTCTTTTGCCAAATGGGTTTTTTGAGAGGACCAAGAAGCGTGGGAAAATAGTGTCTTGGGCTCCACAAACCCATGTTTTGGCTCATGATTCTGTAGGAGTTTTTGTGACTCACTGTGGAGCTAACTCTGTGACTGAGAGTGTTTCCAGTGGTGTTCCTATGATCTGCAGGCCATTCTTTGGAGATCAAGGGGTGGCTGCAAGAGTGATAGAAGATGTTTGGGAGATTGGGATGACAATAGAAGGTAAGATGTTCACCAAAAATGGACTTGTGAAAAGCTTGAATTTGATTCTGGTGCATGAAGAAGGGAAGAAGATTAGAGACAATGCTCTTAGGGTGAAGAAGACTGTGGAAGATGCAGGTAGGCCTGAAGGGCAAGTAGCACAAGATTTCCACACTCTGGTGGAAGTAATTTCTAGATCTTAAAAGCATCTTTTGTTTACATGGGTTATTTTATTTCAAAACTATTAAAATGATGTATAACTTGAATAAATTCTCGGGTTAGTTGTGTTTGTAGTTAACTTTATGCTTTTTGTTTTGTTTGTGAATTAGTTCCCCGACAAGATACTAAAATAAGTCGGCAATTTGTATCGAGCAAAGAAATATTATAAGAAAATAAATATCTAATTTATCAAGTTTAATAAAAAATAGTTAAATTATTACAATAATATTATGATAAATTTAAATTATTTTAAAAATATTCATAAAATTAATTAGTTTAAATGATAATTAGACATAATAACACTACTCTTTATATAAACAAGTACTCCTTTCAAACTGAAATATAAATAAAAGAAAAAAATCAATTCATGCAAATTAAAAAAATATGTTAACTTGGTTTAATTTTGATAGTTTCAATAAACAAAGTCGTTTACTATTACATCTAATTTCATAGGACAAAAACGAAATAATTTTTGAAAATAAAACTCTAATTAATTAAAGAGTATATGAGAGATGATATAATTAAAATAAGGATTTAAACATCACGTTAAACATTAAAATAAGCAATAAATTTTTTTCGAGTTTTAAATACCGATGCATTTTTAGGAACTTAAATTTGATTTTTTATTAAGTTAAAACTGGACTTAGCTCCACTTCCAGCTACTCACAACTTTAGTGGAGATGCTGGTGAAGAAAAGTAAGAAGTTGGGTGAGCGAGAAAATTTTTAAGCAAAATGAGAAGTATCAAGCTCAAGCGCATCGCAAATTTTCTGAGTTCAAAGAATATAATCTTGTGTAGGTTCATTTTCGAAAAGAAGCTCAAGCCTAGATGGACCATTCAAAGTTCTCAAAACCTCTTAGTAGTTGTTTTATGCACTCAATGACAATTAACTTATTTAGTTAAAATACATCTAAATTTCATAAGAAAGAAATAAAAAAATTAACTTATATAAGTATTAATTTTTGGATTAACTTATTTCATACTATAACTGTTTTTTAAAAATATTATAATAATAGTGTTACAAAAACAATTAAGTAAAATAGAAAGCAATTATTTATTTACTTAGTAAAAAAAGTATAAAAGAAAAACTCATTATTATTAAAAAATGAATGCAAAAATACATACCTATCTAGAAGACTAGAACATTCGACCCATTTCTTACGTAGTCTCGAACGGTGTGGTTTGAATTCTTCAGCAGCTAGCTGTTGTGCATTTAATTAAAAGTTAAAATATAGTTTTCATTTCCATAAATATAAAAATATTCAGAATATGTTTTATCAAAATCTTAAGAATTTATGTGTATATTTTTTTACATCAATTATATATAAAAAAATGTCACATTATGTAAAAAGTCATTATTATAAATTTGAATTTACTTAAATCTATATCCAGACCAAAAAATTTACATTTTAATTTTGTAAGAATGAAAAAGTATTGAAAATTTTATAAGAACAAATTTCAAATATTACCATATTTATATAAGGAAAAAAATATGTTTTATCCTTAATTAAGCATGTGTTTAATTTGGCATTGAAGAATTGATTTTGAATTTAGAATTGATTTTAGATATATTTTTACATGTTTGACTCATATCGGAGAAGTGTTCGGTTGATTATCGATTTAAAGTTAATTATGAGTTGAATTTATATGTTGAATCCAAATTTCAAAATTTTGTACTCAATTTTATTCATATGAATTTTTAATAAAACATCCAAATATAACTCATATTACTTCAAAATAATTTTAATTAAAATCAATTTAATTCAAAATCAATTTTACACGTCGATTCAAATGCCCAATAAATTGATGGCTACAACTAACTAATTGTATTTACTCTTTGTTAATTTAGAAACAGTCTGAAAATTGAGTGGAGAGAGTGGATCCACCATGACTAATTTTCCTTGCTCATGTGATGAGAGTAGATATACGCTGGAAATTTGTCCACGATTGTTATTTTTCTAAACTAACCCTTTTTTTCCCTAAAGGCAACGTGGATACCCAATATAACCAATTATTTATCTTAGTTTCACTCATTAATTTTTATCATATGATAAAGCTATCAAAATAAACAAATTTCTATTCTATACCTTCCCAGAATAAAGTCTAAAGTATTCCGAGGATAAGCTTTCTCAAAGGAACAAAAGGCATGAAATTAGGGACTTTTTATTCTACCCTACTGGCAAACTTCTTTCGATGAAAACATAAGACCACCTATACAAATAAGATTCTTTAATACATCTTTCCTTATTTATCATCACAATAATAGTATGGTATAGAAACAATTATATTTTCTAATATGCAATTAAAGGTTTGATTTTCAAATTGAGAAAAAAGGTTATCTATTAATTTAAATTTTTTTAAATTTTTTTTTCCATTTCTTTGAACCAATAAAATTAGAGTATGACAAATTAAATATATATATATATATATTAAATAGATCAGTCTGATAAATTTAACAAACTTCTTTTAAAGTTTGAGTCTGATTTTTTTATTTAAACAAATTTTTTAAAAAATTTTAGTCTGAACTTTATAATAAACAATTCAAATTAGACCAAACCTTAAATAGATTAGACCAAAAATCCTTAATAAATAATATATGATACATTTACATTCCTAATTATACACATTATACACTTAATAATTATCCGCATATTCAACTGTCTACATGTGACTAAAAGAAAAATAACTACTCACTGTATATAAAATTGATTTCTTACATCTTTATATATTTCCCCTTTAACTACAGAAAACCATCTATAGTTAAATTTTGTCTATTACAGAATGTTTTATTTTATTTTTTTCCAGTACCACATATATAAAACATTACCATAGTTAAATTTTGTCTTTTGTTTATTAAACGAATCCAAAGATTCACAAGTTTTGATGTTTTTTGTGAACTGTTGAAGAGTCATGTTTTTTTTATCAAATTAATGAAACTTAAAACAAGTATCCAGATCCGAGTCGTCCGAATAACGGTTACACTGCATCATGAACAATGCCACAAATTTCCAACACCTCGCAATCCAAGTCCATATTTGCCTCCATTGATCATTCTCCACTCTCACCTTCATCTTGCCAATTATATGCCAAACTCAATGGAAAATAAACATGTAGCTGTCTTTGCTTTCCCCTTCGGCACCCACTTTATGCCTCTCTTAAACCTTGTCCTCAAACTAGCTCAAGCCGCTCCAAACTGTTCATTCTCATTCATTTGCACACAGAAATCAAATGCAACGCATTTCAACAAACCCCACATCCCCAACAACATCAAGGCCTATAACATAAGTGATGGAATCCCAATGAGTCACGCACAACTAGCCAATCACCCAATTTAAAAAGTAAACCTTTTTCTCAAAACTGGTCCTCAGAACTTGCAAAAAGGTATACTATTGGCGGAGGCAGATACAGAGAAAAGAGTCACTTGCATCATTGCTGATGCTTTTGTAGCCTCTTCTCTCCTTGTGGCTCAGAGCCTCAATGTTCCTTGGATTGCATTTTGGCCTCCCATGCCATGCTCACTCACTCTATACTTTTACATTGACTTAATACGCGATCTTGCTCGCCGAGCTGGAAATATAACCTTGGATTTCCTTCCTGGGTTGCCTAACTTTCGTGTCGAAGACATGCCGCAGGATCTGCTCATTGTTGGAGAAAGAGAGACAGTGTTTTCAAGGACACTGGTTTCCTTGGCTAAGGTGCTACCTCAAGCTAAGGCTGTAGTTATGAATTTCTTTGAGGAATTGGACCCACCTTTGTTTGTCCAAGACATGAGATCCAAATTGCAGTCTTTGCTTTATGTTGCTCCACTTCCCTCCTCTTTGTTGCCACCATCTGACACAGATTCTAGTGGATGCTTGTCATGGTTGGACACCAAGAGTTCTAAATCGGTGGCTTACGTTTGCTTTGGGACTGTGGTGGCACCGCCTCCACACGAGCTTGTGGTGGTGGCGGAGGCATTGGAAGAAAGTGGCTTTCCATTTCTGTGGTCTCTCATGGAAGGTCTGATGGATTTTTTGCCAAATGGGTTTCTTGAGAGGACCAAGATGCGTGGGAAATTTGTGTCTTGGGCTCCACAATCCCAAGTTTTGGCACATGATTCGTTAGGAGTTTTTGTTACTAACTGTGGAGCTAACTCTGTGACTGAGAGTGTTTGTGGTGGGGTTCCTATGATATGCAGGCCATTCTTTGGTGATCAAGGGGTGGCTGGAAGATTGATCGAAGATGTTTGGGAGATTGGGGTGGTAATGGAAGGTAAGGTGTTCACAAAAAATGGATTGCTTAAAAGCTTGAATCTGATTCTGGCGCAGGAAGAGGGAAAGAAGATTAGAGACAATGCTCTTAAGGTGAAGCAGACTGTGCAAGATGCAACTAGGCCTGAAGGGCAAGCAGCACAGGATTTGAAGACTTTGATTGAAATAATTTCTACTACATCTTAATGTATGGCACAGTTAATTGGTTGTAATAATTTGAGTTGCATTATTACATTAACCCAAATGAAAAAAAAAGGAATAGGTACAATAGCGTTATAGATACCAGCATTAATAAATTATTAAGAGTGGTTTAGTTTAGTTTTTTTCTTATAGAGATTACAGGTACTATTAAAGAGAGAATCTTTGCTCAATTCGAATCTGTTAGAGTTTATGTTTCGATAATTTCCATTAATCCCAGTTTTATGACTTGAGGTTGTTGGTACCCTATCAACTACTAAAACATTCCTATTAAGAAAGACTCATGCAACAAATTAAAGATAGACAATTAATGTCACTAGAACAATATGTTGAGGTTAAACCCCTCATAAGATGAATTTTTAATGATAAGACAATTTCAAGAAGCAAATTTTAAGTCTGTTGAACTTAACTAATGATCTGTTTTGAGAATGTGATTATAAGAACATGATTTTTTTTTATACCATGGAACATCAAGCTTGAGATCAATGAAACTAAAGTATGCAAGTGTCCAAAAGCTTAAAAGGTATGATGATTTCTCATTATAAGCAAGGCCTGTTAGAAGGACAATTGTTTGAAGCATACCAAACTGAGCATACCTTCAGAAGATCAAAATGCAATCAGACCAAAAACTGTGTATGATGATCGGGATGAATTTGACTAAAGGGTAGCAAGACAAGAATCTACATATGATTAAAAGCTCCATCAGAAGATATAAATTGAACAAGAACTAATATGAACGTATCTACATTGTTTTGAAGCAACAAAATTGCTATATCAGAAGCAGCATGCTTAAAACTGAAGTGAAATGTCTTCCAGAAGTAAGAATCTATCCTAGAATATCAAGTATTGATTCAAACAAAGCGAAACAAAAAGGTTAAAAAGACTGATGTACAAGCACTACAGCTATTCAGAAGCAGTTTGAGAATCATCTTGCAGAATATCAAGCTTTAGAAGAAAAATTCTTGATCGATTCCAAAATTTGTCAAAGAATGTGCCTTGAGAAACCTAACTCAAAATTGTTTGTCAAAATTCAAATTCAAATACAATTTATAGATGAGGATTTTGAAAAAGGACCAAAGGTGATTTCAGAAGTGATAAAAGACAAAAAAAAATCAATACACAATTGTATGAAAGCGGCAACTCATACTACTTTTGAAGACCATTTGGTTATAAACAACTATTTTGAAGCCAAAGTGCCTACAAATAGATCCACATTTCGAAGTGTTCATTGCAAGGAAAGAAAGCAACATATTTTCATACTCATTTAACATAAATCGATTACAAGCTCTGTTTTGCTTTGAGAAAAATAAGTTTGCTATGTTACAACCGATTAGTTAATAATGTGGCTTTAAAGTTTAAAGTATGTAATATAATGTCTTATTGTGTATGTAATATAATGTCTTATTGTGTTTGTCCGTATTTTTTATTTTTTTGTAAGATATAAAAATTGATATTTCTAATAGTTTCTCTAACAATACATTAGTGTGTATGTTACTTTTTCTTAACGTATACCATTTCATTTTTCCCCCCATCATATTTGACTTATTTGAGTAACTACCTGTGGTATTTTTTTAATAGTAGAAATTAAAAAGATGTAAGTTTGAAATTCTACAACATTTTTTTATATATTTCTACTATTTCTTTTCTCATCGTTATATCGGTGTAAACTATTTCTTATTAATTAGATTTTTTTTCTTTTTTAAAACTATAATTTAGGAGATTGAGTTCGAAATCATACTCATTAACACCTTGTTTATGCTTCTACTGTTTACAATCTTTTATAACAATTACTTTTACAGTATATATTTTTTCTTATTCAAGTTTTGGTGTGATTCGGTTTTTTAGAATTGTCCATCAAAATTGGACAGTTCATTATTATATGAAACTTAAAACAAGTATTCCAGATCCGAGTCGTTCGAATAACAGTTACACTGTCGAACGTATTTCTGCCACAATTCTCACGTTCCACCATCTCCAACACCACTATAATCCAAATCCATATTTTCCTTCACTGATCTCTGTCCACTCTCTGCTTCACCTTGCATGCCAATTATGTCGAACTCAACAGAAAACAAACATGTAGCAGTCTTTGCATTCCCCTTCGGCACCCACGTTGCGCCTCTCTTAAACCTCGTCCTCAAACTATCTCAAGCCGCTCCAAACTGTTCCTTCTCGTTCATCGGCACAGAAAAATCCAACGCAATCCATTTCCCGAAACCCCACATCCCCATCAACATCAAGCCCTATTGCATCAGCGATGGAATTCCAGAGGGTCACCCAGTAGCCAACCACCCAATTGAAAAGCTCAATTTTTTCCTCAGAACCGGTCACGAGAACTTGCACAAGGGTATTCAAATGGCGGAAGAGGAGACCAAGCAGAAAGTCACATGCATTATTGCCGATGCTTTTGTAGCCTCTTCTCTCGTCGTGGCACAGAACCTCAACGTTCCTTGGATCGCGTTTTGGCCTCCCATGTCATGCACACTCTCTCTATATTTCTACATTGATTTGATACGTGAACAGTTTGCAAACAGTGCTGGAAACGCAGCCTTTGATTTCCTTCCCGGGTTGCCCAACATGCGTGTCGAAGACATGCCGCAGGATCTGCTCTTTGTTGGAGAAAAAGAGACAATTTTTTCAAAGACACTAGTTTCACTGGGCGAGGTGCTGCCTCAGGCTAAGGTTGTAGTCATGAATTTCCTTGAGGAGCTAGACCCACCTTTGTTTGTTCAGGACATGAGATCCAAGTTGCAGTCTTTGCTCTACATCGTCCCGGTTCGCTTCCCGATACTATCGGTCGCAGATTCCACGGGGTGCCTGCCGTGGTTGGACATGCAGGGTTCTAGATCGGTGGTGTATGCCTCCTTTGGGACCATCGTGACGCCACCGCCACAAGAGATTGTGGCGGTGGCCGAGGCGTTGGAAGAAAGCGAATTTCCGTTTGTTTGGTCTCTTAAGGAAAACCTGTTGGGTATTTTGCCAGCTGGGTTCCTTGAGAGGACCAGCATGCGTGGGAGAATAGCGTCTTGGGCTCCACAGACACAAGTTTTGGCGCATGATTCTGTGGGAGTTTTTGTGACTCACTGTGGATCTAATTCTGTGACTGAGAGTCTCTCCAGTGGGGTTCCTATGATTTGTAGGCCTTTCTTTGGAGATCAAGGGGTGGCTGCGAGAGTGATACAGGATATTTGGGAGATTGGGGTGATAATAGAAGGTAGGGCTTTCACTAAAGATGGATTGCTTAAAAGCTTGAAGATGATCATGGTGCAGGAAGAGGGGAAGAAGATTAGAGACAATGCTCTTAAGTTGAAAAAGACTGTGGAAGATGCAGTTAGGCCTGCAGGGAAATCAGCACACGATTTGAAGACTCTGGTGGAAGTAATTTCTAGTTCTTAAATCATAGGGAAATTTGGTAGTATCTAGCTTCGTAACAATTTGAGTTCCATTATTATTATTATTATTAATTTATTACATTCATCCAAATGGGAAAAATAGTTGGTCTCTTTTATATATACTGTCATTAATAAGAAATTCTAAGGGTGGTTTTAGCTTGACGTTCTAGATAATAGCAAATAGCACAATGCCACATTTTATGTGTAATGCGCCGAGAATTTACGGTTGTTTGTTTGAATTTCTTTCTTTCTTTTTGTTATGAATGGAGAGGTGTTACCACTTACTACAACCTAAACCAAATTTATTAATAATAATCACCAGGGAGCAGATCAAAGAGTAAGTGTCTCCCATGAAGGGAATCGACAGAAAAACAGGATCATTGCTAAAAACACATGTTACGAGTTAAAGATATAAACTAAATTTGTTAGCACATCATCCTCCTTCTTGGCCTCACGTATAGTAATTCTACTAAGCAAATAAAGTTTGACCATGAATAATTTGTAAATACTTTTTTAAATACTCATTAAACTTTAAAATTTGTTATAATCTTAATAAACTTCCGAAATTCAATTTATCTTTTTTTTAAAATACGAGTGTGATAAGAAAAATGATGATGAACATTTGAGGGGACAAATTCCAAACTGCCACATTTGACCGAATTTATTTCCTAAATGCCACACCTGCCAACTAAATTTCCGAAATGCCACGTGCCATAATTCGCAGGCATATATGGCGAATTTTGCTTGCAACGTGGCGCCATTTGATTTGGTGGGCTGGGCGGGCAGCTGACATGGAGAATTCGCTGGGCAGGACAGCGTGGATTGTTGTTCGCTGGCGGGCTGGGCGGCTTCGGTTCCACGTGGCAGCACCCTGCATATTTCGTGAGTGGGTCCAGCGAATTATATCCCAACTGGCCCACTATAAATACCCCCCCCCCTTTTCCTTACCCCACCCTCTTCCTACCCCACCCTCTTCCTATCACTTTCATTCTTCCCTCACTCTCACTCACTTATCTTCCTCAATATAACTCAAGTCTACTTCCATACAAAAAGCTGGTTAGTTAATTTTTATTTTGTGTCATATTTCTATTTTTTTGTATTTAATTGTTTAATATATTTCTTATTTATATAGTTTTGGTTATTAAGTAATGTTTAGGTTAGATGATTTAAAACATTAGGTTAGATGATGATTTAAAACATTAGATTAGAGGATGAATTTTATGATAAAAAGTTAAGTAACTTATCGTATATATATACACTATTAATAATAAAATTAAAGTTTCTGAATTATTTGATATTTTTTAATGAAAGTTATCTACTATTTTTAATTAGGTTTAATTAAATTATCTAATTATCCTTGATTATGTTTTAGAAAAATGATTTGTACAGGTTCAATTAAATATTTTAGGGACATATTGAATAATTTAAATGTAATTAAAATTATAGCACAATATTGGTTGAAGTATTATAAATATTTTAGGGACGCATTGAGTAAGTAGTATAAATACCAAAGTATAATGAACATATTAAATCTACGTAAACAATGACTTTAACTAATTAAATGAAAATTTTGTACGAATTAATTAATTTGTACTAATTTCCTTTATAATATTAATCAAATAATTATAATAATGTTACAAAAATCAAATACTTGTAATTATTACAGATAAATAATTTTTTTTTAATTTATAAAAGCATAAATAAAAATTATCATTTCTCTTTCATAAACAGGCAGTATAATTTTACATATTTTAATATAAAAAATTAGTTCCTTAATCAATAATCCAAAGTTATTTATTAACCTTTGCCTTAATAAAAAAATAAATTAGAATATTATCAACGGTTAAAATTAACAAATGTAAACTTAGTGAGGACCCAAATTAATAATTAAGTAATCAGTAATTGATCGACACGTGATTTTGTTAATTAAATATGTTGATTTTGTTAATGAATTTTTACAAATATAATTATTTCTAATTTTGTTAACACAATCTTCATAATTATTTGGGCTTCATTTTAAAAATATTAGCATTTCAAATTTAATATTCCAAAGAAAAGATGGAAGTGTACTTAGTAAAAGAGAGATGTAATTAGCAACTTCGAATTTTTTTACGTGGAACTTATCAGAATTCGGAGGTGCAAAAAGCAAGAGATACGTGTATATGCGTACGATTTTAAAGTCGTATTTATACTATGACGACTTTAAAGTCGTATCTTTTTGCTTTTTGAACCTCCGATTTCTGATAAGTTTCACTTAAAAATTTGAATTTGCTAATTACACCTCCCTTTTACTAAGTACACACCAATCTTTTCTTTTTAAATGAAGCCCAAATAATTATGAAGATTGTGTTAAAAAAATTAGAAATAATTATATTTGTAAAAATTCATTAACAAAATCAACATATTTAATTAACAAAATCAAAATAATTATATGTTATTTCATATTTTACAAATTAAAATTATTAACAAAATATTTAGATTTTGTTAATTATATGTTATCAAAATATTTTCATCTAACAATAAATCTCTAAAAATTTAGATTTTAACATTACTACAAAATTTTACAAAATTAATTAAAATATTAAATGTAATTCAAAGTAATTATAACATAAATTAATAAAATACTTAATAAAATAATTTAAAATATTTACAAAATATTAAATCGTATTACAAAAAATTAAATTTTTTACCAAAAATTATTAAACTATCAATTAAATAAAAAAACAAAACAATATTATCTTTTAATGTTAATATTAAATAAAACATAAAAAATATATAAAATAATAAATAAAACAAAAATATTAAATACATATCAATTACTAAATTCTTAAATAATAAATAAAATTTTTTTACTACAAAATGAAGGCAACCCCTATATGGGAATTAAATTTTTTTTTTACCCCCTTTGTGTCAAAAAACCGATTTTATAATTTATCAAATAAGTATATGTTTTAATTTTTTAATGTAGTAAAGTATTAAATTTTTGTGACAAAAATTTCTATTTAGAGTAATGGATCACGATGAGCATGTTCCACCGACACCATCGCCTGAGTCTGCATTGAGCATCATCGAGCCCGGTCCATCCATACGGAGTCTCCTTACACTACAGGAGAAACATGTATCCACTTATGTGTGGAATTCTCAGGGTGATCCGACCATGCGGGATCGTGTTATTAATGTTAGGCATGCCGCAACACACGATTATCGGGGTATACCTGAGGAGATTCAGCCGTGGCTATCTCAGGCAGGTTTTTATCACGTGGCGCGTCTGCGCAATCACGAGGTAAGGATATTTAGTGTTATGTTAAGTTCAATGTTAATGTTAAGCATGCCGCTTACTGTTGTGTTAATTATTTTGTTAAGATCGATCACCACCTTGTGTCAGCGCTTGTCGAGCGATGGCGGCCGGAGACACGTACGTTCCATATGACGATGGGTGAGGTGACAATTACCCTAGAGGATGTACATCATCTACTCGGGTTGCCGACTGATGGTCATGTTGTTTCTGGGCGTCACGGACGACATAACTTCCGGGCTATTATTGGTGATTTGTTAGGGGTTGAGCCGGCTGCTGGTCGGGAATTGCACGGCGGTCTGTTAGGCCTTAACTTTTTACGGGAGCAGTTTGGTGATTATGCGGTCCACACCGGCACAGAAGTAGGCCGCCGAAGATACACTCGTGCATTGATATTGCGCATCTTAGGCGGTATGTTGTTTGTAGACACCGCTTCGAGCTTTGTGCCGGCTCGCTACTTGTTATTTTTGGATGATTTCGAACGCACGGGTACATTTAGTTGGGGCTCTGCGGTTCTTGCATCATTATATAGGGAGTTGTGCAGAGCTACCCGTGCATCACGTCGTGAGATGGGTGGATGTGTTTTGCTGTTGCAGTTGTGGGTCTGGACGCGCTTCCCCACTATCTCTCCTAACCTTCCCACCGTCGAAGATCAGGATCAGGTTGACCGCGAGATCTATGGCCATAGGTATTGTTTTTTAAATGTTAGTATTATATTGTTTGTTTTGCTTCGGACTATATGTTCCTAATGGTGTAATTTTGATGTTTCAGGTTTAATGTATACGATACACGTGTAACCGTGTATACAAACATTCGCAGATATCGACATCATATTGATGTCATGCGCCGGAGACACATTCGGTGGAGGCCATACGACGTTGTAGACATTGTCCATCCACCGGATGTTGACATGGCTCGAAGATGGTTGGCGGTTTGTCCGCTTATATGTTATGAGCTTGTTGTCTACCAGCAGTCGGATAGAGTACTACGCCAGTTTGGGTTTGATCAGCCCATTCCAGAAGACCCAATTAATTGTAGTGAGCTGCTGACGATCAGTATAACGGGGAAGATGGAAGTTGATTGGACTGAGCGACACGCATTCTTCATTGTCCAATGGGTAGAAAGAGATTCTAGTGTGCTACAGAACCTTCACCCAATGCGAAGAGACGGTTACCTTTCCGTGAACAGTGAATACATGCAGTGGTATTACTCTGTCACACGACGGTGGATGACACGCAGAGCCGCGGTAAATGCACATGTGGTACGTAGTTTATATATTATGCTCTATTTTGCCAAATTTCCATAGAATTTGTATTCACTAATTCAACCTTATGGACAGACGGATAGATGCGAGACAGTTGTGCACATGCTATCACCTGAGGCACAGGGGGCATTTGACATGAGCCAGATTTTGCAGGAGGCAATTCGCATGCTCTCCGCATGCGATGATTTAGACAGACTAACGGATCCTGGAGATGCTGCACCCCCACCAGTGGTTCGTCAAGTCGAGGCACCGCCTGCAGTTGTTCGGAGAAACCGTCGTGCGCGTCACGAGGGGTTACCCCTACACCATGCTACTCCTACAGTTGCTGACACACCTGTGCTGCTACCGCCTCTTCCTCCACGTCCTGCTGGCATGTTCTTCGCACCGGGATACCCGGCGGGCCTATCTCAGCAGTATTAGTGGCCTCCACAGCAAGTTCCTGGGTCCCAGTACCCCCCTGGTTCTCTGCACCGTCGGTGCCTCAGACCGGATTCGTATATCCATATCCATCTCTGATGTTTGCAGCTGGGCCTAGTTCTACTGTCCCACCATCAGCTGGTCCCAGTTCAGCTGGTCCCAGTTCAGCTGGGCCCAGTTCAGCTGGTCCCAGTTCAGCTGGGTTCCAGTTTGCTACCGGACCAGATCCATTTGCGGATTGTTATAGGCCCAGTGGTCCGACGTCAGATGAGGATCCAGGTATGGCCACTCCTACGTCACATTCAGCTGGCTTACAACATTCACCCAGTTTCGCATCGTATTCAACGGATGATATATTGGCAGCTATGGAAGATGAAGACAATGGTGAACATGGTGAGGATGACCCTGAGCACATCGTTCGGAGAAATCCGATTAGGGGAGCACGGTTTAGATGTCATCTGTCACCGTACGAGCATAACATGAGCCATTGTGGAGGTTACCACGAAGACCACCGACAGCATGACTGACTTCTGTTTTTTGTTGATGTATTGTGGACTTTAATCGTATGTTTATTTTATGTTCTACGCATGATGATGCTCGACTATATAGATGATATATTTTAGTCTCATGTATTATGCAGGACACTACTTATCTTCGATTTTGCTTGTTTATTACTTAATGAAATCATAGTAAATATTTAAAAAACAAACTCATACATCAATGGTCCTGCCTTCGATTAGGGCAGTTACGCCTATTGTGACCCACAACTTTACAATAACCACACGTCACGTGCGTTGACCCTTCACGCGAATCCATCTCATTCCGTATGCGCGTACTCTTTGGTCTTCCTTTTTTGCGTCTCTGCGACACATCTGGTATAACAATCGGTGGTCCAGCTGGTCGTATGAAGTCCTCATTTCCAATTGGATACCACGGCAGTGAATACACTTGACATTGATACGCGGCACTGTATATAGGGTCAACATATTGTCTGGGATCGTGGTTTGTGGATCGACATGCTGCAATGACATGACTACACGGAAACCTATAGGCAGTGAACTCACCACATTGACAATTTCGTTCAGCTAACGAGACAGCTGGTCGTATGAAGTCCGTATGTTGTAGGTCTCTTGAACCTCAAATCTTGTCTTAAGTGAGTCAAAACAAGTGACGTAGCGTGTTGCCGATTTATCAACCATCGTTGTATATTTTTGCCATGCTAATCTACACAAATGATTACCTCTCGTCATTTCCTCATGGGCCTCCTGCCCATGTTGGACAAAATATGAAACTAACCGAGCGTACGTGAACCGCACAAGGGACGTAATAGGAAGGCTTCTGGCTCCTTTAAGTACCTTGTTAAAGCACTCTGAAAGATTTGTCGTCATGTGCCCAAACCTTCTTCCCTGATCATCGTAAGCTATACTCCACTTCTCCTTTGGGATATTATCAATCCATGCTGCTATTTGAGGGCTTGATTCTTTAAATGTTTCCAAACCGGCATCAAAATTCAAGCGTGAGGTTGTATAAGCTACATATACAAACACGATGTCAAAATCAACACATCAAATGAATATGCTAACTGCATGTAAAAACAGTGGCTTGTAATGGACAGACATACCTAATTTCTTCAATTGTTTCTTCAAGATGACATTTCTAAACTTGTGATTGAAATTACTCGCCAAATGGCGAATGCAATAAACATGGTACGCCCTTGGTGGATGCCACCCCAACTCAACATTGTTTATCGCAGCAATGATGCCGGCATGACGATCTGAAATAAGACAAATTTCGTCTTTCTGCGTAACGTGTATCCGAATCAGGGCCAAAAACCACGACCAGTTGTCAATACTCTCCCCGGAAACAATCGCAAATGCAATTGGAAGGACATAATTGTTTCCGTCAACTGATGTTGCAATGAGCAGTGTTCCCCGATATTTCCCATACAAATGGGTTCCGTCAATGCTTATAACTGGTTTGCAATAATTGAAAGCATCGCAACACTGTTTGAATGTCCAGAACACCCTGTTGAACACCTTAGCACTTCCATCGAGTTGGCCTTCAATAAAGTGGTTGTTCAAATCCAGCTTGTATGCAGACCCAGGAGAAAAATTTAACATGTAATCCAACCACCTTGGCAGAAATGCATAGGACTCATCCCAGTCTCCGAAAACCTTTACAATGGCATTTTGCTTTGCCTTCCATGCCTTCTTGTATGATATATGAAATCTCAACATTGTTGCTATCCTTTCTTGAATTAACCCAATTTTAACACTGGGATCCTCCCTAATCATTTCTGCATTTCGTCAAACAATAATACATTAATAAATTTTAATTCATAATCGAACATATCAAATTTGAGTCAAATTTGATGTATTTTACGTACCTAAGATCATCGAACATATCAAATTTGAGTCAAGCTGCTTGTGATCTTGAGAAAGATTTTGACCAACACATGTGTGTTGGTTGTTCCATATGCCTACGACCCATTCAGTGCCACCTTTTTTTTCGTATGCCCTCATCCTCCATGGACAACCGTCATAATGATTTTCACAAACCATTATAAGCCTTTTCGTATCACTTTTTTTTACTATGGTCGTGCGATGCTCGGCCATACAATATTGTTTTATTGCCAATTGAACATCATGCTTGCTCTCAAACAACTGGTCCTTATATAACTGTTGACCCATATGCCAGTTTGGTATTTGCACTCCTTCCATGTCATCAAACTCCTGATCTGGGTGTGCCCAATTAATATTTGTGTAATGTCGTACGTCAGACCAAAATGGAACGTTTCCGTGACCTATATAATGATACATTTAACACATTTTCATAATTAAAGTAGCAATAATTTGAACAGTAATGATTGACAAAACAATGTGCATGCATACCTGGAACCGGAGGCGGATCTTGCATTCCAACATTGCCCGGAGAAGGAAATGGAAAAGCACGATCGAAATCACCATCTACTTCCGTATCCGATGAGTCACTGTCTGGAACAACACCTTCGTCCACCTCGTCCTCAGAACTGTCCATTGGCCAAGCTGGATCATGGCTCGGCACAAATTCATTCTCCATTGCTTGACTTGCTGGTGGTTGTGAGGGAGATAGTTCCCTATGTTGATAATCCATTTGTGGGGTTGGTTGGGTTAGTTGTGGTGGTGATTCGGATACATCTCTGTCTTCTGGATTGACCGACGGGTCTCTGTTTATGTCAATGGACCTAACGGGCTGAACACACCGTTGACTGCTTGATTGTCCACCACAGTTTAATTCTGCATACAATTCGATAAATCTTGGGTTTGTTCCGTCTGATAGGCATGCGTCTGTAACTAACGTTACATCGTCATCATCTACAATATCCACAGCAACCCATTGCACTGGGTTGCCCGATGCACATCGAGCAGTCAATCGAGATACAACTTGTCCGCGTTGTAATCTCAACTTCTTGTAAATCATTCTCATCAAATCACGGTGGCTGCATCCCGAGGGCATACGAAACATTTTACTTTCTCCTTCAAAAACTTGACCATTAGGTCCAACATATCTATTCCCATTATAATATACAATAGTAATTAACCCATTTCTACTATCACTCATTTTTCAAATAATAAAAAAAAAATATAGAATTTGAAAAAAAATTATTTTCAGTTGAAATCAACGAAACGCTCATAATAGCTGTGGTTAGCTATGGTGGTGTACTGAGGGGGGGATATCACTCATTTTTCAAATAATAAACTAAAAAATAATAAACTAAAAAAGTAATACAGAAATTGAAAAAAAATTCTTTTCAGAAAAAATCAACGAAGCGCTCACAATAGCTGCGGTGGTATATTGAGATGTGGTGGTGAACTGAAGAGGGGGGTATATATAGCACAATATTCGCTGTACCATGTTGCAAAATTGGGCCTGCCATGTCATGAATTTCGCTGTACCAGGCTGCGAATTTTGTACCTGTCCACGTGGTAATTTCGCTGTACCAGACTGCGACTTACGTGTGGCTGCCCTGATTTTTGATTGGGCAGCATGGAAACCGCTTACAAGCCCAGCGAATTAGCTGGCCACTACGAGGTTGCCAACTCAGCTTGGCTAATTCGCCTTAGGGTCCTGCGAAATGGATAACGTGGCAGTTTGGGAATTACATTGGCAGGTGTGGCATTTTGGGTATAATTTTGGTCAAACGTGGCAGTATGGCATTTGTTCCACATTTGAGAGCCTACAAATCTCCTTCCTCAATACTTAATAAAGGTGAGTCAGTATATAAATTTTAGCTTATTTTATTTGATTATTTATTAAATTTTGATTTAATGTCATTTTTAATGTTGATACATTAAATTTTAAAATTTTATTTTGGTTATTTATATTTTTAAAATGTATTATTTTAATATTTTTAAATATTTTATTTAAAATATTTAACTTTATTAATATTATAAATTTTAAATAATTAATTTAATATAATAATAATTAAAAATCATCACTATCTTTATTTTATTTTAAAAATTAAAAAAATTATAATCTCTAACATTCTTCCCCAAACACCCTAACCCGCAGTAATCACCGTCACCCGCGCGCACCACCGCCACCTTCAGCCATTCTGGCGCGCGACCCCACCCCTTGCAAATGACTACACCACACCGCAACAAGCCAACGACTAACCGTCACATTTTGTCGACGAGCCACTGCACATCCAACCTTGCCTTCGCCAACAATGGCTCTGTTTTTGGTTTTTTCTTTTCGGATCTCATTGTGGCAGTGTATGGTGGCGTTGTACGTGTGGGTTTTAGTTTTTTTTTTCCCCTTCCAAATCTGGCTATAGGGAGGAATTGGTGCACCACATCGACGACCCATCGCACTGCGACGACAACCCACCGCACCGTCTGCCTCGCCTTTGCCAACAATGGTTGTTCTTGGTTTTTTTTCTTCCTCCAGATCTAGAATTTGCAGTGTTAAGATGAATTAATTAAACAATGTTTTTTGTCGAGTTTGCAAATAGAAGGGGAAATACTTTAGACATCATTCGGGGTAATTTTCGATTTTAAGTTCTAAAATTTTCATGGAAATCGGAAACTCATAATCATCCCGAATGGACTAATGGGCTCTTAGATCGACTTGGGTGTTCTTCATGCAGAGGAAAAAGGCTTCGAAGGATTGAGACATTGACCTAACTTAGATGCCATTTTTGCAGCTTCTCCTTGTCTTAGGTTATCGATTTTTTTGCAATTGAAAAGCAACAATCTATAATGGTTGAAGAAATTTGACTGTGGAGAGGGTGGGATCGCGAGCCGAAATGGGAGAAGGTGGCGTTGATGCACTAGGACGTTGGGGGTTACAGAGGATTAGGGTGACTCTTGGTGTTTGGGAAAGGAGAAGGTTAGGAATTAGTAGGGGTGTTCTTGGGTTGATTCGAAGATTAAATTTAGATCCAATATAATAGTATAGAAATATATAGAGACTTAACAAATTAGTCCTTAAAAGATTAAAATTTAAATTTTAGTAGTGAAGAATGAAAAAAATATGACAAATTAATTTATCTATTAACTTTTGTCATTTATCGATAATGAAGGAGCTTACGTGACACATATAAACGAAAATGTTATAAAAATGGTTGTTAATATGACTGCATAATATATTGGATCAAAATGTCAGTAAATTTTCATTTAACCAAAATGTTAGTAAGTTTCCATGGAATAAATTTGTCAGATCCCAACTTTCGTTTCATTTACAGGTAAAATGCAATTTAGGATAATTTAAGGGTAAAATGTTAGAGCGTTAACAGAAAATTTAAATTTTAGTATATTCATTTACATGCATTGTAAATTTGTTACAACTATTTGTTTATCTTTTCAAATCTTTGGCACATTGTTGGAACATAATAGTATCATGTGATATTTTTGTCCAATGAAAACTTACTAACATTTTGGTCCAATCTATTCCGTAATCATTTTTGTGACATTTTCGTCTATCTGTATCACATAGGATCTTTCATTAATGGTAACAGATTAATGAATTTGTCGCACTTTTTTTACTTTCGGAGACTAAAATTTGAATTTCTATCTTTCGAGGACAAATTTGTCTGTGTTCTACACATTCTGAAAATGACTATTTACACTAATACAATATTATCAAATGTCTGAAAATAGTAAAATTGATTCATTTAATACTACTAACATAATATTATAAAATAGACTAGTACAAATTAAAACAAAATATTCTTTAATGAGATTTACTATAATAATCTGAATCACAATTATTTCTTACAAACTAATTTCTTGCAATAAACTTTGGTGCAACCAGATTTGTTGAAACAAATAAACAAAGTATAATTTATTAATATTATAAACATTGACAGTTTCAGCACTTGAAGTCCAATATTAACAGTATTTAAAATCAAACCAAACAACTCTAAAACTTTTGATCATTTTTTATGGGTTCAGTTAGGTTTTGATTGGATCTATAGATCTAAACCTGTGATCCAATGGTTTTGATCTGTTCGGTTCGATTTTGACCCAAATACATAAATGACTCAATCAAAACTGTTCAGATCGATTTGGATTAATTCGAATTTAGGTGTAACCCATACCCGTGAACACCTCTAGGAATTAGAATATTTTTTAATTTTAAAAATAAAATAAAGTAGTGATGATATTAATTATTTTAAAATTTAAAATATTAGAGTTAAATGTTTTAAATTGAAAATTGAAAAAATATTAAAATAATACATGTTAAAAATATAAATGATAAAATAAAAATAAATAAATTTAATATACTAAAATAAAATTAAAATATAATTTAATGGATAAAAAGTGACAAGTGACGTTAAGCCTTGAATTTTATACATCATATATAAAGGAAAAAGTTCAAAATTCCCCTCGGTTACGTATATCAATTATCCACCCACACACATAAGGATGTATTAAATTAATGGTTAATAATAAATTAACATAATATTGTATAAAATTATGTTATATGTGGATAATATTAACCACTTGCCAGGTGATAGTTAACTACTATTGACATTTTCATAACTCATACTATCACTACTTGTCCAGTACTTAAAAAAATTAAAATATGTACGTGATTTTTAATAAATATATATTTTTTTTAATTTTTACTCTTTGTAATTTCAAATAAATTTAATTTTTACTCTTTGTAATTTCAAATAAATTAATAAATTTTGTGATTATTTATGATAAATTTTCATTTGTTATTTGTTTCTTTGAAAAAGATTAATGACGAATGAAAATTGATCAGCAAACAAATACAAAACATTTGTTAATTTATCAAGGATTAAAAAAAGTGTTAAAGATAAAAAATAATAATATTATTTTATTAAGAATTTAATAATTTTTTATTATACATCAAACATAAAATTCAAATATTTATTAAGGATTGTAAATATATTTTAACCAAAAAAAATTACTAGTATAATAAAATTAATTTTTAATAGGCATTTCAAAAATATTTATTAGGTTTCATTGTATTTTGCTAGCATCCAAATTTGATCATATCACGAGTTGTTGTATTCACTATGCTATTTTGAATGAAATGAATTAATTTTCTTTTTGTAAAAAAAATAATCTTATTTGCACTTCCATTAGAGATCATATTAAAATTATTTTATTTTCATTTTTTGGATTTGTTTTTAAAAATGGTTTTTGAAAATCAAATTAATATATTTTTAATGTAACGACTTAAAATTATTCTAAATACTATATTTTTATTAAGGTTAAATTTTTAAGAATCGTTAAATAATTTTTATTATTATTTTAGTTTTACTGAACGGATCCTAGTATAAATTCTAAAACATATAAATTATAGAAGTTTGTTAAACTGATATATATAATACGTAGCCACAGTCCTTGTACAAGAGTCATTCTCAACTAAACATAAAGATACTACAATCACTTTCATCATTCATTTCCTATAGACAATTTTTTATCTTTGTACCACCATGAGTCCAATGCATCAATGAAATTGACCACTGTTGCCATCTATAAAAAAAATGAAACAAATCTAGTGAGAAATAAAATTTCTTAGTAGGCAAAAACTAAACCACCAAACACGTTAGTACGTTAGTAAATAATTAATATATTCAAATGAAGCAATAAAATAATTATGCAAACTATATGGATGCATGAGATGAATTTTTCCAGAGTGCACATGGCTTCTACATATCGTACTGTATGTAGCTACACCTCGTACTGGATGTAGACGCTGCGATCGTCTTACGCAAACATGCATATTTTTTTTGCCATATATTTGCACCTGGTCACTACATATCGCACTGTATGTAGTATCAAATTTTGTTTCACAAATCTCGTATTGGACTTGAAAACATAAATCAACATATCATCAATCAAAATCCATTCATAATAAAATCCATAAGCAAAATACATACCATCTTATGGAAAAATTGTTGTTGTTATAATATCATACGTACCACAAGTATGGTTAAACCACTATACCTTATTCAAATAATATCGTTACCACTTAGGCATGACCTTTGAATATCCTCAAGCTATAAAAAAATCATGTTAGTAACCTAACTAATAAACCACAATATATCTCTAAAATAATTTCTAACACCTTTAAACTTTCACAAGAAAATTATAACCTAGCATGCATTTTAATCTCCTTTCACCTACCACCTTGCTACTTCATCCTCAAATTTAATCACTCAAACATTTGAACCATTTAACTACATACCATTCAACCTCTACTTCAAAAAAATTAATTCAAAACAGTCTCATAATAAAAATATTAACAAACGGCCCAAAGGTCATCAAATCACTCACAAAAATCATCAAATGTGATTCCGAATATCACTAATATTTCAACCTATAAATCATTACCTATCTTATGGTTAAAATCAACATTTCTACATCATAAAATAACCCTCAAATGACATGAAATTACAGCCTAAATAATAGCCATAAATCTGTACATTTAAGCATGTAAATTAATCCAAATCAATTCTTAATTAAAGATTGAAGCCTAGCCTACCTCAAGTGAGTTTGAGTTTGAAATGGAAATAGATTAAGGGCTGTCTCCTTGGAAAAATATTCTAAGAAATGAAGCCTTGAAAGAAGAATTTGATTGATGGATGAGGTGGTAGAAGAGGTCAAGGTTTGTAGGCAGCAAATAGAAGGCAAGACAATGAAAGCAAGACACAAGGAAAATTGGAATTGGCCTTGGCTTTGGGATGCTAGCTTCTACGTGAATTTTTTTCCATAGCCCTAGCTATTTATACTCATTTATTTCAGTTATGTTTTAAGTGATTTAGTTGGGTTGTAACTGAATTAGGATTTAGTTTGGTTAGAATTTAACTAGGTAATTATTACCTTCGAAGATATTATGACTTAAGCCTTATCTTAACTTGATTTTTCTTGGTCAAGATTCCATTTAATCCTTGACTTGGGGGCAGCTGGCCTATGCACGTGGAAAGGCTTATTCAAGAGGAAAAATTTGATTGGTTTAATGCTTGCTTTCCACCTTGAAGGGCCACCTGGAAACGTTGATTCAAAAAGCTTATCTTCATTGACTTACCATTGACTTTGGTTTACCAAACTTTTCTTCCTATTAGTTCACTTAGCTATGCCTATTCTATGGCTTTTGCACGTGAATCCACTTCTAGATAGTCCCTATTTGAGCTGAATATTTGATTCCTTGGACCAAAATTTCAAGAGTTGCAAGTTTTACTCAATCCAAATGGTCCAAAGGGCTATAAGCACTCAACCAGATAGGGTTCACTCATTATTTATTCTGTACCAACTTACTAATCCAAAAATTCTCATTTTCTAGTATGGTAAACTAGACTTCCTAAGCTTTCCAAAATGGTATCACATGCCTTATTTGGAGTTATAAAACTCGAGATATAGAATTTTTAATCTATACTTCCAAAACTGCCAGCGAATTTAACTTAGGAAAATGACATTCCTTAGTGTTTTTGTTATTGCAAACAGTAGTCAATCTAGATTGGTCTGAAATTTTAATATGTTGTAGTAGACATATAGATCTTTAATTCCATATATCATACACTTAATTTGAATAAGAATTGAGAGAGAAATAAATTTTGCAATTCGGGTGACATATATGGAAGTTTTTGGGCAGCTTAAATAAAATTTGTCCTATTTTTCTTGTATCCAACTATCATCCTTCTTCCATAATTCAATCATAAATATAACTCATAATATAATTTTGAGGATGTTAGATTTAACACTATTTTTAGTTTTAAGTAAAAATAGAAACAAAGTAAGCAAACAAAAGACAAATTCTTAAATATGATATTTTCTCTTCTCTCTTCTGTTTATTTATAGTGTTTTTTTAAAGAATAAAAATTATTTTTTTCTCAACGCATGTTTTGTATCATTATAGTAAAATCTAAATTTAATTTATTATACATATTATTTTTTAGACAAAACTTAGTGGTTCCTCAAGTAATTTTGGTATTATTCTCTAATCAAAATTTAAATTTCATCTCGATAATAATCTAAGTAATCCTTTAATGGTTACGTTTATGAATTACACTTAAATAACCATATCTAAGTTTTTTTCTTCCAGAAATCAAATTTTCTAGTCGTGATGATAGATATATTTATTTATATTAATAAAAATATACTTATGTTCATTTTATATCAGATATATAAATAAAATCAATTTAAATCATATTAAAATTTAATAAAAACATAAATAAAATTAAGTTTAAAATATGAGATAAAATAAAAAATAATTAAAATATACAACAAATATAATAATACTTTATATTATTATTCTGTTAATAATTATCATATATGTAATAAAATCATTTAATTTTATATCAATTATTTAAATAATTTCTAATTGATTATCATTTATAAATAAATAAACTTAAATAAAAAGATGGGGAAATGTAAATAGAGACGCGGAAGTGGCAATAATCACATTGAAACTTCAAAATCAAATATAGGAGTTTGTCGGTGAAATAAAATACGAGGAAATTAAATCATTCTAGTATTTTTTCTTGTAATAAAAATAATACTTTAACAAAAATGATTTTTGTAAATAAAAAATACCATTTGAACAAAAAATCGACAAAATACTGACTTTTATTTTAGGAAAAAAAAAGAAAACAGATAATTGATTTTTAATTAAAAAATGATAACAATATATTTTCTATACGAGCTCTTTTGATATATAAAATTATTTGTAATTTTATAATCGATAATTTTGTTGAATTTTAATTAATAAAGGAAAGTATGTAAAAAAAATATTTTTAATAATTTTAATTTAACAAGAAAAAATAGAGTAAATCAGAAAGTGTGTCCGTGTTATTGGTAAGACTCCTCAAATCAAAATCCTTGGTACGAAAATAAAATCACCGTACGAAGTTGTGATTGTGCCTTGGTTTTCCACTTGCATTCCCATTTCGCACCATCAAAAGCACTTGACTTCCTCACGAAGACTTCCTTCCCTCTGTCTTTATTTTACCATTTCATGTTCTTTCATTGCTTCGACCTTTTCTCATTTCTCTCTTTCTTCCTCTGTCCTAAGAACTCAACACAACACCAATAATTGACTCTCACAATCGATGGCTTCTCTCTGGTTCCTTAAACTGGCCCTCAAATGCCTTGATCACCTCGCATGGTATATATGCAATGCATGCTTTTTCTTTTTTTCTTTATTTCTTCGTTTTTCTAACTTCATATCCCTTACTTTGATGATCACACATGAAAAACTTCATATTACTTGTCAAATGTTGTAAATGGTCTCATACTATAAAGAAAAAGTGGTTCTTCTTGATCCCCTTGGACTTCATTTCAATGCCATTGCTTGCTAATTAACTGTTTTTTTTTTCTTTTGCTTTTTTTTATAGGCCTCTTCTTGCTTTGGGGTATCCTCTGTAAGTTTCTAAGAACTATAATGCTTTTGCTTCATTGGGTGTCTGGGGTCCTAAAAAGGTTGTTACTTTTGCTTTGGGACGCTGCTTTTGTTGTTTGTGATCATGGTTTTCTGTGTTTTTAATTTAACAGATGTGCTTCCGTACAAGCAATCGAGACTGATTCCAATAAAGAAGCTAGGGATTTGATCTCATATTGGATACTTCTCTCGTTAATTTACCTCTTTGAGTATGCATTTTCGAGGCTTCTTCAATGGTAAGTCATTTCACCTTGTAATATGGTAAGATCATTTTTTTCTTTCTTTCCCAATAGTGGAATTGAACTTTTTTCTTTGACTGGGATTGAGGACCTGATTGAACTCTATGATCAATGTGGAAGGATAATCAATGCACTTCCAATGTGTCACAGAAATTTTCTATTTTTTAGTATAGAATATAGGGCATGGAATTCCTTCTAGGACTCTGTTTTCTTTTTCGTCTATTGGGGTGTGTGTTCTAAGGGTATTCCCAAATTGACAGCAGAAGACTAGTCCATCCAAGGCATAGAGGTTACCATCATGGTTTTTGCCTCTTCCAGCAAAGGCTTTTGCTCCATAAGAAACGAAATGTTGCTTCAAAAACCATTTCTATTTTAGTTTAGTCTCTATGTTACTCCAAGAACCTTGATTCTGCAAATAGAAAGCTATTTGAGATCTGAGTCGGTTGATCCTAGTGTGTAATTTAGTCAACACAAATTTCTCTTCATTGCATTGAGCCATAACCAAGATGTATGTTAATACATGCAGTATATATGGTGACAGGGAATATGCATGCTGCATTATTTAAGGTTTCTTCGTTATAAAAATGAACTGCACAATTCTGGTTAATAAATTACTTATTTTTATATTGTACCACAGATCCACAACCATTTCACAAGACAGGCAATTCTTTCTATCAATCCATTAATCTTGTGTTGAATGTCAAGAGTTGGTGTGAACACTATTATTTTGTCAAATAACAAATCCAGAATACTCTTTGGATTAACAGTATTTTTCATTTTCTGAAGTTGGTACTTTTTATAATTTTTAAGTATCAATTATTGATTTTCATTTGGTTAAGCTTAATACAGTACATATATCTAGTTAGTTTATGTCCTTTAACTTTTATTGAAACTCAGCCAAGTAGTAGAAATAAAA
The DNA here is from genome assembly GCA_013407115.1 of Glycine latifolia. Classification (NCBI taxonomy): domain Eukaryota; kingdom Viridiplantae; phylum Streptophyta; class Magnoliopsida; order Fabales; family Fabaceae; genus Glycine; species Glycine latifolia. The sequence continues at coordinate 29,254,386 of CM023945.1, forward strand.
TTATGCTGGTAGATATTATTTCAACTTGGTGTTTCTTGACTGTAATTTTACTGTTTTTATCATCTGGTGACTCCTTAAAAAGTTGGACTTGTATTCAATATGGTTATTATTAAAAAAAAGTTAGTCGTAGCAAATGGTGTATCTTTCACTTTTTTAATCAATTCATGAATTTGATTGACTTTTTCATTCTCATGCCCAACATCAGGTTCCAGTTTTGGCCTTACATTAAGCTAGTGATCATCGTCTGCCTCATCACGCCAGACTTTGGACGAGCTTCTTATGCCTATAATAACCTTATCTGCACTTGTCTCTCCTTAAATCCACAAGCAGTCATATGTAGGTTAAATAACTGGAAGAAGTTTTTTTTCAAGAAAGATGACTTTTTACTGCATGTAGAGAGAGATCTAAATGAGAATGAAACGGAAGCCGTAGAGAAACTCATTGCTAGCAAGGTAAACATCTACATTGCTCTAAGTTTGTGTAGACATAAAAAATGCCTTTCTTTGGAAGTTTAAAATTGAAGCTAATTCTCCTTTTCTCCTATTGAAGAACACAAACCCATTCAAGAACCCAGCTTATAAACCTGATGCAGAATCAACAAATGCAATTAGAGCTACTGATGATAAAGAAATGCAACAGGTGAAATTTTAATCTTACTATTGTAGTTATGACATTAATATAATTCTTGTTACAAGTTCTTGTATGACACTCATCATAGTCTCCTTGTGAGAGTGCTTATGGAAAGACTATCTTGTGCAGACAAATGAGAGAAAGCTCCAAACAGAGCACAAAGCCATCAAAGATTTGGAGGTGATTGAGAAAAAGGAAATTCCTGCAGGCAAGCAAGTAAGATTTTTTTATCATATTCACACAAAATAGGAATCTCTCCAGGACAAATTAAAATTTTAGACTTGAGGCCATACTAAGAGGTCATTGTTAAAGATTTTGGCATATGGATACATTTGAATTATGTGAATATGGTCATCTTGATAATCATATTTGCTGGTGGTGATGAAATTATGTATTTTCCTTTAACAATGTTGTCATAATCTCATATTTAAATAACAGCTATCCACCATCTCTTGCTGTGTGTAACACTCGCTTCTCAGTCTTCACGTAATAAAAACACAGTGTGGCCATGGACTTAAGACTCGAGAGTATTTCCTTATAAAGGGCATGAATTAGTTATATTATCTTTTATTTCTTCTAGTTTTTCATTGGTTATATATGATTGTTTCGTTCTTAACAGTGGATGTTTGAGTGCAGTGTTCTTTCTTTTATTCATTTTCTTTTTATGGAACGAAAAGGTGAAACTATGGCAAAACAAATGGTGACAAATGTGAGCAAAATACAAATGGCTCAACACTTTTGAAGTCCGTTATCTTTAGATAATGAAAGGATAATAATTTGTTTTGGCTTAATAATGTTTGGACCTCTTCTCAGAACTCAAAAAGAGGTCGAATTTGAATTATCCCCTTCCTTAAATGCATGTGTAACTGTAGTAATATATAGTAATTTTTTCTCTAAAAAATATGTATTCTTCAGTTCTTCTAATCATATTGAGTCTTCGGGTTTGAATGTTGCAGGATATTCCTGTTGTGCCTAACCTTGTGCCAAGTCAGAATGCTTCACCAGCCGTGGTGGTAACTAAAGGGTTAGTGGGGAAAGACACAGCTGGTGGAGAGTTTTCTCAGAGTTCTACACATAAGGAAGTGCAAAAAAAGTTGAGTTGCTCTTTATGTCATATAACGATGACGAGCGAGAAAGCCGTGTTTGACCACGTGCATGGGAGGAAACACAACAAAGCTCTGAAAACACAAAATCAACCTGTTCCACAGAAGGTGAAAAGTGATCAGTCCAAAGAGGAGTTGAAACAGAAGAACGTTATCTATCGGATAAATTCCAAGACCAAGAATGGAGAGAGTATAGATAACAACGGGTTGAAGGGAGGAAAAGAAGTCATGGATCATAAGGTGCAAAAACAGCAAAAGAAAGCATATGAACCTGCTGGGACGAGTCATTCCAAATTTAGATGTGAAGTCTGTAATGTCTATTGCCCTTGCGCGATTACCTTGGCCTCTCACAAAAAGGGGAAGAAGCATTTGGCTAAAATTAAAACTTTAATCTGAAGTATATATTTATTAACAGGTATTCGAGTTTACTTTGAATTTGGAAGGAAGTTTGGACAGAGAGACTGCTTAATTGGTATCTAGTGTACATTCTAGTTGTTGTTCCACCTTGTTCCAGATAATTCATAGATACATCGTTCAATGTGACTTAGTTTTGGAATTTCTTGTTCACAAGTTCAGTGTACTTGTGCTGGTGATGGTGAATTATTGAGCACGGATCCCACTTCTATACATACTTTTTTCTTCCTTTCTACTGGACGTGCAACATTTTGTCTACTTTGAGCTTTATGTTTGATTTGTAGTTGAAATTGTTGCAATGTATATTCCAGTGTAGATCCAATGAATAAAAACAAAACTACGTACTACAATGAAAACAAAAATAAGAATATGATCCTTTGACAATATTACTTTTTTATTGGATTTCCAAACCTCTATTCTTGCCGCTAGTAGCACCACCTCATGGTCAAGACTATAAACTCATTCATTTCTGCTATTGTTTAAGGTTTAAATATGTTTTTAATACTCGTAATATAAGTCCTTTTTTATCTTCCAACCTAATTTTTTTTTAATTTTACTAAAATCTTTTTAATTTTATTTTACAACCTAAAATATTTTGTTTGATTTTAGTACCTATTGTTAGTCAAAATATGTTAAATATGATGTGATACTTCATTTGTCTTCTACATCATCATTTAATCGATGATGTGATACTTTATTGGTGTCTCATGTCATTATTTAATAAACATTGACTAATGGTAAATGCAATAATAAAAATATTTCAGGTAGTAAAATAAAAAGAAAAGTAAAATTTAGGTAGTATAATAAAAAATGAGTTATATTATAGGTATGAAAAACATTTAAGCCTTGTTTAAATGATACACATACAACAACTTATAATTTTTTTGTGTCTATTTCTTTTTAGACTTAAATGCAATTTTGGTTCTTCTATTTTTCACAATCTTAAATTTTGGTCCTCCATTTTAAAATAGTGACATTTGGTTATCTTATTTTAGAAAATTTATATTTTTAGTCCTCGTATTTTATAAAATTTGTAATTTTTGGTCAAATTTTCAATTTTGTCCATGTTTTATTTCTTTTATTTCTTACATTATAATTAATTAAACCATTTCTTGATAGTATTTTAAATGAATATGTTAAGTTTTAAATTCAATTGAGCCATAAGAAAAGAAATAAAATCTAGTCAAAATTGATAATTTGACCAAAATTTTAAATTTTCTAAAATAAGATTATCAAATGTCTCTCTTTTGAAAAATAGGATTAGAATCACAAATTTTTTAAAATATAAAAACCAAATGTCTTATTTTAAAATGGAGGAGAAAAATTACATATTAAACAAAAGAAAGACTAAAAATATATTTAAATTTTTTTTATTCATCATCTATTACATTAAAATTTCCCTCTCTTCTTTGTATATTTTATTGTACACTTTGTTATACAAGTATTCTTGAATTTGATTAACTTTTTCATTCCCATGTTTAACATCAGGCTCCAGTTCTTGAATGCCAATCTTGGTGACGTATTAGTTATTAATTTCAATCTTCCAATCTTCTTGTGTTGGTTTTTTGATTTTTTTAGTGGCTTATTATAATTATTTTTTTTTGCTTTTTGTTGAACCAATGTTCCCTTATATCTGTGTCTTTTACATTTACAAATTTACTCAATATCATAAAAAAAAATTCCTAGAAAAACTGTTTTACGTTTAAAAACTTCGATTTCATTAACATAGTAATTTTGAATTTTTATTATTTAAAAATTATTGTTAAAATAAAATTTACATGGAAATAATATGCAATCCATTAAGTTTGGTCACATCAAGTCGAACAAGTTCCCTAAGTAACGCCTTAATATCACAAGTTTGGTCTTGAATTGCTTGGATCACTCACAAGTTTTCTTATATTTTAAGATTTTTTAAAAGTTAAAAAATGAAGCCTTATTTTATAACTTTTACAAAATTCTTAAAATATAAGAAAAAAAATTCAGCCACTACTATATGGTAGCAGGATTAACTGTGTCAAAAGTGAATAAGTGGTTTTTGGAAATTTAGACACTATTCAAGAGACATTCTCAAATGACATTTTCTTAATAAAAGATTAAAGAAAAAAATCTTTTCACAATCCAAATGCCACAAAGGAAGAAGCAAGAAAAAATAAATAATAAAATTAAAGACAAAGATAATGAGTGAAAAAAAGGGTAAATTAAACATAACATTATACACTAATAATTGTGATCACATTATCCTTGTTAATAATAGTATGCGACTGCGTTAAAGGCTGTCTGATATCGGCTTTGTAGCGATTAATTGGTCGATTGTTTATTCTTTGATTCAAAAGTCGTTGAAACAAGATCCCATCTTGTCTTTGCACTAGGATCCCAACGCTCTCTCTATCATCATTTTCCTCCTCACTTCGCCCGCATTAATTGGCACTGGAATTTGGAAAACTCTAGGCATTGAGATGCTACCGGGAAAATCACTTGGCAGAAACTCACACCCTACAAATTAATTGATTGTGAATAAAATGAACTCATGTGAGAAAAGTTTTGTTTTGTTTTTTCTTAAACAACAAAACAAATGGGTCTCTCTTGTAAAGAACATGAAGAAAAGAGAGTTGTCTTGTAATGGGGTCCATACACACAAGAGGCTGTGGAAAGATTGCATGAAGCGGGTGGTGGTGTCCTTTGGTTTTGGCTATATCATGATATTGGAACTCCATGGAAATAGTTGGAATGTGAAACAAGAGAAGGAGAGGCAAAGATAACCGAAAACAACACCTATGCAACGAAAGAAAGTGTGTCTAAGTATGTGCAGTGTTGAGTTTAAAAGTGTGATTAAATAGGTCTAAAGGCATGTGTTTGCAGATGTCATTCATTGAGGGATGGTCAAATCTTAAGAATTCTCTAAATTTATCTTTCAATGTTTAAAAAGAAAAGGAAAAGAAAAAAGAATTTTGACTAAAAATTTCTCATTTTTTCAACATAGTCTTCAAATATAATTTGACTTGGAAAAAATGTTGAATATAAATAGTAAATAAATATTAAATATGTAAAGATTTGAAAGATTTTTTTAAAATGTTTTAAGCATTAAATATTTATTGATAACAAACATTTGATTTTATATATAAATTAACAAAGCAGATAACTCATAACTACAAATAATTTTCATCAAACTAATATAATTAGCATTTCTCCTGCAGGTCACGTAACATAAATATTCATTTTATAGAATTAAAATTTATATTAAATATTTTATTTAATATATAAAATATATTATAGTGTAAATTTATAATTTATAATAAAAAGTATTTTGAATACATAAATTATATTTATATTAATAAGTACTTTGCATGACACTTGTAAGAAACCAAATAATATTTTAATTGTGTCTCTAAAGATTAATTAAAGAATAAGTAATAACATATTTTATTAGAAAGACATAAATTAATTAACCATTTTAAATATTTTTCTATTTAATTTTTATTTTTTTACACAGTCAACTTATTAGAAATTTCATTATTATTTTTAATCTATTAAAGGTATTTTAGCTTTAATTAATTAAAGGTATTTAATGCATAATATTGAATATAAATATTGACAAATATATAACACCAAAAGAGGAATTCAAAATCTTGAATATTAAATGAGGTATTACTTTAATTCCTTTAGCCTTTTACCTTATGTTTCATATGAATAATTCCATTAATAATTTTATATTTCATATATCTTTTTTAAAGAAAACATTTCTTGGAAATAATGATAAAGATGTACTGGTAAAATATTAAATATAATGCTTCTAATAAAAAAAATATTGTTTATCCTTTAACTATTATTTTTAAAGATAATAGTACACAAATCTAATGTTATTTCCATATTTCATATCAAGAATGCTATTAATAGTTTATTTTATTTGATAATTGTTTTTGTCCAGATACATTAAATCAAATTAATGATCAGGACATATTGGCAAAATACTAGATTTAATGTTCTTTTAATGAAAAACATTCATTTTATTAGTTGACTATTTTTAAGGATAATACAAAATCATTATATATATATATATATATATATATATATATATAGAGAGAGAGAGAGAGAGAGAGAGAGAGAGTAAATAGATATGTATTTTTTATGTATTTTGAATTTTAGGGTAAATTTTTATTTAATTAAAATATAGTACATATTTTTTTATTATTTAAATGTTGAAATTCAAATATATTAAATTAAAATTATGAATAATAAAACATTAGGGGATTTATTAAAAAACTTTAGCAAAAGAGAATTTATTGAAAAATGCACTCAAGCCTATTCCTTGTCATACACCTTATTTGATAGAGAGAAGAGGAATAAGGTGAATGGCAAGGAATGGTGTTTGATTGAAGAAAAATACAAAATAGATGAAGAGACAAAGAAGTAGAAATAGATATAAAAAAAAATAGTAGTTCCAACTAACTTCAAAAATAATTCTCTATTTTTATTGAAGCAAATACTACCAACTTATTTCCATCTACTTAAAATTATTTTCATCTCACATACCAAACACGCATTAGAGCTGATTTAACTTGGGTTTTTTTAAAAAATATATATTTTATGAATATCATGTTTATACACTAATATATAAAATAATTTTAAATTGTTATTCAATCATTATTTAAATTACTTTAATATAATTATTTTAAAAGTAAAACTTAACGTACATATACATTATAATTGAATAACTATATAAAACTTTTTACAATTTCAATACATAATATTTTTTCTCTATTTTGATATCCCTATATATAGTTAGTTAGACACTTAAATAATTGTTTAATCTAATCCTTATTCATACAAAATTTCAAGGTTCAACCCCACTTTTATCTCTAGTTTATATACACTCTAGTGTTTTGATTCCTCCAGAATTTTTTAGTCAATTATGTTAGTCTTGACCATAAATTATGCAAAATTAATTCTCCTATTTTGGGGTCAATTAAGTTCCTCCATTACAACCATTTCATGTGGATGGATATGATATTAATGGATTAGGCTCCACGTAAACCTTGACTTTAGAAAATTAAGCAAAAGAATTGTACTGTCCACGTGGAGACACAAGAGACAGATAAAGATCAGGAAAAAGAAAAGAGAAAGGTTTCAAAACAAAGCATAGCAGGAGGTGACCTTTGACATTTTTTCCAAGAGAACAAAGGTTTCAGAAACAGCATTATTACACGCTCTGGCTATCAACATTATTTTTGAGAGGTTGGCATTGCCAAGTTAATCTTGCTACCACCAGTTGAATCCTTCCATTGCTGTGTTATTGTCTTAATCTGTGTATAGAAGTTAACCCCTGCCTTGCCTGTAATTCAATAAAGCACATCAAATTCAAATCAAACAGTATCTATATCATAATCAAAATGTAATATCTATATCATAATCAAAATGTAACTCCTAAATAATGTAATAGATAAACAAGTGCGGAAGAGTCAGGTTTGGTAGAAATCATTGTACCATAGAAGTTGAGATCACCGGCAAACGATGCCTTGTTGCCGGTAAATGAGAAGAAGGGCAAAGGAACTGGGATGGGGACATTGATGCCAACCTGGTTTAAATGCAGTCACAAGTCATTATCCATAAGAGTAACACTACCAAAATATATTTATTAAAAGAAATACTAGTAATATATTCTCAAAAACTCTTTTGGATCCTTATGGATGAAATTCATGTTAGTCTCATTAAGTTTGTGGCTCTCATTAATCATTTCCAAACTAGTAGAACTTGCATGATTTTCAACTAATATGATAGTGCATTGGAAAGAGAGTTACAAAAAGTGTGTTGCTAACGCTCTTACAAATGCAGAACTAAACATCTCACAAGTATCATTACCTGTCCAGCCTCTATCTCAGTCTGAAATTTCCTTGCAGCAACACCAGATGTAGTAAATATAGAAGCACCATTTCCGTACCTGTTGGAAAAGTCAACTCAAGAGTAAGAATAGATAGAATTTTAACAGAAGACAATGGCAACGAGTTGTTAACAAATACTTGTTACTGTTGATAATGTTTATGGCTTCTTCCAAGCTATCAGCCTGAAGTTGAAAAGACAAAAGAAAAACACTGTATCAGAATATCAGTCTATTGAATCAAAATGAAAATTCAACATAATTTAGTCTCTGATGTGGAAATATTCTCAATTTAGAAATAATTTAACCCCTCAAATGACTGGCTGATCACTTGCCAGGGTTAATTGTTCCTAGATAGGAAATATTTTACCAAGAATTATATTTTGTGCTCTTATAAAATAATATAATAATTCTAAGGAAGAAGCAAACAGACACACCTCCATGAAAAGAAGAACTGGGCCAAAAATTTCCTCCTGCATGTGCATTGTTAGAGACAGTCAAGTCTAATAAACATCTAAAATTCCAGTCTCTATGTAGTGGAAATTCTTTTAGAAGACAAATTAAAATTGAATACTAGTGAGTAACCTTGTAGCACTCCATGTTGGCATTGATATCTGATAAGATGGTTGGGCCAATAAAATTGCCAGATTCATATCCTGGGACCTACTTGCCATGCATGTATGAATTCATTAGTATGAGGTAGGGTGCAAGTATTACATTCCACCAGAGTGTTTTAAGAGAACATAAAAGCTACCACTATATTTCTTCCATCAAGCAGTAGTCTGGCACCACTTTCAACCCCAGATTGAACTAATTTGTGTATTCTCTCCTTTGCCTGTGCAGCCAGTAAGAATATTCAAGAAACATAAATATCAACATCAACATCACCTTTAACCCAAGTTAATTGGGGTCGGTGGTAGATTAACCCAATTATAAATCGGAAAAAAAAGACAAAAGAGAGAAAAAAATAAGCTAAAATAAAAGAAGGGTGAAAGGGATAAGGGAAAAAAGAAAAGGAAAAAAACTAAAACAAGGAAACAACTGGAACATAGAACTACTAATGAGTTTACCCCTCCACCAAGTTTATAACTTTTCTCCACTCCGTCCTAAGACATACCGTCCGCCAATCTATATCTCACTCCATTAGGTCTTATTTCACTACCTTTTCCAAGGTAAGTTTCGGTCGCCCTCTACCTTTTTTTGTGTCGAGCTCTTGGTAACAAACTATTGTTTTTATGGGAGCATCCAGTGGCCGTCTCATAATATGCTCAAACCATTTCAATCTATGCTCCCTCATCTTTTCACCTACCGGTACCACGATACCTTTCGTCGAATATTCTCATTTCTTATCTTATCCATCTTCGTATATCCACACATCCACCTTAACATCTTCATTTCTGCTACCCGTATTTTATGTTCATGTTGCCTCTGTGCTGGTCAGTATTCCGATCCATATAGCATTGCCGGTCTTACAACTGTTCTATAGAATTTTCCTTTTAGCTTAAGGGGAATTTTGCGGTCACACAAAAATCCCGATGCACTCCATCATTTTATCCACTCTGCTCTAATTTTATAATTTACATCCTCATCAATCTCACCACCTTAATAGCTAAAATATACCCAACACTTGGTGTGGAAATGGGATGCACTAAATAGCCATTTTCAGTGATTCTTGAATGATACTAAGGTTTTACTTCAAATCCAATGTGGAAAAAGTAAATATGGAATCATAAACAAACCTGCTTGCTGATCACCGGACCAAGATCTGTATCAGGTTCAGTTCCAGCATTTACTTTAAGAGCTTTGGCACGTTCTGTAAGTTTATCCTCCCTGTACAAATATCGGAAAGGAAGCTAAAAATAGTACAAGATTGAATAGTATTTCCCATGGACCCATGTTCTCAAAATTATTAAAAAGGATGAATATAATTAATTGGTCATACTAATATTGGCATTACAATAACTATATAGTATATACAATTTGTAATTATACAGTAAGGGAAGAGTGATGATTCCACTTGGCACACAATCAAATGCATTCAGAATTCCAGGTCATTTTGGAACAACCAACCAGAGGAGCTTTGAATTACTCCAACGTAAGATGCTACTACAGAAGTCATAATAAATATGAATTAAATCAAAAGACTCAAACAGAATATATAATATGATACCATGGTTTTGAGCCTCCAACAAAAACAACTGTGCTGAGAGCCATACACCTTTGTCCAGCAGCACCAAAACCAGCAGCAACTAAAGCATTAAGAGTAGCATCAACATTTGCATCTGGCATGACAATCGCATGATTTTTGGCTCCCATGTTAGACTGCAAACAATAGCATATTAGTTGCCTAACTTCACATCCTTGTGTGGTTATGAACCAACAATTTTACCAAGGGGACAAAAAAACTACACACACCTACCTGAACACGTTTCCCTTTAGCTGCTGCTCTTGAATATATGTGCATTCCGGCCTTTGATATAAAAATAAGAACATCAAATAAGCATATATAGTAATATAGGGGTCTATCATTTACAAAATCTAAGCATTTGATCACTAGACCTCTTCTGTCTATCGTTTAAAGCACAGTTAAACCTAAAAAATATTCAATTTTGCTCTCGAGTAACAGGATTTCCTTTGGCTAGTTTAAGGTCACAAAAGAAGCATAACATGAAATCATGAATTGGAGAAAACAAACAAGTATCAAATGACTTACAACATTTGAACCAACAAAAGATATGGCTTTGATGTCGTCGTCGTCACAAATAGCGTTCACAATATCCTGCTCCAGTTGTATGATTAAGAAAATCAATCAGTAGGAAAAACAAAGAACAACTAATGCATGACACGTCATAATGTGACAAGTTGTCATCCTTGGAAAAATAGTTTTATGAATAAAATCAAATTTATGATAGTAATGACTATTCTTTGTATGGTACAAGTGCAATATTATATGCAAATTTAGATTTAAAACTTTAATTTATGATGAAATCACCAATGCCAAATAAGCCAATCGTTACCTTTTTTGACAAGTATCACAAGAAAATGATCAAAAACAAGTATAATAAAAAACCAGGTGATGACATACATGGGTTCCATGAACTATATTTAAGACACCCTCAGGCAAACCAGCCTCCAATGCCAATTCTGCAAGCATTACAGAAGCACCTGGAAAATACAACGAATTTCAGATAACAACCAAGCCTTATCCTAGGAGGTGGTCTGGAGTTGAGATATCACAACATCTAACTACATTGAAAATTATTTCTCTACATGATGTCATTAAAAACCAAGGATAATGGACCATAAAAGTGGACTGATGAACCAACATCTGTGTGCCATATAGTACTACCTTGCATATATAATATTACAAGGATAGGAAAGAAAAACTAATGGATGAATGATAATACACAGTATTCAATAACTAGGTGGACAATGAAACTATAGCTACAAACTTACATGATAAATTAATTTAGAATTTCCAGACAAACTGTAAAAGTCTGAAAATTTTCTCCCAACACACAAATTACAATAAATAATATGACCAACATGAAGCAGAATCACAGCCTCTTTCAAAAGGCACCAATGTTACTTGGGTGTTAACTTATTTACCCTTTTCTTGCTACATTGGCATCAGCTTCCTCGTTTAAATTTAAATAATTACAAATTGAAATTCATTAATTGCAAGTACAATGTAGGCTGGACAGACCAAATTCCCCAACGCCCTCTCTTTTTATTTGTTCACTATGTATTATATGAAATAAAATATTATATGGCAGAAATATTCTAAGTTGGAAAAAATAGACACTAAGATATAGGATTTTTCAGGAAGGGGTTAAAAAGATTAGAAGCGGAGAGTTACCATTTATTATTCAAAATTAAAAATGACTATCGAATAAAGATTACCTGTGCACAATACTCCTAGAGAAAGGTTTTTGAAAAATTCTTTAGTTTAGAACTGAATATCACAGCCAAAACTATATATTTAAATGTAAGGAGAAACTGAGGTGTGAAAAAAATTAAATGCCAATAACACTTTCTTGGAACTTGCAACTTTGTGCCTTGAATATCATTTTCAAAATATGCAACTGTTGGACGCTATCAATAGCAATACAGATGAATGGCCTAGTGACTGCAAAATTATTTACACTTGCTGAAGAGGTTATATTAGAGGCAATTATGTTATTCAGAAAGTTTCCAGCTCAAGCTGTTCATGGTACAATTCAGGCTGATAGATTTGAAATGCCTTAAGCTTGCTTTGAATGACAAACAATATTAGAATCTATTTTTGCATTATAACATTATATTATGCTCCAGATTGAGGAGATAATTCAAGGGGGTATTGATAGACAACCAAAATTAATAGAAAACATCACCTGGGTCTTTCTCTGATGGTTTTAGAACAAAGGTATTGCCACAGGTAACAGCCATAGGAAACATCTGTAGATGATAGACATTCAGAATTTGTTATCATATCCATATCCATATTATGTGCATTACATTGCTATGAGAAATAAGAAAATCAATCAGGCTAAGTATTTCTGGATCATTCTACAAAGTAGACTTTTTCTATCTCATGCATGCTGATACAAATGATGACCAAGCAAGTAATGGAGGTGAATGTGAAATATTAATTACTTAGCCAAAAACCCATCCAAAAGATACAAGACTGCTTACCCACAAGGGAATCATTGCAGGAAAGTTGAAAGGACAAATACCAGCACAAACACCAAGTGGTTCTCTAATGCTGTAAGTATCAATTCCATGTGATACATTGGAAACATACTCCCCCATTTGTAGAGTTGCCATCCCACAAGCATGTTCCACCACCTCTAAATGACAAAGATAAATATTCAGAGAATTGCATTATAAAAAATTATGAGCATAGTTGTTATTACGTTACAACATCTTCTCAAGCAACATAATAGAAATACCAACCTAAACCACGAAATACATCTCCTTGGGCATCCTTCAATGTCTTTCCTTGTTCAGTGGTCACATTCAGAGCAAGTTTATCCTAAAACAATTACAAAGTGGTGATGCAATAATAACATGTGTTTCAGTATGGATGTTTCTCTGTTTTGGAATGAATGTGACTGATAGATGGGGAAAGGTGTTTGTTCAGAGATATCCTAGGAAGAGCTAAGAGCCTTAGTAGCTGTCAGTTAGTTAGGACAACTAGGATAACTTAGTTAGTTATAACTTAACTAGGATAACTTAGTTAGTTATAACTAACTGTTAGTTAATAGCTGTTAGTTAGTTAAGAAACTATAAATAGTCAATTGAGGGAAATTAGTAAGGGGTTAGAGAAGAGGAGGGTGGTAAGACCTCGAAACTCATCTATATTTTGTCTTGGGGGTGTTGGAAGCACCTTAATAATAATACACACCTTCTTTTCCTTTTTTCTGGTCCAGTTCTATCAACTAGTATCAGAGCTCCAATCTAGGAGCTTTGGAACAGTTAATGATGACGAAGGTGAACGCGAGAATGGAGACACGCATGGAAGTCATGGAGAAGACAATAGAGGAGAATCACGAAGCCGTGGAGTTGCGACTGAGTTCAACAGAAGGAATTACAACGATTAGCGACAGCATGGGAGAAACAATCTCCAGAATCGAGCATTCACGCGGACGATTCGATAGGAGGGAATAAGGGGAATGCTGCGCATGACGGCAATCGGTGGAGAACTCTTGAAATGTCAATATTCAAGGGAGAAGATCTGATGGGCTCGTTAACGGTATTTTTGGTTGCAAGCCGTAAGAGAAGAGGATAATATATTTATCCAAATTTTTCTTATTAACATGAATTTTTTCTGGGTATTTGTGATAAATTTTTCGTTTATTCTTTTGAATTAATGAAAGACACATGGTTTGATACATAAAAAATTGTTTATTGTTTTTTCTAGACAGGCGAACTGGTTCGATAACAAATATTTCTTTTTTCATAAATTTGTTATTTTTCTTTTTACTTAAGCCTAGAAGAATTAAATTCTTCTGACTTTGAATCATCATAATATCTAGACCTAGTTCTCCTCTTTGAATAGAGGCTATTGTAATTTCTCTTAAATTTTTTTAATCGAATCAGGAGACAATATACTTTGACATTGTTAAATATTCTTTGACCTAAGAAATTATTCCAATTTAAATGTAAAATCAAAAAATTTCTTAGTAAGAAATTCAGTTCTGCCTCCATCTTGTTCTTGTCTTTCTTTTTCTTTATACCCTTACTATTCTTTTCACTGTCTGATCCTACATAATCATTTTCAATATCTTTTTCTTGGTTTGAGATAGAGAATTCAAGATTTCTTTCATCGGGGTATTCTTCTTTTGCCCGATTTCGAGTCTCTAACTCCAATTCAAGAGATTCCTTTTTTTTCTTTCTAGTAATGTTATTTTGATTTTCACTAACATTTTAGCAATAAATGCGAGAATATTTACTTCCATAATCTTTATTATGTTTTATTTCTCTTAAATTTCCAATAAAAAATTCGGGATTTAATCCCATAGAATAGAGATGATAAATCTTTCATCGATAATTAATTCAACAATGGCATAAATTTGATTTCGATGATATGAAATTGGATCAATATCACGAATAACAATATCTGAGTTATCAAATCGACTCATCGTCGAGAATTAAATAGTATAACATAGGAAGATCTTTTATCCATACTAAATAAAACAAAAAAACATTTTTTTTTATGGAATTCCAAATTTCCTTTCCTTCCTTATTAGGAATAAGATTTTGTTTATCAATTTGATTCCCTTTCACACAAAAAATGAATGGATGTCTTTTTTTTTGGGGGGTTGGATCCATCGGGATTGACGGGGCTCGAATCAGTGGCAAGGATTATTCTAAAAAAATACAGGATTTGAAATTTCAACGGCTACAAGATCTACAATTCCGTGAACTTGGGCTTCTGCTGCTGACATAAAAACATCCCTTTCCATGTCTTCGGATATAACCCATAAAGGTTTGCCTGTTCTTTGTACATAAACCCTTGTGATAGTTTCACGCATTTTCAGTAGCTCTTCCGCTTCCAGGATAAATTCTCCCGTTTGTGCCTCATAAAAAGAACTAGCGGGTTGGTGGATCATTACCCTGATTTTAGAACTTAATAAGTATTTCCCTTATCTTGATAAAGATCAAGATAATGATTTCTCCTATATTGGTAAAGATTATCCTTATTCCCAAATAAAGGTAAAAGGGATAAATACAAATAAGAAAATAAATAAATAAATGGGCAAAAATAATATTCAATAACCGTACAAGCATTTTCTGCGTATTGATGCATACGGCTTTTCCATCCCTGCAATTCATTTTTTTACTCTACTATGGATAGAGTATTTTCTTCGATGAATTTTTTTCTACGTTTACGAATTTATTTTTTTTCATCAAAGAAAAAAGAAGTACAGAATCTACCGAGTCTTTTGGATCCAGATCCTTAACTAATAAACAATACAATAACCAACTTTCTTTTTTATTTTTTGAATCTCTTTAATTAAAAATACTACGATGGTTCCGTTGTTTTTTATATCATTTTGTTATTCAACAATCCGAAAGTTTCTTTTTTTTCATATGTTATGTTTTCTTCTAATTAAAATAAAAATTGTTAAAAGTTTTCTGGTATGAAAAAAACAAAAAAGTCTGTGACACTCAAATTAAACTAGGTTCCTGATAGATCAGATAAAATTGTAAATACCCTCTTTTTCATACTACTCTTTCTATATATAATCGAATTAAAAAAAAAAACAAAAATTTGCATATGGAATTCACAATACCATGCTATTATTACTTATAAAATGTTTTTATTAACTGTTTTTATGGCAAAGGTATAGTCTTTTTATATATTCTCAAATAAAAGAATCATTGGCGCCAAGCGTGAGGGAATGCTAAACGTTTGGTAATTTCTCCTCCTGCCAAAAGAAAGGATCCCATTGAAGCGGCTAATCCCATACATACTGTTTGTACATCTGGTTGTACAAATTGCATAGTATCATAAATAGCTATTCCGGGTATTTTTGGTTTCAAGAGTCTAACCTAGGGAATCCTTTTCAAGCATTGCTGGCGCTAAAACAGAAAGAAACACTGCAAGAATTCATAGGCCAATTCAAGAAGCACGCCAGAATGGTGAAGGGGTTGGAGGAATCATTTATGGTGGAGGTGTTTCTCAAGGGGCTAAACGAAGAGATCAGCACTGAGGTAAGGCTCCATAAACCAAAAAACTTGATGTTATCTATGGTCAAGGCTCGTAGGGTGGAAGATAAGAATCGAGTCTTAGGGAAGTTACCCATGAGTAATAGTAAGGGGTATAATTTTCAGAAACCCGGTTATTTGGTTCAGAGATTTGTAAGGGATTGACAACCAGTAAATAGTAAGGTAGTTGATCCTACTAATGCTGCTAAAATAGGATCCAGTGGATGGGGAGGTAGAAGAACCTTCCATGATTTGTCACCCGCGGAAGTAAATGAGAAGATGAGGAAAGGAGAATGTTTCACCTGTGAAGAGAAGTATAATCTTGCTTATGTGTGTAAGAATAAACAGTTCAGATTGATGATTATGGAAGAAGAGGAGGAAGGAGACCCTACGAAAAATCAGTGGGAGGATAGGGAAGAAGAGGTAGAGGGATTTCACCAACTGTCCCTGCATAGTATTGACGGGGTTACCACCAAGAAATCTCTTAAATTGTGGAGAATAATTCTGAAACAAAAGGGTGATCGTGCTGATTGACTGCGAAGCCAGTCATAACTTCATATCAGTGAAGTTAGTAAAGGAGCTAGAGTTAGAAGTAACCCCTACAAAACCCTATTCTGTAGAAGTAGGAGATGGACACAAGATTAGATGTCAAGGAATGTGTAAATCTTTACCTATTGAGTTGCAAGATTTACAGTTCACACAAAACTATTATTTGTTTGAGTTGGGGGGCTGCTGACATGGTGTTAGGAATGGAATGGTTGGCTGGTTTAGGTGAGGTTGAGGCGAACTTTGAGAAATTAACCTTAACCGTGAAGGTGCAAAATAGAAAGGTCATATTGAAGGCTGAACCAGAATTGATAAAGGCTGCCATCAGCATGAAAAGGATCAGGGGTACCATGCTGGAAACTAACCAGGCATTTATGGTGGAATTAAAAGCAGTAGAGGGGGAGAAGAGTGAAGAAGCAATTCCTGATCCAGTGGTGCAGGTGTTGACACAGTTTGAACAGGTTTTTCAGGAACCTTAGGGGCTACCGCCACATAGGGAAAAAGATCATGCCATAACAATCCAGCAGGGAACTAAGATACTGAATTTAAGACCCTATAAATATCCTCATTATCAGAAGGATGAGATTGAGAAGCTAGTAAGAGATATGTTGACTGCTGGAATTATTAGAACAAGCAAAAGCACTAGTCCTTATGCTAGTCCTGTCATTTTAGTCAAGAAAAAAGATGGGAGTTGGAGATTCTGTGTGGACTATAGAGCACTCAACAAGATTACTATGCCTAATAAATTCCCTATACCCATTATAGAGGAAGTATTAGATGAAATTGGAGGAGCTGAATGGTTTTCAAAGCTGGATTGCATCAAATCTGAATGAAAGAAGAGGATGTCCAGAAAACAGCTTTTAGGACACATGAGGGTCACTGAATTCTAGGTTATGCCATTCAGGTTAACCAATGCGCCATCCACCTTCCAAGCACTCATGAATGAGGTGCTTCGACCTTTTCTGCGACAATTTGCATTGGTCTTCTTTGATGATATCCTGGTATATAGTCACAGTTTGGAGGATCACAACATGCATTTGAGGGCAGTATTACAAGTGCTGCAGCAACATGATTTGAAGGTGAACATAAAAAAAATGTAACTTTGGCCAGAATTCTCTGGAATATTTGGGGCATATCATCTAAGGAAGAGGGGCAGAAGCTGACCCAAGTAAACTGGTAGCAATGATTAATTGGCCTAGACCTAAGGATAAAGGATTAAGAGGATTTCTAGGGTTGATAGGCAATTATAGGAGGTTTGCGAAGGATTATGGGAAAGTTGCACAACCCTTGAATGCTCTGCTAAAGAAGGATGCATTCCAATGGAAGGAAGAAACCACTCATGCCTTTGAAGAGCTTAAAGCCGCAATGAAGAAGCTCCCTATCATGGCAGTACCAGACTTCTCTAAGAACTTTATCCTAGACACTGATGCATTAGGAACTGGACTGGGAGCAGTATTATTGCAAGAAGAGAAACCCTTAACTTTTTGGAGTAAGGCTCTCTCGAAAAAGGCTCAACTCAAGTCAGTGAATGAGAGGGAATTGATGGTTGTGGTGTTAGCAGTGAAGAAATGGAGACACTATCTGCTGGGTAAGAAATTTATAATCAGAACTGATCAAAGGAGTTTGAAGTTCTTAAATGAGCAGAGGTTTATGAGTGAGGAACAGTTCAAGTGGGCTACTAAACTGATTGGTTATGATTTTGATATTTAGTATAGGTCAGGAAAGGAGAATATAGTGGCTGATGCACTATCCAGGCAGTTTTCATTTTCAGCAATTTCAATGGTGCAAGAGGAGGAATGGGCTGATTAGGAGGAAGAATTACAAGCTGATCCTCAATTATGAGATTTATCAAGGAATTCTGTCTAAAACAGCAGAGAAGCCTGGATATGCCATTCATGGAGGTAAACTATACTTCAAGGATAGATTAGGTTTGTCAAAAAACTCCACTAGAATTTCTTTACTTTTGAAAGAATTGCATGACTCCCCTTTGGGAGGACACTTGGGGTTTTTTAGAACCTTAAAGAGAGTGGCTAATGTGGTGTTTTGGCAAGGGATGAAGAAAACTATAAGGGATTATGTTGCTGAATGTGAAATCTGTCAGAGAAATAAGGCCAGTACATTAGCCCCTGCAGGACTGCTACAACCACTGTCTAGTCCAACTAAGGTGTGGATTGATATCTCCATGGATTTCACTGGAGGCTTACCAAAAGCTCAAGGGAAGGATACTATATTGGTGGTGGTGGATAGGCTGATTATGTATGCTCATTTTTTTGCATTAAGTCACCCTTATACAGCTAAGGAAGTAGCTGAGTTATTCATTAAAGAAGTGGTGAGACTGCATGACTTTCCTGCCTCAATAGTATCTGACAGAATCTTCATGAGTCTTTTTTGGAAAGAATTGTTCAAGCGAGCAGGAACCCAATTGAAGATGAGCATTGCCTATCATCCTCAAACAGATGGGCAGACTGAAGTAGCTAATTGATGCGTAGAAGCTTACTTGAGGTGTTTGACTAGAACCAAACAAAAACAGTGGCCCACTTGGCCTAGGCTGAATTCTGGTTTAATACCAACTTCAATATCTCTACCAAAATGTCTCCTTTTAAACCTTTGTATGGACAAAAAACCCCACTATTAGTTAAAGGAGCTGACATTCCTTCCAGATTGGAAGAGGTAAATCAGTTGAGTAAGGATATACATGAATTATTGCAGGAACTAAGGAACAACCTGCTCAAGGCTCAGGATCAGATGAAAAGATATGCGAATAATCATAGAAGGGAGCTAGTTTTTCAGGAAAGAGATTGGGTCTTTTTGAAACTACAACCTTATAGAATGAAGTCCCTAGCAAGAAAGCCAAATGAGAAGCTGAGTCCACAATTTTATGAACCCTATATGGTGATACAGCGAATAGGAGAGGTCGCTTATAAACTAGAACTCCCAAAAGGTAGCAAGATACATCCGATGTTCCATATATCTCTGCTCAAGAAAGAGGTTAAGCCCACGTGTTCCCCTCAACCATTACCAACAGCCCTAAATGAGAATTTGGAACTGCAGGGCCAACCAGAGAAAGTAATGCAAAGTAGAATTTCAGAAGATGGCAGAAAGGAAGTTCTCATCAAATGGCAAGACTTACCCTACCATGAAGATAGCTGGGAACTTGCTGATCAAATGAAGGCTGTTTTTCCTCAACTTGACATTGAGGATAAGGTCCCTCTTGAAGGAAAAAAGGGGGGGGGGGGGGGGGGGGGAAGAAGTTGTTTGTTAGGAGATATCCTAGGAAGAGCTAAAAGCCTTAGTAGCTGTTACTTAGTTAGGACAACTAGGATAATTAACTGTTAGTTAGTTAAGAAATTAAATAGTCAATTGAGGGAAATTAGTAAGGGGTTACAGAGAATTTGGAAGTGGAGGGTGGTGAGACCTCGAAACTCATCTGTATTCTGTCTTGGGTGTTGGAAGTACCATAATAATAATGCACACCTTCTTTTCCTCTGTTCTGGTCCAGTTCTATCAGTGACAATCATAGAATGTTCTAAGATGCTTACCATATCTCTGCGTATAAGCTCTTGAAGCTTCAGCATAACACGTTGGCGTGTTGTAATTGGAGCGTTACGCCATGATGGAAATGCCTTCTTTGCTGCTGATACAGCTGCCTTAAACTCTTCATCAGTAGACAAAGGAACTTGTGAAACAACTTCTTGGGTTGCCTATGATCAGATAATAGAAATATTATAAGTCTGCATTTTTCAAAACCTCCTAAATTGAAAGACAACTGTAAATGCAGTATAAAAAAAACGCTTACTGGGTTTATAACATCAATGACAGTTGATGCTTTTGAGTCAACAAAACTGCCTCCAATAAGATTTGGAACCCTCTGATAGAATCCAACAAAAAAAGAAGGGGGAATTAGAGGTTAAAAAAACTAATTAACAGGAAAGGCACTATCTTAATGCTCACAAGTCATAAGTCAACGAGAATAGCATATATTGAATTATGTCAAATCCAATTCAGAGTTGTTGTCAAGTTCCACTCTGAAATTTCTTATGACATGATATTTATTTACATGTAGGACCTAAAGCTAGAAATCTCTTCAACTTTAGACCATTGTACATTAAGTAAGCCAAAAAGATGCCCCCTTTTCATTCAATTTGACAAAATAGTCATAATAAATCAACAACCTTCAAGCAAAATGAAACAAACTACAAAAAAAACGAAATGTATACAATTTTTTTACAGTAGTTTCTCTGGGAAAGAAAAAGACCTTCAGCAATAAAGTTTCGATGTTGTCAAACACTAAGGTAGTTAACAGATACCCATAAAAGATTTTTTTTTTTTTTACAACAGTTTCTCTGAAAAAAAAGCCTTCAGCAATAAAGATTCAATTTTTCAAACACTGAGGTAGTTAACAGATACCCATGAAAGCAAATACTCAAAGCTTGAGCTTACCGGTGGATTTCTCTTATTGGAAGATGCTTCAGCAGCAGTTGACAAATGGGACCTTCCCAAAGCAGAGATCTGGGGCCTCAGAAAGTTCAACTTGCTCACTGCAACACCAAAATAGAAAAAAAATCAAAACATTTCCAATTTCTTCATCCGAATCTACATTCCAAGTATTGATCAGAAACCTTGTAGGCATTCCAACAAACTTGAATACTACGACTTACCTCGTTGAATCGACAGCCGCAACATCCTCGTATCGATGTGCCGTGAAAAGCCTTGTTTGAAGATATTAAGGGTGATAACTTCTGAGTTCTGATACGATACCACGAAAACACTGAACTTTTTTTTCCTTACAACGACGCCAATCAGGTTTGAATCTAAAGTGCAAACAACCAGAAACACTGACTCTGTCAGTGATCGTATAGCATATTGCGTAGCAGTTGCGTATCAATATAATATTAGGAAGAGCTAGAAAGGACAAACCAATCGATAGACATGCCAAATCAGACTCAATCTCATGCTACTAAAATTAAATACTCGTTTAATTCAATAACTTTCTATAAAACTGTCATTGAATTTTAATTTAAATGCCTAGCTGAGAATTTTAAAATTGAATATGAAGGTAATTTGTAGAGTGAAAATCTTTATATTTAGAGTGAATGAAAATAAATTAAACTCTTTAACATTTTGCGGAAAATATTTTCAGTTTTCTAAACATAATCTGAATATAAATAATGCAATAGGTTTAGAAAACTGAAAATAACAAATTGCTATGTAGATGTGAATATAAATAAAATAAATTAATTAATATTATTTTTTTTAGTTTTATTAAAAAAATAATTTATTTTCTTAAGTTATAATTCTATGAAACTTGACATCGTAAATAAAAAAAAGTAATTTAGAATACAGTCTCGTAAAAGATATTTTGAAAATTGTTTCATTGAATAGGATAAAAAAATGTAAAATTGGTTGATATGTACTTACATTTAATATGATTAACAAACATGATTTTTATTTATTTATATTCAAGACAGGAGAAGTGTCAACTTATTAGTTATATGTATTTTTTTTCTATTTTAAAAATAAG
This sequence comes from Glycine latifolia, assembly GCA_013407115.1. Lineage (NCBI taxonomy): Eukaryota > Viridiplantae > Streptophyta > Magnoliopsida > Fabales > Fabaceae > Glycine > Glycine latifolia. The sequence goes on from CM023945.1 coordinate 29,276,665, forward strand.
CGACTTTTTAATACACACAATAATATGTTTTAGGTTTTTAACGAAGTGATAAAGTTTTTATTCTAATTTTACCTCCCGGTTGAGTTGTAGAGTCATTTGTATTTGACAGTTTTTGTATTGTTTTAAGTGTTCTATCCTATTTATAATATGAATTTAAAAAGTAATTACACTTACGTTTTAGATCTCACAATTTTACAAATCTAATATTTATTTGAGTTCAAAAGTAATGTTAGGTAACTTGAATTCTGCGATTATAATAATATTTTTAAAAATAATTATCAGTGAGTGAAGGGAAGAAAAATTAATAAAAAAACATTTTCTTAATTAAAAGTTTAAAAAGATTAATTTAAGTGGCATTGGGGTAATAGAAGTGATGGCCATAAAATAAGAGGATAAGGTCAACCAAAGGTGGAGGCTTTGTAAAGAGGTTTTTTTTTTATAGGGGAGGCTTTCTAAGAGGATGAACCAAAGGTTGCCTTATTTGGTTGAGTGTCTTATAGAGAGAGTTTGGTTTAAAGGAATTAAAGATGTGTAAAAGTGAAAAGAGACAAATATTTAAATTAAATTAGAAGAGAGATATGAAATTCACACCAGTTTTTAAAACTTTTTACTCAAATATATCCAAGTGGAATTAAATCAAACAATAGGTAATTTGGGCTATCAACAGAGTTTTTTTTTTTTTTTTTTTAAAGATCAATACGCTGGATATTTTATTAATGAATAGAAGAGAAATTACATCATTCAAAATGATTTGGTCCAATTCACTTGGGACATTTTCAATCCAACATTGATCAAGAACAAGGTTAGTGGGACATGGATAGTTTGTAAATTTTTTGTTTGATTTATGATTGCCTTCAGGCAATGTTGTTTATGATTTTTTTATTCATGATTTGTCAAAGGACATTCTCCAGTCCAAAGTGGCTGACTTTGTTAGATTTATGACATTCTCAATTCATGATTTGTCAATATGCGTAGAGCTGTAGCAGGTCTCACTAATTGCACCAACTATCCTCTGTGCAGTCAGGCATCTGAGAGTGTCCTTCATATTTTGAGAGACTGCAATCAGGTCAAGCAATCTTGGAGTATCTTGTTAGGTTCGGATCATTTTAAGGGAAGATTCCTAACTGAGCAAGATGTGCATCAGTGGTTCCGTCTTGCGCTCAAGGCTCGTGCGGGGTCAAATGAGATCACTTTCTCCCTGGTATAGCTATCATGGAGGTGCTTAGCATCCGGGTCCCTATGTGTCATCTAGGGAATTCTTATACTATTACGTATGTGGCTTGGACCTTCCCGTCGGATCATTGGGTTAAGGTTAATATTTATGGACCGGTTTGTGGATTGCAGCAAGGAGCAACCTGTGGGGGGTTATAAGGGACAACTTGGGTGGTTGGGTTATTGGTTTTGCCTGTAACCTGGGTATCACAACGGTGGAGATCTGGGGTGTTATCTCAGGCCTGGAGTTGGCGTGGGATGGTGGTTTTAAGAAGGTCTGGTTGGAAACTGATTCCAAAGTGGTGGTGGATTTGATTATCTTTGATCAGTTTCCGGATTATCATATGCAGCCTCTCCTTCTCATCGTCAAGGAGCTAATGAGTAGGAATTGGAGTGTTAGAGTAACTCGTGTATGGGGACATGGGAGGTTAATTTTGTTGCTGATAATCTTGCCAATTTTGCCTACAAGGTACCTTTGGGGATCCATGTGTATGGGGAGACTAAACCCACTATGTTCAGTATATAACTCTCATCATACAAGCATCAATCCTAGCAACATTATGTGCTCCAGTAAAGTTATTCAAACGTACACTATCAAACCTGAAAGTTGAGCCTAATCCATCATGCCCCAAACTAAAAATATACATAGGCCTTGGATATTATTGTTACTTGAATTATGAATAAATACAATTTACACTGGAAACCAATACAGGTGGATGTAAAGGAATTTCATTTGTATATAACAACCTTTCAAAACTTACTAGGTCCGTGATTCGGTTTCGGAAGAGCTACCTACTGAATTACCATCAGGATCATCATTATCATTGTCATTTTCATTTTCATACATAAAACTCCTACTCACTTCATCTTCAATTCGGTCTATTTCCTCATCCCTCATAAACTGCCTCAGTTCCTCCCTACACATCTCTATCCGATCCTCCACCTCACACTTCTGAAACTCGTGCTGCGTGATCGTCCACTGCAACGACTCAATCACTTCATTATCGTAATCCAGCTTCTGCTCCGCCATCCGCCGGAACTGCGTGGCCTGAATCTCCGCAGCACTCTTCTCGCTCTGCAGCCGCGGGATCATCGCCATTGCCTCCTCCGCGGACGAGGAGGCCGCCGTCCTCTCCTTCTCGAGGTCCGCGAAAGCCGCATTGGCCTTCTGCCGCTCCATCCTCACGATTCTTCTCAGCTTCATTACGTCGAATACCTCGTCCTCATTGCCACCCTCTCTCTCGTTCTCCCCCTTCCCCTCCGACCCATTATCGGAAACCGCGTTCCCTCTCTCCCCGGACCCACTGGTCTGGAAGGAAGATCTCGAAGTGGGGTGGCGCGGTTTTTTCAAAGGTTTGGTCTTTGCTTTGGAGACTTTTTCGACTTTGTCGAGGCAGAAGCGGATTCTGGGGACGCCGTCGGAGTCGCAGAGGAAGCGAAGGGCGTTCTTGGAGTTCCAACCGAAGCACAGAAACTTGAAGCAGAATGTGAGGATGAGAAAGAGGCCTAGAAGATTGAAGATGCGGGAGAGGGAGCGGAGAAGGACGAAGCCGCAACCGAATTCGGTGAGGAGATTGAGGGCGGGAGGGAAATCCATGGGGAGCCTCTGATGCAAGAGAAGGGAGGGAGAGTCTGCATCTGAGGCGGGAGGAGGAGGCAGAAGGAGGATCAGAGTTGGCGCGAAAGGGAAGAGAAGAATGAAGAAAGAGAGTGAGCGTGTTGTTGGGAGTGCAGAGAGGAGGAGTGGCACTGGTGATGGAGGAAGTGGTGGCGGACAAATAGAGGAGTGGTTTGTGGTCATTTGGACCATTTCAGATATTCTATGTTCCGTTACAAACCCAACATTTTATTACTGTTAGCCACTTCTTAATTAAATTTCCCTCTCCTTCCATTCAGAAAGTAGAAAAAAAGGTATGTAAGTCAACTTCATAATTTTGACCCTCCAATAGGTAGCATTAATTATGTGTTTAATGTTATTTTTATTTCATTATGATTCAGTATATTAAATTTTAAAAATTTCATTTTCGTTTTCATGTTTTTAAAATATATTATTTTTAACCCAAAAAGATCGTTGTGTCATCCCTACTTTCGTCTTCGCAACTTCCCTATGCGGCTAGAATTGTCTCCTCACCTAATGACAACAATTGTCTCATTGTTACCATCGACCGTAGTGCATTGACGAAGGAGAAGAAGAAGATTGACAACGCTCGATTATGGACGAGGTTTTACCGAATAAGCCTATAAAAATAATCTTTCCAATGAAATGCTCCATTTGAGTGATATTTTCATTACTCATATATGTCCAGTCCGGTTGTAGATGTTAGATGGAAAATCCTATACTTGTCTGGCTCAACGCGTGCGACAATGGAGGTCTTACTTGCAGACCTCACAAAAAGTCATATCGTGACTTCCTCATTTAGATTTGGGTTAATTAGTGAGTTAAGGTTATGTTTTTGTCTTTCGTCAAAGACACCTCTTGCTTTGATCTTCCCTACTATTGTTTCTAATAGCATAACTGTACAAAATATTTTGATTTTTTGGTGAGAAGTATGAGAATTTTCAGTGGTTCCAACAAGATTATGTGTTAACATTGTTCAATCTATGTGGTGTTGTATTTTTTTACCTTTTCGGATCCGAAATAGGTTGAAGGAGATGATAACTTTTTTAGCTTTTTATTTTTTTAAAATAAAATAAAGATAGTGACAGCTTTTAGTCGCTATTATATAAAGTTAATTATTTTAAAAACTTAACGTCACTTTTGGTTGGTTCATTATGTTTCGCAATTGTTTCGCTTTGATTCATTAAGTTTTAAAAGTTTTATTTTGATCTTTTATGTTTTTAAAATATATCATTTCGATCCTTTTTAAAATTTAAAATTAACAAAATACGTTTCTAACGAAATATTGAAAAAATGACAAAAACAATACATTTTAAAAACATAAAGAATCAAAATGAAAATTTCAAAACTTAATGTAACAAAGCGAAATAAATGTGAAACATAATAGACCAAAGTGACATTAAACCTTAATTATACAATAGTACTACTATACTTTTTTTTAATTCTATTAATTTTTCTATTTAAAAATATTATATTAGAATATTTTAATATTAAAATTAATATGGTAATAAAATAAGAAATAATAAATAATATTTGAAATTATAATATTTATTAAATACTAATACTAAAACATATTGCATGATAAATTATATTTTAACCAAAATCATGAAATCTCATAATATTTTTAGTATATAGTTTTTTTCTATTATTGTTTTCTACTTTAGACGAAAATATTATAATTCAAATTCTATCTATTAAAAAATAATATATTTATTTTTAAAAAAATATGATAATGAAATAAGCAATAATAATATTAAATTATATTTTTAAATAAAATAATTATTAATACATAATAAATAATTGTAAATAATAAACGTATTCCATAATAAATTACATTTAAGTAATAGTTTATTATAGTATCTAATAAATCATATATTTAACTTTATGAAAATATGTGATTAATAATATTATTATTGAGAAAAAAATCATTTTTAATTATTATTTTTTGGATATGCATGTACATAGGTATGCGCACGTGCACAAGCATATATTATTTTTATCTTAATTCTTATATACTACTCACTAGAGTGTGGATCCGTGTGATGCATATGTGAATCGCGGAGAGAGTTATTGGTATCACCTCCACTAACTAAAGTATACGAGTTTTAATGAAGACAATTCAATTAGGGTAAATTTGTATGGAACTTAACCTTATATGAAATCCATGCATAACATTCATCAACATTTGGGTCAAGTTGTTTGGACTAATGTTTATCAAGAGGTGAACCAAGTTGTTGATTGCATGGATAAAAAGACAGGTTTTTAATGTAGCGCCCAATTTTATACAGAATGCTTTACTGATTGACACTGTTTGTACCAGTTTTATTAAAAGTTTCAAGTTTTAATTATTACTATGTTCATTAAAAAGAAAAACTACCAAGTGCATACACTCAATTGGTGTAGTTTTTTTTTTAATTATGTTAGTTACTAATTTTTGCTAAAATTATTAGTGAATGGATTTAAACTCATAATCTCTCTCCTTTCAACTAACAAGTTAATCTTATAATTTTCTAATCTAATTTTATCTTCAACTTAATTTTTTACCATCAATCATGCACTAAATTATCTTTTATTCACACCAATTAGTTGAAATTGGATACTCAATATGATATTAGGAAGAAAAAAAGTATCTTAAAAGAGTGTATGAGTATTATTTTTATTGACAAATATTGCTAACCAACATTTAGACTGAACACTAAATTGATTAAGAAACTAAAATGAGAATATTTTTGTTAAGGCAAAAGATATTTATGGTCGAAAATGAATCATAATCCTTAATTATTTTAATCATATATAAATAAATATAAATGTTAAAAGCTGCGTCTTATGCGAAATAAGTGTTTGATGTTTAGTATTTGATGCTTTATCAAAATATGCCTTAAGAAATATACATGTTTTAGACATAGGTAGATGGACTCATGATCTGATATGACATTTAAGACTTCATTTAATACTATGTGTCTCAAATTTCTTTTGCATAAACATTCTCCTTGGATTTGTTGAATCTTATAAAGAATAAATGAAGTAAATGTCTAAAATTCCTCAATTTCCATCAAAAGAAGAACTCTCTTACCTAGTGTGACACAAAGAAAGTGAGTCTTTAATGAGTGAACTCTTTGGATGAGAAAAAAATATGCACTTAATACAAGCATTAAATGCTTCAAACTACCTTATTCATTAGACGAAGATCAAGTGAATAAATCTACCCATTATGAGACAACTAACACTTGAAGGTAGGGGAAACCAGAAGCTTTGAAGACTTAGAATAATAATCTTACGCATAAAAATTCAATATTCTTTTTGCGAAAAACTTTATGTACATTCTTGTAAATTAAAGTTAGAAAAATCTCTTAAAATACCTTGAACATATTAAGAGAAAAAGACTAAGTGCTGATTGTATATCCATTTGTAAGATGATTATTCTAGATTTAGTCTTTGAGCGAACATCAATCACAAATCAATTCTAATTTGATAGTCAGCAGTGACTTGGTAGAACAAAGAATACTGTGTGTTAATCAAGCATGGGATAAAACTTTGTTTGTAGAGCCAGAAGTGGTCTTAACACAATACTTGTAACTTTTCTATTGTCAAAAGTCTAACGCTGTTTTAGTGATAGAGACAAATTAGTATAAATTTCTATATTTTCTAGCTTTTCTTATGCTTTCAATTCAGACCTAGGGTCAGAATTACTTTGTAGGTTTTTGCCAACATTTTGTGTTTTACTTTTTTTCCATTGTCTGAGTGCATTCTTTTAAAGATTTGTTATGTGTTACATTTTTTTTCAGACAAAAATCTTTGTTTGCAAAAATTGTCCAAAAAATTACTGAAATCATAATTCAATCTCACTTCTTGGGATATTTGCATTTACAATTTTTATATTAGATTTTTTTTTCATTTTTGTAAGATTTCTATATTAAAAAAATTTCCTTTAAATTTTAGGACATTGATCATGTCAACATATAAGAATGTTAGTGTGTCCAACAACCCAATATTCTAGTTCAAAACACTCATCTTGTCATTGTTATCAGAGAAAAAATGTCTGTGAAGGCCAATAACAAAAAAAACCAACAACAGATAGTTTCTAACAACACAAAAGCCTTGAAATTCAAATTTTGGCTTGATCTTCCAAAGCAACTTGTCTTAGAATTAGTCATACCGTTTTTGCATTATATCTTAGAATGCGGGTTTGGACATAATTTAACCCCAAAAACTAGCTCATATGGTGAGGATTGTCTCCCACTTATATACTCTATCTTAATATTATCTCTAAACGATGTGAGACTTCAGTTTTTTCCAATATACTCCCTCACGTCCAACACTTTGGGCTTGGTACGTGGATAATATGATGAGTGACCCGTTAATTGATTTAGAATAGGTTCTAATACCATTTTAGAATGCGAGTTTGGACTTAATTCAACCCTAAAAGCTAACTCATATAAAATATCACTTTAAAAAATATTTGCTTGATCAGTATGATGGAGAAGTGTTGCTGGTTTTGGTAGTAAGAATAATAGTTCCCATTAGTATGTGGTTAACTTGTTGGTTCTATGTGTCAAATGAGTCTTATTAGATAGTGGTATAAATAAGACTCTTAAACATTTTGTTGGGAGGATGAAATCTAAATTAGTTTTAGTAATTAAAAGAAAATTATTTCTTTTTGGTTCTTACCTAAAGTCCTAAATTTTTATTAAAAATTCTTATTTTGTCACAAGTTCGCTCCCACTTATCAATTTCAGGATTACAACATTGTTCATTTTTATTTCTTACCTTAGTTAATTTTTCCCCTTCTACAATTTTTCCTTGAATTTTTAATCTCTTAAGATACTAAAATTTGGTCCACATTAACGATTTTTCATCACTCTCACCTCCAACCAGACGGAAGTCCTCATCCATTCCTTTTTTAAATCATGTTCCCTTTCATCGACTCATGGGCTTCACAAATAAGTTGTACGATTAAACTAAAATTACAAATTTTGAAAAATTGAAAAATTAAATATCTCTATTTAAAAATAGTATCAAAATGAATTAAAAAATATAAAAAAACTAAAATTACATTTTAATCTAAATTATTTTGGCCAAGTCAAATAAATCCGTGCTTAACTCTTGTGAACTTCTTGGAATGCCTGCCTTTTTCACTAAATTGAAGGTTTGGGTGTATTGAGTATTGACCATTGAACCCCGAGTAAGGCTGTAATGGTATCGAGAAAAATGGCTACAATCAAAACAACCCAACAATGCAAACGACCATTCCACAGATAACAGACAAGAATGTTCTTTTGAAGATTTCTTTTGTTCTTTTTGAGAGTAGCGTGTTTGACGTCAAATATATATATATATATATATTCTTTAACGTGTAAGAAAGACGCGTTTGAAAGGAAATATTTTCAGTATTTAATAACCACATTGACTGGCGTTCACTCTGGTTCTGTTTACATGCTTTATAGCTTAATTACTTTTTGATTAATATTTGACCTTAAGAATTAAAATGATGACTTTTTAAAGAGTATTTTTAGTATTAGATATTAAGTAAAAATCTTGAGTTCAATATTTGATTTTTATTAAATTTTTTAATAAAGAAGATAAATATATCTTTAACATAAAAAATAAGTTTTTGTAAAAGAATTTTGAATATCTGTGTAATATTAAAAAAGAATAATTTTTTTTCTATTTTCTTAATATTTCAAAATGAGATTATAAAAAAATTGAGAGAAATCTTTAAAATGCGAGAACTATCCAATAAAAGAAAAGTATACGCGTATTGTGACCAAGTGCATGCATGGGTGGACGCGTTGATAATTCCTATACACGAGTATCAAATGCAATCACACGCATACTTGCATCGAGTGAGTAGGGTACGTATTAGGATAGAAGTCCTCAGGGAAAGTTTGGGAGTTAATCAAGATTTGAGAGAATGAAATAAATTAATATGAATTTGATGTGCAATTTGATGCTATCAGTCCATTATAATAATTTGTGTCCTACAAGTTATTTTATATAAATTAAGAAAAAATAATAAAAATAAAAATAATAATTTTATAAAATTAATAATATCATATTAATTTTTTAGTATATATCATTAATAATAAGAGACATAAGTAAAAACATATTTAATATTATATTATAAAATAAAAATAATAATTATTTTAAAACAATTTTTTTACATAACAAATATTATAAGACGCAAAAAATATCTTAGGAGTCAAAGAAAGAGAAAGAAATATAAGGATAAGAGAAAAAAAAACATTTACATTTTTTTTAACACATTCTCTTGAAAATTGTTGAAAATTTTAAAACTTTAAGGATTACACATCATATTTAACTACTGAAAAATGTTAATTAGTATCCATTAAGGTTAAAATATTTAAAATAAATATATTTTGATTGAAATATAAAAATATTATATTATCTTTTATAACTTATATAATAAATATATTTTTTAATTTTTTAACTAATGTTCCGGTGACACTAATTAACAAGATGTTAACTTAATTAGAGAAATTGTATTTGAAGTGCTGCGCTAAAGAATGCGTCGTACCTCTCCCTAAACTTTGACTATTCAGAGCTAAACTCACTGACTCATTCAACCGTTAATTAACTACATGCAGCTACCCCCAAGCAAGGGATATTTGCTCAATTCCATTTCCACTCCATCCAACATCAATTCTCTAGTAATGGCAGCATCTCGTTACTGCAAGAAAAGTTATGTGCATGCTTCTTTTCATGTAACATTAACACTCTTTCTTCTTGCAATACCTCATGCAGCTTCATTATCTTTCAACTATCAGCAACTTGGTGACACGGGAATCGCTCTCAATTTTTCAGGAGATGCCCGTCGTTACAATAATGTCATCAACCTCACCAGCTCTAAGCTAGATAGTTATGGTAGAGTTACATATCACGAACTATTGCATCTTTGGGACAAGAACTCAGAACAAGTTGCAGACTTCACTACCCATTTCTCCTTTACCATCAACACCCCAAATAACACTGGTCACGGAGATGGCATTACCTTCTTTCTGGCACACCCAGACTTCCCACAATCTAACATAGATGGAAGTGGTATCGGTCTAGCGAGCCGAGATCAACTGAAGAATCTAAATTACGCAAAGGATTATCCATTTGTAGCGGTGGAATTCGATACCTTTGTTAATGACTGGGATCCGAAATATGACCATGTCGGTATCGATGTTAATTCTGTTAACACTACTGACACTACAGAATGGTTCACCAGCATGGATGAGAGAGGGTATGATGCTGATGTTAGTTATGAGTCTGGTTCAAACAGATTAATTGTCACCTTCACTGGATATAAGGATAATGTCAAAATTAAACGGTACTTATTCTCTGTGGTCAATCTGAGTGATGTGTTACCTGAATGGGTTGAAATTGGTTTCTCTTCAGCAACAGGAGATTTTTATGAGGAACATACTCTTAGCTCATGGTCCTTCAACTCTAGTTTAGGCACGAAACCGCAAAAGGGTGGAAGCAAAACACGGCTGGTGATAGGGCTGAGTGTTGGACTTGGAGCAGGTGTATTATTTGTTATTTTGGGGGTAACTTTCCTCGTGAGATGGATATTGAGGAATAGAGGTGTGGAGGAAGTCTCACTTTTGATCATGCTATGGACAATGATTTCGAAAGAATGTCTCTACCCAAGAAGTTTTCCTATGAAGAACTTGCAAGAGCAACTAATAACTTTGCGAGCCAAAATAAAGTTGGACAGGGAGGATTTGGGGCAGTCTACAGGGGATTTATGCGAGAGTTGAACGCCCATGTTGCCATTAAGAAGGTGTCTCGCGGATCTAGACAAGGGGTGAAGGAGTATGCAGCTGAAGTAAAGATCATTACTCAACTCAGGCATAAAAATTTGGTTCAACTCTTTGGGTGGTGCCATGAGAACAATGACCTGCTGCTGGTTTATGAGTTCATGGAAAATGGAAGCTTGGATTCTTATCTATTTAAAGGAAAGGGTCTTCTGATATGGAAAATGAGATATGATATTGCTAGAGGTCTGGCCTCAGCATTATTATACCTGCATGAAGAGTGGGAAGAATGTGTGCTTCACAGAGACATAAAATCCAGCAATGTTATGTTGGATTCTAATTTTAATGCAAAGCTCGGAGATTTTGGGTTAGCCAGACTAATGGATCATGCAATAGGATCAAAAACAACTGGTTTAGCAGGAACAATTGGATATTTGCCTCCGGAAGCTGCCACAAGAGGCAAGGCTAGTAGGGAGTCTGATGTATACAGTTTTGGAGTTGTTACTTTGGAGATAGCCTGTGGTAGAAAGGTTATTGAACCTAATCTAAATGAAGAACAAATCTATTTGGTGGATTGGGTTTGGGAACTCTATGGGATGGGTGCTCTCCTAAAAGCATCTGATGCAAGCTTATATGGACACTTTGATGAGAAGGAAATGGAAAGGTTAATGATAGTTGGCCTTTGGTGCACTCACTCTGATTTCCTTCTGAGGCCTACAATTAGGCAAGCTGTTCAAGTGCTTAATTTTGAAGCTCCACTGCCCATTCTCACATCTTTCAGCTCTATGTCCTCTAGGACTCCTGCTTCTGCAAATAACCAACACGTGTCCTCAAATTCAAGCAGTAGCTTATTCACTGGATCCTTACAATCGAGCACAGCCATTGACATCATTTCTCCAGCAGCTGCACATTTACATACGTACTAAGATTGATACTTATAGGGGTATTTTCTTCAATTTGGTGTTCTACATCTGTGTCGCACATTATCTGTAGCTTTTGCAATATTTTCTGGTCCAATTTGTTGTTTTTCTGCATTTTCAAGTTAAAAACTCGCCTTGCCATTATGTAATATTATCAAAAGAAGCTTGAACTGAAATTCTACATGAGTGCCACAACTGACTTCCAAATCTGTGATATGTACTTGTCCTGAACCAATGCTATTTTCTATTTTTTCTCTAGCAACATCAAGTGTAGAACTCATTGCCGATATATCATTTGCGTAAACAAAGAAAACAATTTGTGGCACTACATTAAGATATTGTTCAGATCATCATCGTTACATAGTAAGAGAATGTGTTTTCTAAAAACATGCTTTTCCTTTGCAATCTGTGCTTCTTTCCATCATTGTTAGTACATAATGTTTTTTTTTTCTCTTTGCTAAATATAGTGTTTTGCAAACAAATTATAATCACTGCTTGTCAACTGAACAGAAGGGGAAAGACACAGATAGAGTTACTCTTAGCCTCTGCCTATTTGAGGATAAAATTGATCAATTCTTACAATTTCAAAAACCACGTTGGTGATTCACTCTAATTACTTTTTACAAAACTGAGATATACAATTGTCAATTAAACAGCGTGAAACTTGCTCTTAGGACATTGGTGGGAGGCATACACCTTATAACCTGTTTTTGAGAGTTAAAGTTCTAGAGAAGGGTAATAAACTAATAATAAGAAACACCTATTTGACATCCAATGTCTTGTTCTCTGTCCCTCTCTTTTAATCAAATCAAGTCTTAGGGTGTGTGTTCAAGAGAGTTTGTCAGAAAATGTGTTACTAACTGTTAAACTAATACACCAAAGAACATAGACAGCAATGAAACATAAACCATAAACACCATAAACAGAGGAGACGATGAGAGAGAGTAGAACTATTTTCGTTTTTGCTGAACATCCATACAGACCATACTGTTTTGCATGTTTCCTTTCATATTTAAGTGTAAATACATGAGAAATGACAGCCCATTATGACACCCATACATGCTGTCATCAAAAGACATACAACCACTCACATTAGGGAGTGCAGTTTTGCCCAAATTAAAAGCAAACATAAAACCCACTAATAGGAACATTGCTTGTTGACACAAACAAGCAAGCTGAACAGTTAAACATCATTACAACAGTAAATAATAAATCAGAAAAAGTTTTACAGCCCATTAAGTCTAACTCTCCTCCTTAAAACTTTTCTTGAATATTCCAAGCTTGCTCCTCAACACATTAAACTTAGCACATGGAAGTGCCTTAGTTAAAATGTCTGCTATTTGCTCTTTAGAGCTGCAGTGCATCAATTGAACATCTCCATTCTTCTCAGCATCTCTTATAGCATAAAATTTGACATTGATATGCTTGGTTCTTCCATGTTGAATTGGATTTTTAGCAATAGCAATGGCTGATTTGTTGTCGCACCATACCACAGTAGATTCTTCTTGCACATTATTCAAGTTAGTCAATACCTTTCTAATCCAAATAGCTTGTTTGAGGCAGTTGCTATGGCAATATACTCTGCTTTAACTGAGGATTGAGCAACTACATCTTGCTTCTTAGAATTCCATGTAAACACACCACTGCCAAGTGAAAAAGATAAATTCGGCTGTCCTCTTTGAATCATCAATAGAACCAGCCTAATCACTATCAACATAACTTTTAAGCTTCCCATCTTCTTTGCAGTAACAAATGTCAAAATCAACCGTGCCTTTCAAATATCCCAACACTCTCTTGCCTACACCAAAGTGTGTTAAACTTGGTGCATGCATGAACCTTGAAAGAGAACATCAAATCTGGTCTAGTTGCAGTCAAGTAAAGAAGGCTACCAATCAAACTTCTATACTGAGTTACATCAGCCTTTGCATCGCCATCATTCTTGGAGAGCTTTTCATTTACAAGAGGTAGAGTTTTAACGGGATTACAACTCTCCAATTTTATTTCCTTCAGCAAATCCACAACATACTTTCTCAGTGAGAGAAAGATTCCATTATCAAGTTGATCTACTTCCATTCCCAAGAAATACTTCATCATTCCAAGATCTGTCATTTTGAAACTTGCAACATGCTACTCTTGAATTTGTCAATTTCATCAACATCATCTTGTAACAAACAAGTCGTCAACACAAAGTGAAACAATTATTTGCTTTCCATTGTCACACTCTTTGACATAAAGAGTAGGCTTATTTTGGCTCCTTTTGAAATCTTTTGCAGGAAGTGTGCATCAATTCTAATGTACCAAGCTCTTGGAGCTTGTTTCTGCCCATATAAGGCTTTGTGAAGCCTATAAACTTTATCTTCATGATTTGCAATAATAAAACCAGTAGACTGCTCAACATAGATTTCTTCCTCCAAAACTCCATTTAGAAAAGCTGATTTGACATCCAAGTGAAAGCTGATTTGTTTTTAATTTGTGGTTGACATATATAATTAAAAATAAGTGGTTAACAGAATTATTAATACTCTCTCTATTTTGTTTTGCAGTAAAGAAAACTAGATTTAATTACTCACTTAGTTCTCCTTATAGTTACGAAATTTTCTCTTTTAGTTTTAATACTTAAAACCATTCTCTGTTAATAGAAGTTAGTTATTGTAAATTTTATTTATTATGTGATAAATTTTTTTACCCCCCTAACCATTTTTTCTGGTTCCATCCCTGGCAGTAACCTGACTAAACTATGTTCCTAAAGTTGTATTCAAAATTTCAAATGTTTGGTTGAATTAAAAAAAAAAAAATTGAGAAGTTTGACCAGTCAAAGATGGCTTGATTAATTGATTATTTGGCTTCGGCGTCTCTTTCTTTTTCTCTTCCTCTATTTCAATAACAACACAATTAAGCAAGACCTTGCAAATCAATAGGAACTTTCCTTAATTGCAACTTGACGCCAGCCAGCTTTCAGGCACGCCAACTGGGTAAGGTAGCTGATAAACTAGCTTAGCACAATCTTACAATGGAAGTTTTAGATAGGGTCTTCAACTTTGTCCCAGCTTCAGAAACTTGCATTTTTTTTAATGTTTCTGATCCACGTAGATTTTAACTTTTGTTAATGTTCCATGTACTGATAAAAAAAAAATCTTAATGCCAGCTCTATGAATATAAATTTTCTTGCATCCTGTATTTGTCGGCTTTCTGTAAATGCAGTTTCATTTCATTTATTTATTTTTTTGGAGTTACACAATAAGCGCATGTTTAATTTATATTTTGTAAATCTTAATGTACACGCCTAGTTTTCCTATTAGTAAAAGTATACCGTGGTTATAGCTTGCTTTTTTTTTTTTATATATTTATATTTATTAATCAAAAGTTAAAATAAAATGGATGTAAGCATTACATGGAAGGAGATGCAGTCAATGACATCACATGTCACGTGATGCGATCCATCTCTTCTCCCTTTCTTCTACGCAGTTTCAGGGTTCAGATGAGAATGGTGTTTCCCAAAGTTCTTCTAGCTAAATGCTGTAAAATAATCATTAGATGAATTGGAGAAAGGCCAAAGAATTCAGAGACTTGAATTCCAAGATAAAATCAACATTGATCTGTTAATATGATTGACTAATATTTATGCGTACGTTAAACTCCACTCCGACACAGTTGTGTTTATTTTGAGTATTGAGATTAATCCCCATTTGCAGACCACTGTCACTGCTTTCTCATGGCACAGAAAGTGATAAGTTGGAGCATGCTATGAAAAATGTGAGGTCATTTCAATCACGGGTTCTTTTTTTTTTTTGTGAATTGATAATGAACGAAAAACTAGTTTGAAGTCAGTGAGTTTTCCAGAAAATCACAGATGAATTTGATACTGCGACACTATATCTCATAAACATAAGGAACATGAATATTGAAGACACTGTTTTCTTGATAAAAAATCTTTGAAATTCCAGGTGTCAACTTCATAGGAATGGTTTACAGTTAAAGGCTGACGGGGAATCATAAGGAACAAGAATATTGACGTTGTGACCGAGTGAGTAGCTGAGGTTAACAATTTAACATAATGTGTGGATGTTCTGGTTTGCTGATTACATTGTCTTTTCTTCATTTTAAGATTTGACTAAATCAAATGAATGCAAGAAGTTTTTCCCGGAAATCAAATCACAAAAGAAAAGTAACTGTAATATGCAGACATAGCATACTCTGTTATCAAGGCTTTCAAAACATGGTAACATTTCCACCGCCATGAATCTGTCACAATTGTTTCAAGCAATTGTTCATAGGACCTTAAGTGAACAACTAGCCAGAAAATTAAATTGCTTTTTTAATATTTAAATACACAGAGACAAAATCTGACTTTACAGAAATGTGATTAATACAGTGTACAGAAAGAGAAGTAAATATAATCGTAACAAGGAAAAAAGCATTCAGATAAATTCACTTTCACCGTGAGTACAGAAGCGACACAGAGGGAGAAGCATCATCAGAAGTTGTGGTGAACCCGGAGGAGTTTGTGTTTGCACTGGACCTTGTGATCTGGCTATGACCCTCCACTGAAGCAGTTATGCTGAATGGTGCTATCGATGAGTGCAAGGGGCCATCAAGATATGTTGGAACAGGCAAACTTGATGGAAGATTGGGCAAGGGAGCTTCAAAGTTAAGCACTTGAATTGCTTGCCTAATTGAAGCCCTATTATTAGGGTCAGGGTGAGCACACCAAAGACCAACAATCATCAAGCATTTGATTTGCTCCTCCTCAAAATCCCCTTCTAGTCTTGGATCTGCTGCCTCAAGAATTCTCCCTCCTCCAAAGAGTCCCCACACCCACTGCACAATATTTATTTCATTTTCTTGTGCCTTAAGGTTGATGGGTTTTCTTCCACAAGCTATCTCTAAAGCAACAACTCCAAAACTGTAGATATCTGATTCCTTACTAGCCCTGCCCGAGGTAGCACATTCAGGAGCCATGTAGCCCATAGTGCCAGCTAAAGCTGTAGTTTGTGCACCTTTTGCATGGTCCACAAACCTTGCTAAACCAAAATCCCCAAGTTTGGCATTAAACTCTGAATCCAGCATAATGTTGCTAGACTTTATGTCTCTATGCACAACACATTGTTCCCATTCCTCGTGCAAGTATAGCAATGCAGAGGCCAATCCTCGAGCTATGTTATATCTCACCACCCATTTCAACAAACTTTGCTTCTTGAAAAGATGAGTATCTAAGCTTCCATTTGGCATGTACTCATACACAAGCAATAGCTTTTTCCTTTCATGACACCAACCAATCAAGTGCACTAGATTTCGATGCCTTAACCGGCTAATAGTTCTTATTTCTGATGCGAACTCCTTTATCCCTTGATCAGAATCTTCTGACACCCTCTTAATGGCAACATGAGACTTTATGTCTTTAAGATAACCCCTATAAACACCACCAAATCCTCCCTGTCCTAGTTTTTGCTCATCTTTGAAACCATTAGCTGCTTGTGCTAATTCAGCATATGAATACCTCCTGGTCCCTACCCCCCTTCCAAAATCCTCACCCATATACTCTTCAAAATCATGTTCTTCCTGTTCCATTCCTTTATTCCACTTCTTCCACAAGACAATTGAAATCAAACCCAACCCACAAACAAATCCACCAATACTCAATCCCACTGCCAAGCCTGTCTTGTTCTTTTTCTTCTGACTGGGAGCTATATTGAAGGTTGGAGACCTTGGAACTGGGTCTGCTCCCTTTGTTATGCTTTCTTGTGCTGCCAAAGTTGAGGTAAAATCCCATGAATAGAGACTATGTATAGCAGTTGCATTTCCCGTGGCAGCTGAGAAGCCAAAAGTAACCAATTCTGGTAAATGAAGTCTCAAATCAATTATGGCATATAGATGTTGCTGCTGAATGGTATGATTGGTATCATTGTTAAAACCTGTGAACACTACACTCAAATTTACTGAACTAGAGTTGTAACTGATCCAAGCCTCGATGAGTTTCCCTTCCTTGATATCAGCCAACCATGTTGCATTAGCAGCAGATCTCATAGAGTTGATATCTATTCCAACATGTTCATGGGGTGGATCCCAGCCATTCTGATAGATATCAAACTCTACAGCAACAAATGAATTGTCTGTGGAGTTCAATTGTTGGTTATCAAGTGTAAGACCCATAGAAGCTCCTTTTGTGGCATTAGGAATCTTTGAACCAGCAGGGGCAAGGAAGAATGCAATCCCATCTCCATATTTACTTCGGTTCTGTGAATCTATGACAAAAGAAAAATGGGTTGTGAAATCTGTGAGATTCCCTGTGGCTTTGTCCCACAGGTGCATAGGTTGGTAATATGTGGCTCGACCAATGCTTCCAATCATGCCCTTGTCCATTTGGTTTCGTGTGAGTTGGATAGTTGGTGCTACAGGGTTTGCTGATCCATCAAATACTATGCTCTTGTCATTAGGATCGAAACTAGTGAAGTTAAAGGACAAAGAGGAAGCATATGGGATAATCAAGAGGAAGAAAATGGAAAGCAGCATCACTAAGAGGTGATGGGGGAAATTAAGATTGGATAACTGGACATACATTGCTTTTGGTGTGCTGAGACAATTTTTGAGAGCTAGATTTTTCTGAAGCTTGCAGAATTTTTACTTCTTGTTTGTTCCTGTCCATTTTGAATAGTTCTAGCTTGAAATTTTTTAATCGTGTCATGTGTAAGCAAAAGTTGTCCTGTATATAGTTCTAGAAAGAAATTTAAAAAATTTGGGCTACATAGTATATTTTAGGTGCTAAGCTGCACTCACACGCGTCCTCACAAACACATTTAAGTTATTGAATAACACCTGTCACTCTATTTTCAATTTGGTGCCAATGTTTTTGTAATAAAACTGTTATACATGGACTAGGAAGGAGAACGATTATGATTGGTGAGATAAACTGGAAGATGGACTTTATATTCATAACATACTGAAAATGTGACAAAAGTTACATTAAAACTAAAATTTTGTCAAATAACTTACGTAACATAATATGCAAATTTATGAAGTATATGAAAGTATGGATTATTATAAAGTCCAAATTTTGTCACCTGTTTGTAGTTTCAAATGTTTGGTTGTACAATAAAACGGGCAAGTTTGACCTGTGAGAGATGACTTCTGCATCTCTTTCTTCTTTCATCCTTTATACCATTGCAATTTGCAACAACTATACAATGATGGCTACTTTTGAGATTAAAATTAGCAACCAATAAAGAATTAAAGACAGTGCAAGTCAATGCAAGGATCTTTTCTTTATTGCAACATGCGCCAGCTCTCAATTTCCTAGCAAACTGTATATAGGCCGGCATTCTGTAAATGCAGTTTTATGTTTATTTATTTTTTTAATTTTTTGAGTTACACAAAAAGCGAATGTTTAATATTTACTCCCTCGTCTATAGGAAATGAATAACTAATTTATTAAGACCAATAAAAATAGTTTAATTAATTAATTTTAATTAATAATGTCATACCCAAGTCAAAACTAAAAATTTCTCTTATGATTCCAACTGAATTGTGAGAGGGGACAGTACAGTTATTCCATCAGATATAGTGGGCTAGGAATACATTTTTAGTAAAAACATGAAATAATGAATTTATTTATAAGTAAATAAAATTCAAAATTGTTTGCAGGATCACACATTAGCAGTATGATTTGTATGTTAATTCAGTTATTGGAATGTCAAAATTTACAGTACGTTAAGTGAAATTCCATCTACAAATGAATTAAACTCAACAGAGTCAAAACTGGATAAGAAAAAACATAATGACTATTTTTTATTCACTTCTAAATAATTTGGAGCCTTTAAGGAAGGTGATACTGTGAAAAACAACTCATCTGCTATTGGAGGGAAAAATGGAAAAGGAGCTTCAATGTTAAGCACCTTAATCACTTGCCTCATAGAGGGCCTTGTTTTGCTATCTGGATTAGCACACCAAAGACCAACAACAAGCAAGCCTTCCATTTGCTGCACATCAAACTCCCCATGTAGGTTTGGATCTGCTGCTGCAAGGAGATTTCTAAATCTATAGAGCTCCCACCCACTCAACTAATGATACTTGACCCTTTTTCTCTTTATGGTGGAAAATGGCTTTTCTTCCACTGGCAACCTCCAACAAAACAATTCCAAAACTGAACATGTCAGATTCCTCGCTAGCCTTGCCTGTGCTCATATATTCAGGGGCAACGTAACCCATTGTCCCAGCCATAACTGTGGTATGTGACCCTTTCTCATGATCCATAAGCCTAGCCAGCCCAAAATCCCCAAGCTTAGCATTGAATTTGGAGTCCAACACTATGTTACTTGATTTGATATCCCTACGAAGCACACATTTTTCCCACTCTTCTTGTAGGTAAAACAATGCTGAGGACAAGCCCAGAGCTACGTTGTACCTCACATGCCACGGCAAGATACTTTCTCCGCCAAAAAAAATGAGAATACAAGCTGCCATTTGGCATGTACTTGTATATCAGAAAGAGATCATTCTTCTTGTTGCACCAACCGATGAGTTTCACCAAATTCTTGTGCCTCAATTGGCTAATGATCATCACTTCTGCTGCATATTCCTTCACACCCTGCGTTGAACCCGCTGAACCAGCAGGGGCAAGGAAGAATGCAATCCCATCTCCATATTTACTTCGTGTCTGTGAATCTATGACAAAAGAAAAATGGGTTGTGAAATCTGTGAGATTCCCTGTGGCTTTGTCCCACAGGTGCATAGGTTGGTAATATGTGGCTCGACCAATGCTTCCATTCATGCCCTTGTCCATTTGGTTTCGTGTGAGTTGGATAGTTGGTGACAGGGTTTGCTGATCCATCAAATACTATGCTCTTGTCATTGGGATCGAAACTAGCGAAGTTAAAGGACAAAGAGGAAGAATATGGGATAATCAAGAGGAAGAAAATCGCTAAGAGGTGATCGGGGAAATTAAGATTGGATAATTAGACATACGTTGCTTTTGGTGTGCTGAGACAATTTTTGAGAGCTAGATTTTTCTGAAGCTTGCAGAATTCCTGGGCCACAAATGCTTACTTCGGCTTGGGAATTGAATTGATGAATAATAAATCACAATACACAATTTTATTGTTATGTAAGGATTGTCCTTCGTTAAGTTCCTAATAAAATAACAATTATTTTTATCTTTAATATTTTGTTTTAATCCTTAATAAATTAGTCAATTTTTTTTGGATATCAGTTAATTACAAATGAAAAATATTTATGAGAGAACAAACACAAAATTTGCTAATATATTAAAAACTAAAAAAAATGTAAAAAAAAAATTAAATAAGCAAAAATTTAGTAGATGGTAAACACAAAAATTGAGTATTTATAAGGATTAAAACATATTGAGGCAAATAAATATACTTAAATCACACTTTGTAATTTCTGCAATTGAATTATATTTGTCTTTTTTTTCTGGAAAAAGGTTAATTATATTTGTCTCAACCCTCAACATTGTGATGAATCCCATGAGCACGCACAACTCGCGATGCATAAACAATTAGCAGGGACCACAACGACCGTATTGTGCTGCGGCTGCCAGTGCGGGTGAAGCGGCAATATTCGGAGTTTTAGAATGTTGCAGTTAATTACATACAAACTTGGCTGCGCTAGTTAGCGGAAATATTCATGAAACAAAAGGCATGTGCATTGTTTTATTTATGTATAAAATCATTAAAATGATTTAACATCTATTAGAAATAAGGAGGAACAGTTTGATAGATGTTGGAACTAATAAGAGCTCCTGCTGTCTTAATAGGTTTATGGCAAGTTTTGTCACTAAGAAAGCCATGGCCGTGGAGAAAACCATGTTACATTAATTGTTGCTTTTGTTCTTTAAATTAAAGACAAGTTTCATGATCCCAACTTAAAAATCATGATAGAATTTTAACGATTGAGCTTTTATTGATTAGTTAGGTTTTTTTTTATTTTTTTATAAATTGATTGAATGGTCAATTCGATGTTTTCCCAGAGCATCTTCATTGGTGAATCCCTTCATGCAATGTTGTAAAATCCGAACCGCTGATTCATTGAGTTATCTGGGCCGACCAACAAATCTACGACCATAAAAAATTCGGATAAGCTCGAGCCAACTTGCTTTTCTAGTCTGTTAAGCCTCCAAGTGTTTTATCCTCAAGTTTTGTCCCTAGATTAAAAGAGTTTGCTTCCAATTAGTCCCAAGTCAGGTTAAGAAGCTATTGAGAGAAAGATGAACCCGATCTTCAATTACTCGTTGTCACGGTGGATGAATAATATCTTATGCATGATGGCCACCTTGAGCTTCCATGTTTGATTGATATAAGAAGTAGCAATGTAGCATTATCAATTTTCACTATTGAGAGATATTTTTTAGAGTGTCCACTATCGTGCACACTAAAGGATTATTAAAGAATGAAATGAGCATGAACATAGGTGGAGATCAAGTTCTCCAATGAACAGAAGGAATTAAAATATTTTCCCCCATATACAAAGCCAACACATATACTTCTAGAACCTTAGGTGGCATGACCTCTTGCTTCGCGATAACAAAATTTGATAGTGGGACTATGTGTGTTTGGTTTATAGGTTTCATAACTTTCAACGCACAACAACAGAAAATATGTGTCTTGTTGGATTGGGTTCGATGGACGTTTGGATACTTTCAATGTTTAAACAAACATATGTTATGAGGATGGTCTTCAATTAGTATTTTACAGAACATAGTTTCCTTAATTTTTTCAAAGCAAAAGGGAAGAAAAGAAGTGATTCTTTAACAAGACACATTCTGTCATGAAAAAACATAATCTTTCAAACCATTCATTTTTTTCGTATATAAACACTTATTTTCACAAAAGAATACAACATAGTACTTGCATTATTTTCATAAATAGAGTACATTTTCATGAAAGGACATCATTAATAAAAAGAAACAACATTTCATTTTGAAAATCTCTTGACATGTTATTGGACAAAGATAGACTTGCAAGGGATCTGTTGTGGGAGAATTGGTAAGGAAGCTTCGAACTTAAGCACCTTAATCACTTGGTTTATAGGGGGTCTGGATGCGCAATCTGGATTTGCACACCAAAGACCAACAACCAATAAGCATTCCATTTGTTCCACATCAAGTTCCCCACATAGGTTTGGATCTGCTGCTGCAAGGAGATTTCTCAATCCATAGTGCTCCCACACCCACTCATCTAATGATACTTCACCCTCATATCTTTGTGGTGAATGGCTTTTGTTCCTGTTGCTACCTCCAACAAAACAACCCCGAAACTGAATATGTCGGATTCCTTTTGAGCCTTGCCTGTGTTCATACATTCAGGATCTAGGTAGCCCATGGTCCCAACCCCAACAGAAATTTGTGATCCTTTGTCATGATCCACTTGCCTAGCCAGGCCAAAATCCCCAAGCTTAGCATTGAAATTGGAGTCCAACATTATATTGCTAGATTTGATGTCCCTATGAACCACAAATTTTTCCCATTCTTCCTAAAGATAAAGCAATGCTGATGCCAGGCCCAGAGCTACATTGTACCTCACCTTCCATGACAAGAACTTTTCTCCACCAAAAAGACAAGAACCTAAGCTGCCATTTGGCATGTACTCGTATATCAGAAATAGATCATTCTTCTTGTGGCACCAAACCAGTGAGTTTCACCAAATTCCTGTGCCTCAATTGGCTAATGATCGTTACTTCCTCTGCATATTCCTTCAAATATTCGTGTTGAACCTGCTGATATCCTCTTTATAGCAGCATAGGAGTTTAAGTCTTTGAAATAACCTATATAAAAGCCACCAAAACCACCTTGGCCAAACTTCTGTGTCACTTCAAAGTTGTTGGTTGCAGTGGCCAATTCATAATAAGTAATCTCCTTAGGTCTCGTTTGGAATTTATCATACAATATGGTGTTGATTTTTCCCTTCTTTGAATCACCCTTACTTCTTGTTGTTGGGCTTGTACTTGTACTAAATGACCATGACAGCAGGGTATGTTCCTCAGCATATTCTCCTGTTGCAGCTGATATGCCAACAATAACCGACTTTGGTAATTGATCTATGATATTAACGGGGTATGAAAGGTGCTGAATAATCTATGTTATATTCCCACCATTTAATTTGTACCCAGTGAAAGAAACTTTCCAAACACTGTTTCTAGAATTGTATACAATACTACAGTTACAAACTTCCCACGTGTAATATTTGTCCACCATTTCTCGAGTATTTGAGACTTCATAGTATTGATATTTATACCAACATGTGTGCCATCTGGGTCCCATTGGTTTGGGTAAGTATCAAACTCCACTGCCACAAATTGATAATCTGTCTCGAGAAGATTTCGGTCACCATCCCCGAGACATATGCCAAGGGCTCCTCCTCTTAGCTTTTCATCATTTACGGGTGGCACATTTGGGCTTGCTAGGAAGAATTTTCAAAACCATCTCCATAAAGACTACTCTGATTTGAGGAAATAATAAAGGAAAAGTGGTAGTGAAGTCTTTTGGTTCATTTGAACTATCGTCCCAATGATTTTTTTTGCTCAGGATATGTGACTCTTCCTACTGTCCCATTGTTGTTTGGGTCTAATGCATTCATTGTGAGTTGGATACCAGAACCTGAGGTAGACGCATTTCCTTCTAGCTTTGGCTTTAGTTGCTTTACATAAGTTGAATTAAAGTTGGGGTAATCAAAAGACTGAGGCTGAGCATTTGCAATGAGGATTATTAGGATAAACAAACTGGCTCTACTAAGCATAAGATCAAAATGCAATCCAACACAACAATTGCTAAGTGAGTGGTTTAGTTTGATGTTTGAAGCCTAACACACTTTGGTTTCATTTATATATTTGTCTCTTATATTCTTATGTGTCATTTGTCAAACTTCGTTCCTTTGTAATTTGTGTGATTTATATGTCTCAACCCTCAACATTGTGGTGAATGTTCCCACAAACGCACACAACTCCGATGCATAAAGTTGTGCCTCTGCCAGTGCAGGTGAAGATGACATTGTTTGGAGTTATAGAATGATGTAAGTAATTATGTATACAAAATTGGTTGTGATTGTTCGCAGAAATACTCATGAAACAAAAGCATATATGTTTTGTTTTATTTATATATTAAATAAATGGTTTAACATCTAATGGAAATAAGGACGAGATTAAGTCTCAAGGTTTGAATCTCTGATCTGAAATATGTGCTGATTGTGCTCACATCCAATACTGACACCGACTCAATCTTGATAAGCTGTGGGAAAAAGAAGTTTGAATTATCTAGAAGAAAGAAAGAAAAAAGGCTTGATTGAGAAGTTGCATAAATTTAAAGAGTGTTTTTGGTCAGTACTTTCTTAGAAGTTATAAGTTATAATAACAAGTGATCCTGCCGTCTTTATAGATTGATGATATGTTTTGTCAGGTAAGCCAGGGCCGTGTTGAAAACCCTGGTCAATGTGGCAAATGAACTTGTTTTAATATTTTCATAAGAGATCAAAGAAGTCATTATTTAAAATAAAAATTGTTAGCAAACATGCATTTGATTATTTTTATAATACAAAGGTACAAAACTACTTTGTGGCTATAGTTGTGTCGTCATTAGAATTAGTGATGATATTTGCTTACTGTTAATGAGACCAAGCATTCTATCTGAACTAATTAAGAAATAGAAAATGTACTTGCTATAATGGCTTAGTCCCTGTTGCCTCAAAGCTTGTCTATTTCGCATTTTGTTAGCTACTGGAATAGTTGTATACTTGTATTGTTTTAAACTTGCCACGAAGGAGCATGATTTTGCATTTATCACAATCACTTTGAATTGATGAGCAGTTAGCTATAGTAATATATCAGTGTTAGAGTTCACTACTAAACCGTGTGCTTGTACACATCAAAAATCTCTAATGATTATTACATTTTTGTCTATCTCTATCACTAACTTCTACCCCAAAAGGAAGACGAAACTGAAGATAAAAGTGCTTTTATTGTTGGAGGAAGATAGGTTGGCACAGGCATCATTTCTGGGAGAACGGGTAAAGCAGACTCAAATTTAAGCACCTGAATCACTTGCCTTATGGACGGCCTGAATGAATAATCTGGATGAACACACCAAAGGCCAACAACCACTAAACGTTCCATTTGGTTCTCATCAAATTCTCCACATAACGTGGGGTCAGCCGCTTCAAGGAACCTTCCCAATCCATAGAGCTTCCAAACCCACTCAACTACAGTTATTTGATCCTCCTCAGCTTCTAGTTCAACAGGTTTTCTTCCACTGGCTATCTCCAATAACACAACCCCAAAGCTGTATATATCAGATTCCTTAGTAGCCTTTCCTGAAGTGAAATATTCTGGCGCAATGTAGCCCCTTGTCCCGGCTATACGGGTGGTTTGTGACCCTTTCTCATGATCCACCAGCCTAGCCAAACCAAAATCTCCAAGTTTAGCATTGAAACTTGAATCCAACATAATGTTGCTTGATTTAATATCCCTGTGAATCACACACTGCTCCCACTCTTCTTGCAGGTAAAGCAATGCTGAAGCCAAGCCCAAAACTATGTTATACCTCACTGACCATGTTAAGATGCTTTTCACACCGTATAGATGAGAATCTAAGCTTCCATTTGGCATGAACTCATATACTAGGAGAAAGTCATTCTTCCTATGACACCAACCAATGAGTTGTACTAAATTTCTCTGTCTCAATTGGCTTATGACCTTCACTTCAGTCACATATTCCTTCATTCCCTGTCTAGACTCTCTTGATATCCTCTTGATAGCAACATAGGACTTTAAGTCTTGCAAGTAACCTTTATACACACCACCAAAACCTCCTTGCCCCAACTTCTCTGCAAATTTTTTTGTAGCACTTACTAGCTCATTATAGCAAAAGCTCTTATGTCCAGTGCCCTTCGGGAATTCATCACCCATCTTGAGATCAAAAGCTAACTCTTCTTTTCTCCCTTCACTCCTCTTCCACAATAAAGCACAAACCAGCCCTAAAAGACACAGAACCAAGCCTACACCAATTCCAAGCCCCACCCACAATCCTATCTTGTGTTTATTTTCAGAAACAGGATTGGAAGTTGGTGGGGCTGCTACTGGTTTTATCTCATTTGTGTTATCATCACTTTGTAGACTTGAATTAAATGACCATGATCTCAGTGTATGCACCTCATACAATCTTCCTGTTGCGGCGGAGAAACCAAGAATAACCTTCCCTGGTAAGTAATCTCTCAAATCAACCTTGTATGATATGTATTCCTCAACTGGTTTAGTAGCATTGTACATAGTGAATGAAACGCTCAAATTAAGAGTGCTTGAGTTGTACTCAATACTGCAATTATAAACATTCCATGTTTGAATATCTGTCAACCATTGCTTAGTTATGTTAGAACTCAGAGTTGAAATTCAGACCTACATGAGTGCCACCTGGAGGGTCCCATTTATTGTGGAAGGTGTCAAACTCCACTGCTACAAATGGATGAGTTGAATTCAATACTTGTTTTCCATCCACAAGGCCAAGACCACCTCCTTCTCTAATATTCTTCAGAAGTGGGAGATTAGGGTCAGCAAGGAAGAATGCCATTCCATCTCCATAGTATCTCTTCTCTGAAAAAACAACAAAGGAAAATTTAGTAGTGAAATCAGCAAGCTTTCCAGAGCACATATCCCAGAGGAGCATCTGCTTATAACTTGTGACTCTCCCACCACTGTAATTGTTGCTTTGGTCCATGGTGTTGGATGTGACTTGGATGGCCCCTTTTAGAATAGAAGCATCACCTTCCCATTTTACATCACCATTCTTAAAGTTGGGGTAATCAAATGATAGTGAGTTAGCAAGAGGGATTATTTGGAGGATGAAAATGATTCTTGTTGCATAACAGAAAAGAAGAGTTGGATTTTGAAGACTATTATGCCACCAAGCCATCTATAACTGAGGAAATGCGTAGTTCAATATTTTGTGTTTGAACACTTTCATATATGGAAGACTTAACATTGAAGCTGCGAGATTGAATTTCAACGTTTTCATGTATCTGATTATATCTTTCCTTATTTAATTGAATTCAAAACTGTCATGATAATTCTGTTTTAGATTTTATACTTGTTTTAATTCCTTCAAGTTCCATCACTGCCTACCTTGCTATATATTGAGCGATAACTACAATATTTTTGTCAATAGTGATAGACGTTACTTGAGCTAAAAATCCTATACAGGATCATGAAATTCCTGTGTAAGTTGTAACCCCGTTGAAATTCATGAAGTTGAAATTTCTGCACCTTATAACTTTTTATCCTTTTGTTTTTTGTTGTGATTCTGGGATTATAGGATGGTCATGGTGTTCATTCTTGAAAGTTTGTATATGCATCAAATTTAGCCGGCATTATTGTAATTTACAAAACTTTGAACCAAACATTACTTGGGGCCTTGACCATCAAAGGGAAGAACACTTCGTTTTAATCTTATGTTATTAAACGGATATATTTAGTGATAAGATAATGCCTAACAATTGATAGTAATATTAAAACTAAACTAATACTGCTATTTAGTTATCAACAAGTCGTTGAATCTAGTTATATTGAATTCAGTTTCCTTAAATAAGGTCTCAACTTCAACAGAAATTAATTACAAAGTTAATAAATACTTCATTCTAATAATATGATAAAAAAAACATACTAAAAAAATACTGTTATGTAGCTTTTAACCTTATTTGACGAATAAAGCTAATATTGTTGTTGTATGGCTATGTTGCCATTCTTTATTTAAAAAAAAAAGCTATTTAGCCATTAGGATTTTTGACGGCAAAGGACCGTCTTATCCAAGATTCTACACTTCTGCTTGATCATCAGTGAAATCTGAAATCTCTTGCAGGGCCACTCAAGTCGGAAGGGTTATAATTAGGGGACCAAAATTTTGTAGAGAGAAAATGAAATAAAATAAAGGGTTTGCTAACCAAGGATACTCAACTAAAAAATTAAAAGAAAAAAAAATTATATAAATTTTAGGAGAGCACAAAAAAATCGTTGACAGCACCAGCATCTCAATACAAACTTTTTTAATTTTTAATTTCTTAACTATTGTCCTTAAGACATGGGTTAGCACTATTTCTTGCACTTCACAGTTGTTTTATGTACTCCCTTTTTTTTTTTTTTTCCGGAATGCACTCCTTTTTTCCCCTTCTTGAATGACCAATCCAGAAGTAAAAATAATATTCTGGAAAGAGTGTAGGTAACAACATCTTTATAATAGAATGTTAGGTCCGGCCCATTTGAGAAATAGACTGGGCAATGATAAAGACACTATAGCTTTCGTTTGGATCTACGGGTTTCAATTTCAAGAGTATGAATGAGGGCACGACTATTTAGGAGTAATTTTTTTTAAAATTATTAAACGAGGATAAATTTTAAATAAATATTTAAAAAAATAGTTGGATATTTTATGACTTTTGAATTTAATTTAGTAATTCATTTTATAATTTTTTTTCTTTTCTACTAAAGTTGTAAAAAAATTTACGATTTCTTAATTTTTTTTAAATACGATTTTAAAGTCATAATTTTTTTATATAAATATTTTTGATAGAAATCGTAATAATTTTAATTAAATTTATATTTTTATATTATTTAATTTTTTATTTTTCTATATTTTTATATTTTTATATTTTTATATTTTTTTTGTTTTTTTATATTTTATTTAGTATTTTCTATATTTTTTCCTAGTGTTAAAGATCTTTTTTTTAATTGTAGTACATTTCAACGAGGTTAACTTTAAAGTTGGACATATAATCACAATTTCATTTTATTAGTACTTTCTTTATAGAAAATATATTAAATAAAATAATATAGAAAATATTAAATAAAATAATATACAAAAATATAGAAAATATCAAATAAAACTAAAAATAAAATATTAATTTTAAAAAAATATACTACTTTGAAATCATAAATTCTATCAAAAATATAAAAAAATTATAACTTTAAAGTCGTATTTAAAAAAAATTAAGAAGTAAAAGAAAATAAATCATAAAATAAATTACCATTTTAAGCTCAGAATTCATAGATTATCCTATGAATTACCCCTTTATAGGTATTTATTTAAAATTTACTCTCATTTAATAATTTAAAAAAAAAATTACCTCTAAATAGTCGTTTTGCCTTAATTCATCTTTACTTAATTTTTTTTAGACAACATCTTTACTTAACTACTTCAACATACACATACACCTATTTTCACATATAGAAATACAACTGTGAATGTTATGTGACATTTGGCTTTTGTTTTTTCATTTTCAGATAATATGTCTTTAAAGTATCTAAATAGATATAGCAAATAACTCTTGTAAGGTTATTCCTCATCTTCCTCATTTATTTTATCAAAATCTAATAACTAAGATTAATACTCATTACAATCATTAAATTTGAAGAAAATGAAAAATAACTTTTTTAGAATTAGTTTTGAAGTAATTTGATCCCATC
>CM023945.1:29306634-29327733 GCA_013407115.1 Glycine latifolia
ATATATATATATATATATATATATATATATATATATATATATATATATAAGATTATTTAGACATTTATCTAGAAGGGTGATAAATTCAAAAGACAAGTCAGATCATTTCTTTACACACATATTTGGGAGGACTTTGCAAAGAAATGGAGTTGTAATATATCCTATGCCCGATATTGCTATCATGTGAACTTGAATGAAAAACATATTAATTCTTAAACAACGACTTTTTAATGCTTCAACATTATAATAGGTTGAAATAGGCCAAGTTAAGTCAAACTTGATATTTTTTTATATAAAATTAGATTGACTATGACGGAAAAATATAAACATCTCAATTATGTTGATACCCTTATGAGAACCAAAGCAGACCACCCCAAATATCAATAAAAAATATATCAAAGCAAAATAAACAAAAAGGAAGAACAAGACCAAGACCCATTTGGAAAATTGCAGAAATCTACAGTTAAGAAGAGCATTTCTATTACGAAGAATGCTACTTAATTAAGCTTGATCTAATTAATCAGTTATATAATCTCAAAATTGATCGAAGTTCATCCTATTAATCCATTACAGGTATGTTTTTAGACTTGACTTAGTCTTTATATAAGTTTGGTCAAGCTTATCCTTTGGGAGTGATATGGGATATTTTTGTCATTTCATTAAAGTACATAATGATATAATATCATATATTACTTATTAATTTTTTTATTTATAAATTGAGCAGCCCATAAGGCCAAATAGACTTTTCTAAAAGTCTGTAATTTTACCTACTTAACTAATTTTAATTTTTAAAGATCAGTTTGGGTTTAATTTGGCAAGTTTGATAAATAACTTAAGTCTAGCTTTAAA
This sequence comes from Glycine latifolia, assembly GCA_013407115.1. Classification (NCBI taxonomy): domain Eukaryota; kingdom Viridiplantae; phylum Streptophyta; class Magnoliopsida; order Fabales; family Fabaceae; genus Glycine; species Glycine latifolia. The sequence goes on from CM023945.1 coordinate 29,307,484, forward strand.
ACGGGTCAGGCTATAAGTCTCCAATAACTTATTTCTACTCTTATATAGTGCTATGTTTTGATCATATTTAATAGCATCCCCATTTTTCATAATTTATTTTTCTTAATGTACATTTGAGTAATTAACTTAATAATTTATAAATTCTTCAATCTTAGTTCTGTATGAACAATGGTACCTATTCACGAACTATATGATAAAATACTGATAAAATTTTAATTTGATATAAAAAATTCCGCTTTTCTTTTTATGTGTATCTTATCATTGCCCCGAACGTATATAAAAAAATCATTGTTTGCTTAGAAATTATTCAATGGACCAATTCAGGCGAGTTTCTATATTCTCACCTTAAGATCAAGCTGTCTGCTGCCAAAGCAGACTATGTACCCTATCAACCTATTGCATTAAAAATATTTATAATGATATGCCCTTAGAAGGAATATTATACTACAAATATTAAAAGTCACTGCCATACGTTTCAGTCACTTACTATATACACAAAATTTCCTGTTAGTTATTCTAACTGATAGCTAGCTCAGAAGGAAGATGAAAACTTCTGAAAATTCTATATAATAAATATTTCTTCTTATAAAAACACTAAGCTAAAGATATTTTGTTAAAAACCTATCTATCGGGTAAAACTCCATTATTGAAAATAAACTAAATAAAGAGAAATTTATCTAATCCATCGCAGATCTTTAGACCTTGAAATCAACTTAATATATAAGATATGATCTATGATCTTCATGGATCTCAATAAACTTTGAGATACGCAATGAATTGAAGGAAGTTCATTCCTCTTTCTTAATTATAACCCCCAAACTTGTCTCCATTTCAATGGGAGCTTGAGACTGATCGAGCCTCCAACTTGGAATTCAAGATATTCAATCAAAAGGGTTTTAAAAGTAACCCTAACAGAATTATGGAACAAGATTACTTGGACAGGAATACTTTGACTAACACGTGCACAAGCTCAGAAAAACGTAGACAGTGGGCACATTCACGCCCCAAAAGTAGCTCCTCTATAATTTATGATAGATCTTCATCATGATTTGAGGCATATATAACATGCATGCGGCCATCTAATCGAAAATAATGTTATCACATTTTATTATAAAAAAAGGGAAACTAATTGAAACGGCAACCTGTTGATTTTCTTGGTTCAGAAAATTGCCACGCTTGCAAACCTTATAAATCACGCAAATCATATCGTGTCTTAGAAAATCTGAGATTAATTAGCCCGCTTTAGGGATGATAAAACACTGAGTTAGAGTTTGGTTAAAGGTCCTAGATTCACGATAACGACATTTGAATTTTAACTAAACTATGAAGAGTCAACAATTAATCTTTGCGGACCTACTTGCATATTGAAGTGAAATGAAAGAAAACAATCTAAATCATTAGCTCCAAGGAAAATATGTTTATTGACATGGTTTGGGAGCTGATGAAAACTTTTAGACATTCGTGATTTGTTTGTTTATATAGAATAGTTTTTTAATTTATTATATATCAAATTGAATATTATATTAATAGAACTTAAATAATTTGTTTGTTTTAGACAAACTTAAAGAATTAAACTTTAATATTTAAAGAATACTAGTTTCTCTACCAAAAAACAAAAAGAATACTAGTTTAGTTCATTTACATTTCTAATCCCCAGTTGCTTTATAAAGATATAGTTGTAAGATTTAAATATGTTCTTAATTTTATAATTATGTTCTTAATAGAAAACCATAAAGATATATGTTCTTAAATATTAAAACCAATAAAATATTTAGAAGATGTTTGTTTTATATCTTCTTAATATATTATTGATTTTAATATTTATAAACTTTAAAACCTTTTAAAATAGTTCTATCACTATATTTAGATATGCAGATCACAGCAAAGAGCATTTTAACTTTTAAGTTGGCATATCTAGATATAAGTCATATTATCAGTAAGTAATAGTCATTGAAATCATTTTAAAAAAGATAAAATTTATGTATGCTAAAACTATTTTTTTATAAAGGATTAGAATTACATTTAGTTATGTTGAAAAGAATTAAAAATATATTTTACTCAAATTATATATAATTTATTTCTTTATTATGTCTTTTAACATAAAATGTCAATTAAATATTGTATTAATTAACTTTAAAAACAAATTCAGGGAGAAATTTGATGTCAAGGCATAATTGAATTAATCAACATCAATTTTTATAAGCTGTCTACGTAAGTTTCATAAGTTAGTTTTAAAATTGATTCTTTTAAGTGACCTTGTTTTGCCTATAAAAAAAATGATGTTTGTTTCACTACATTTGTACTGGAGTTAATTAAGCACAACAAAAGAGCTGTTAGGAATTCTCAGATTGCAAATCCAAAGATCTTTACAGCTTGCTAATATGCATGACGTACTCTAATAAATAAATTACATGTGGCAGAGATCGATCCTCGTACTATAATAATAGTTAGCCATTAAAATTCTCCTAGTTGATTAATTATTAATTTAACCACCAAATAAATATGTTCAATAGTACTATAGTATAATATAAAAAATAAAAACTGTGCCATTAAAATAGTTAGCCTTTGATTCTTCTAGTACTATAGTATAATATAAAAAATAAAAACTGTGCCATATATCTGACTTTCTAAATAAATATGTTCAATAATTTTGTGCCACCCAAATTTTAAGTCATACGTACGTATAGGATGATTATTCAAATTAATTAGTTTTCTACATCACAGTTTCCTCTTGTTCCTAATAAAATGATTAATAACTAAGAAAACAAAATATCACTTTAAGCTTATAGATTTCTTTTTTTTTAAGTATTAATTAATCGAGGAAGCATGATTATTGAAAATAAAAATAAAATAAAACATTTGAGTCTGTCTATATGGGTTAATATTCTCTCCCCTACAAATCTCAACTGACCAACTGAATACATATAACAACATTTTCTTTTATTTGACACAACTTAATTCTCAATACTTATTCGAGAATGTAAGAGTTAAAAAATCATTTGATTCTATGAGTGAGTTCTCTTATAGTAAATCTGAACTAACCAAACTAAAACATACATAAGATGATGCATTAATAGTACTACATTTTACCCAATAAACAAACTACACGTCTATCTTCTCCTAGATTATTGTATGGTCCATATGTGTAAGTATATATAATTTTGGGTGCGAGTGGGATGATGAGATTAAAAATATTTAACAGCAGTCAAAATCATGTTAGCAGTTGTTAATTAATGATTAAAAAGCTTATCATATGGCACCAACCAACAAACGGACCGACGTATTTTAAGGGCCATTTCCAATGTTATAATAAAAAATTGACTAACTATACCCATCATTTGCTGATGATTGACACTTGGCTAGGGTCTTAGCTGGAGATATAAAACCCAAAGCAAAGCTTTATTAAGTCGCAGTCCTTAAGTACAGAGATTCAGGTATAAGTTGAACCGAAGCACCCCATTGGTCGTTTAATTTAAGGAAACAAACCTATCTTTATTGGAAAAAAGAAATCTTTTTCACGTGGGTAAGGCCAACGACAAGTTGTAAGTTCCGGAAAAGTCGTACCTCAATTACTCACTCCAATATAAAATATGGGCAATTTAGTATTGCTATGCACTATTAACCAGGTATTCGTGTTTGAATATATAATAGTAATTGCTGTGTGAGTGCCATAAAAGTGAACCTATTCTCTGTAATGCTGCCTTAAAACCATTGTATTAATATTTTTTTAGTACAAAGTTTACTTGAATTGAATTCCAAGGATTCATCAGCATCATGACAGGTTTTATGGCTCAAAAAGTACATACAAAAATATTTATAAATTATTTATCAATAAATTTTTCATAAAAATTGAATCAATATTTTTTGAAATATGAATCTATTTTTTTTATTAATTGAAACAATAAAACTTTTATTGGTTCGCTTTATTAATATAACCCAACTGTACGGAATATTCGCCGCTGCCATGAGCTCGATGAAGGTCATGCATAGGCGTTAATATTAATTAGAACCACACATATGGTGGACTATACTAAAGTGATCTACCAGTGCAACATTGTTTATAACCATGGATGTAATGGATAAAAAGAATGTTAATAATATTTTTTAACATGCTATTTTTTACGCATTCATTTTTATGATTGAAATTTTATGCAAGTTTTACTAATTTGAAAATGGAGGTTACCAAATAAGATATGAAATCTATATGTGTTCACTGAGATTCATATTGTTAATAATACATTTGTTGTTATTTATAAGATCCAATTATCTAATTAAACAACATTAAAAAAATAGTTAATTTAGTTTATGACAATAAATTTATCTTGAATTTATATATTTTTCCAAAAATACCATTTTAATGTCTAAACACATGGTAATATAATTTATTTCTTTCTAATTAGGGATATTTTTAGTCTAAAGATTAATGCATAAAACAATATGAATTGAGTCTTATATAAAGTAAACACAAGTTTAAAAAATTGGATCTTATAAATAAGAAAAGAGATAATAGTTACTAACAACTTCAAGAAGGTCGTGTATTCTATTCAAAATCTAATTTGCAACAGAGAAAATGATTTAATGTGTACAATAATTTATTCTTTATAATTATGAAAATGATAGAAAAGAAAATGTTAGATAAAATATATAACATATATAGCTTTTTATCATAAAACTTAATTTTTACACTATGAAACAATTAATTTTATAAATAATTGTTAATTATATAAAAATAGAGGAGGGATCAAGTTATTCTTCATTTTTTTGAAATATAATGATTAAGATTAATTACTCATTATAACAATTAGATTTTAAAAAAATTAATGATAAGAATGAAGAGTATCTCTCTTAAAGTAATTTGATCCATTCTTTTAAAAAAATAATATACTTTTTAACTATCATTCCTAACGATGTATGGGTAATTCAAAATATACAGCTCTTCCTTAAAACTAAAAGAGATGTATATGTTTTAAAATAAAATAGGAAGAAATTTTAATATAAACATTTTTAGGAAAAAAACACTTAATGTTACTCTATACATTGTTTATTAATACTTATAAAGATGATATTATGTAAATTTTTTATAGTGTTTAAAAATAATTTAGAATATATAAATTAAACTGTTAATTATATTTCTTTATCTAACATTATCTTAATTAAGCAACACATTAAAGGAAATAAAAAAATAAATCATATCGTTTTTTTAAATCCCTCTTCTTACTAGAACACAGTGATATATAATAGAAAAAGTTATTTTAGGATGTGTTCGGTTGAAGAGAGAAAAAAAGTAAAAATAATAATATAAATAAACAATAAAATAATGTAAAACTCACTTTTTAATTTAAATTTTTTATCTTAATTTTTTTTTTCATTTTTTCTACTCTATCGAACTGACCCTTAATCTTAAATGAGATGGTGAATTAATGAATTTGAAATGCTAGGATGAATGAATATTACTGGAGTACTAATACTAGTCTTTGTTGCATTTTTCTAGTAGTGTATTCCCAATATGGTAAACCTTAATGAATCCGAAACAAGTGATTCCTAGTTTACGTTAGTCTTTGTTGCATTCTAACAAAAAGCTGCCCACTCCATCGCATTCGCATGTGAGATGTCGGACTGATTCGTTTCTTGTGTTCTTTAACATATTATATGCAGTTGGCAGATTCTCTCAGTTGCAGCGAATCTACGACACCCACCTTCATTTGAGTTCCACCTGGAATTAGATCGGTTGGTGAGCTAACTACTAAAGGAAATTGAATTTCATTTCCTTTGATAGGGATCTTGCTAGCTAAACTACTGGTTCAAAAATTAAAAATTAAACATTTATTATAAAAATGAACTACGTATTAATAATGTATAAAAAAAATTATGAAAAAAATATCTTAATTTCAATAATAAAAAACACTTTTAAGTCCATAATCAATACCCTTAGTTTACTTTTCTTTATAATTATTACCTCATTCCTTTTTATGTTTCTTTTAAAGTTACCATATAGAAATTGAAATGTATAATTAATATTTTTGTTTTATTAAATTTATCATTTGATTTCTTATTATACTTTCTATGTATGCTCAATTAAAACATGGGGTATTGGCGTATTTATATTTTATTCTATAGAATGTTTTCTTACAATATTTTTTTAGTATAATCTTAAATCATGAAATAATTAAATTATGACTTAAATTAGAATGTATTGACAATATGTAAAATTATTTTTTTAACATTGTCATTCAATCTAAATTGCTATGTCTGACAATATTATTGAGTTTTATAATCATAAATTCATATTATAACAATTAGAATGATTTCTAGTTAGTTGATCAAATTGGAAAAATCTTTACACTAAATTCTTAAAATATTGATATAATATACCATGATAAAAAAAATTATATATATATATATATATATATATATATATATATATATATATGACAAATACATCTGCTATGTTGGTTGAACTAATAATTTCTAATTGGTTAAACCAATTGTTATTTCTATTTGGAAAAGTTGCCTAACCCGCTCAATTTGTTGTTCTACTCACTCAACATGCTTGCTCAACTTACAATCATAGGTTTGGGACAAGGATGGTGCGCTCCTGCCTCCTAGAGAGTGCTTTGCATGCAACTCTTGTATAAGAGATGGCATACTAGACTTATAACACAAAGACTTGTCTCCAATATCTTATGCACATTAAGGATAATTATGAGTTAAATTGGAATGAATTTGGTCAAATTCATGATCTGATTCTAATCAAAATTCTACGGATCGAGTTGGATAAAATTTTGATTAGACCGGGTTAGATTTGAGTAATTTTAAAAAAAAATCAAATCAAACCAACTTAATTAGGTTGAATTGGATCAATAAATTTAAATTTAAAATTTCAAAATAATTTTAAAAAATGTGAAATAAAATCTAATAACGATACATAATGCCCTTTTCACCAATAGCACATGCAAAGAACAATTAGGAATGCAAAGCCCGACACTTATCAATCCGTGACCATTTTTGCATACCTCAATGCTATTAAATTTTATAAGTATATATGTATAAGCTTAAATTATTTTCCAAACCATAAATATGTTGCTACTTATTATTGATCATCAATGTAACTTTTCTATTTGTTTCTTTAAAAAACTTAGATACAGTATTAAATTTTGGTGTTGTTTGTTTGTTCTTCAATCATAATTATAATTTTATTTCAAAAACATACGTAATAAATGTTTGCATTAAAAGTTTTTTTTTACAGTGAAAAGATTTCATTTTCATAAAAAAAATTATTAATTTGAATGACATTAAATTCATATTCCTTAGATAAGATCTTGCTTCAAATTTATGGATATAAAAACATGATTAAGAGGTGTAATCCACTAAGCCTATGTTTGATAGTGTTGAAATGGAGTGGAAAGGAAAAAAAATTCAAAAATTAATGTAGATTTTCACATCTCTATCATGTTATTTTAATTTAAATATTTTTTTTCTTATTTTTATTTCATTTTATTTTCTTTCGCTTTACCAAACACGCACTAAAGGTGGTAACATTTTTCCAGTTAAAACTAGTTATTAACAAAGTAGTTCGAACTTCACACCAGGAAATAACATAGTTACCAAACAAACAACTGTTACTTCAGCTGTAACCCTCTCAAAGAAGAAGTCTGATTTTAAACTGCACAAAATTTAGTTAATGTTTATTAATGGTGTATAAATTTTTGAATGTGCTATGGTAGTTTCATAACTCCGGATGATCCTAGTTCCTCAAAGAAAGATCGACATGTAAGCACTAGCAAGCCAGTGACAGCAAAGGTCGATGGGAAGAAATTATAGGAACGTGCAGGTCTCCCAAAAATTAAGGGAATGAATAATGAAGTAAGCGACAAAATGTACGTCAACACAGAAGTTGGATTCTCCGAGGTATAAATGATTTTTTAAAAACCACTTTTCCCCCCACAATCTTGAATTAACATTTAATTTTCCATGCTCAATTTGTGTACAAGGAAGACCTCAATAGAAAATATAAATAATTCTATGAATCAGACTATGATCACTTTCGTTAGCTGTAATGTAACGACCAAGCCAGCAGAACAACGCCATTGAGGGAACTATATTAACCACAGTAGTTACTTGATTACTTCTTATCTGCAATGGATGTACAATATGTAGAGAAGGATATGTAGAGAGTAATTTTGTCTATAATTTCTTGTCACAAAATAAAAGAAAGATTGAATGCTTCTATTATCAAATCTGTAGCATTATATGTTAAAAAATGTATTTAATTTTTTATATTTTAATGTTAATTATAAGTAAAAGGGTTTGTAACATTATTACTTAATTAAAAGTAAAACATTTATACATAAATGAAGTATCATTTTGCATGTTATTTTGAAACATTAACTTCTTTTTTATCTGTCCACTTTAATGCTCTTACTTTTATTAAAAATTATCTCTAAAAATTTTGTTATACATTCTATTTATTTTCATAGCAAATTAATTAATGCTAGTACGTAGTTAATTATTTTTTTTGGGCACATAATAATTCAGTATTAGTTGAAAATTACTGACTGTCATAAGAGTATAATTGACATAATTATAAGGAATGTCATTTTCCCATATAAATAAATAGATAATTATAAATACTTTTTTATGAAGTACATAGATTAAAAAAAATACCAATTATAAAATATCCCACAGTTATTTTTTTAATATATAATAACAAAGTTCATGTTGCATGTTTATATTGGATTATTTCACAGAAATAATATTTTTGTAAATTTTAATTAAAAACATCTGAGAAAATTCATATAAAAATAAAATTTAGTTGAAATATATTAACAGTATTTTTTTATATTATCATCTAATCCAAAATTTTTATAAAAATTATTTTAAAAGTCACATTTAAAATATTTTCATTAAGATATAGTAAAATTAAACTCTAAAATAATCAGCTAAGATTCATACAATCAAATTATAAAAAAAATTACATTATTGATATTAAAAGTTGCTTTACATATAAAGAAATAATAAAAACATACTCTCTAACATGTTTTTAAATATATTTTGTTTAAATAATTGAAAATTAGAATTTTGATTATCATATCATATTTAATTAATCAATCACTTAATTTTATAATTTTTTTAAAAAATTAATCTATAATAAAAAATGTCTTTAGAAAAATGTGTTAGAAAATATATTTATAGCACACGTCTTACATATAACTTATTAAAGCGATTAACAATATTACCGTATAATACCCATCTATCATAAAGTTACAATATAAAAATCTTTAAACAATAAGTGGATTCTAATTATTTTATTTTTTATTTGATAGGATTCCCGTACGAGGATTATAATACTAATAATAACAATTTGAGGATACGACACACTCACTGACACGTCATCGATTGGAAGTGCGCAATCATTTTTCGAAACGTGGCCCATTTGATTTGTCTGAGTCTCCGTGACTTGATGAGCTGCATGTTGATTCTCAGTGTTTAGTTTCCACTATATGTACATTTTTTATTTTGCTTTCTTTAATTTCGTTTTATTTGTCCCTATTTTTAAAATGTTTCTTCAACTCAAATTATATATTATTTTAGAATATTAACAGATAATTAATTACTTTTTTAATAATATCATGAATGGGTTTCAGAGTCGTGGGTTTTTGACATAAAACTAAACATATGGAATAACTTGCTACTTTAAAGAAAAAATATAGTTACGGTGATTCCTAGCCAATATAAATTAAACACAATGAATGAAACTTAAACTTATAAAAAATTCTTTGGTGAGGAACCTGAAAATCAACAGTTGCCTTATGTGTTTAGTATTGACTTATATGCATATTATCTGAATTGACCTAGAACAAATAGATTTTATAAAAGATAATCTTGTAACTACTGACAACTTTTATTGGATGACGATATGAAGAATAGTCCTTAATTTTATTTTTTTTCTGTTTATTTAGTTGGTTTGTGAGAAAAAGTAGTATAAATTCAAAGTAAAAATATAAATTCTAGTTCGGTAATTGTATTTCTTTTTTGGCATGTACCACTGGCAGTAGTAATACATTAATTATGGATAAGTTTTTTGAAGTATTTAAAAAAAAGAAAAAATTAGATAAATTTTTCAAAATAAATTTTTTATAGACTAATATATTTAGAAGTTTATTGATATAATTTCTTTAAAAAATAAAATATTATTTATGAATAAATTAATGAAAAATTCATTTTAAGTTAAGAAATTCATTTCATTTTTTTAAAGTGTTTATAAAAAAATTTATATTCAAATATGTCCATTATATATTCTCGTCAGTAAAGAAACTTAAAAATTCTCGTTCAGTTGAACCCACACACTCTGAAACCTCAGCACACTGAACCGTCTTGAGACCTAAAAACTCCATCTTCCAGTTTTTCGCTTTCCCTATGAAGCTCTGAATAGCAACTCCATCTTCCAGTTTTCCTTTTTCAGTAGCATAGTTTTCATGTAAGTTCCTAATTTCATTATTCTTAGTCTTCAATATTTATTAGCTTGTTCATACCACAATTATATTTCGCTAACTATTTATTTATTACTATTATTATTATTATTATTTTCTCTTTTTCCCTTATGTAACTCATCGTGTTTTTCCATTTTTCAATCAATTAATCCTCCAAATTTCTTTATAATTTAAGAAAACTTTGTGAAAGAACCCTAGTAAGTTAATTTAGACTTTGTACGAAAAGATGGGGAGAGGAAAGATCGTGATTCGAAGGATTGACAATTCCACTAGCCGGCAAGTGACGTTTTCCAAGAGAAGAAATGGGTTGGTGAAGAAAGCTAGAGAGCTGTCTATTTTGTGTGATGCAGAAGTTGGATTGATTGTGTTCTCCAGCACTGGCAAGCTTTATGACTATGCAAGCACTAGGTAGGATAATTAATTTCTTATCTCTTCAATTCGTTCCACATTTATTTTACTAGCTGATTAAAATTCACAAGTTTGTGGTTCTTAATTTTAATGTTAGTTTACACCTCTCTCTCCTTTTTGGGGTGAAAACTCTTCTTTTAGGTGAATAATCAATCAATTAAATATACATTCATGCATGATGACTGAATCTCGTATATGTAATTCGAGATTTGTGAGCTTCTGGTTGCATTCTAGTTAATTATTAATCTAAATATTCATGAATACGTTTAAAATAAAGGACTATTTTGGTGTAGGGATATATACATTCATCTGGGAATCTATGAATTTCATAAACACTGACATGCTGAAACCTTTTCCATAATTTGATACTCTTCTAGCGGCCAGGATACATTTTATCATAAAATTAAATCTAAAGATTGTGGTTAAAATTTTTAGTTGAAAAATTCAAGAAAAACAATTCTTATTATGTAAAATTGTAAATATAGGTTAGTGAGCTGCACGGTATTGCAATCCATTATCCTTTCAACCTGTAATTCGAACCCAACAAGAGTTTCCAATGACATTTTGCTCTTTTTCTGACTTTCTAGTAAGTAGTGCATGCTCAAAGTCCAACTTATTTGTAGTGTAACATGACATTACTCAGCTAGATTTGATTGTCATTGGTATCACCCACTGCTCAAAGACAATTGCTCAAAGACAATTCCAAATTTACCAGAAGTTAACTAGTTCGGTGTATGGGGCTAATCTAAGCTTAATTTTTTTACGTGTAAATTAAAGTCGCATCCTCCATCTGCACTCGTAAGAAATTATTTGTTATTAATTAATTCAATTGAATATTTAGTGCAATTAGCCTCACTATTTTTAATTCCTTATTTATAGTTCTTATATTTTTTGCTTTACCATCTTATGATTATAAATGGATATAGTCTATTGTATTTTATACACATTACATATAATATTCATGCATACATTTCCGAAATAAATCCATATATATATTTTCAACACATAATATATCATAGCAATATCATACGTACTGTTCCACTAAGAAAACGGTTTCTCCTTTCTGTTGTGTGGAGCTTAAGGAACTTCTTTTTTTTGGGGGGGTGATTTGAGTTTAAGGAACTTGATTATCACCAAACTCATGTTTTAGATTTCATTAATTTGTCCGTGTTCTTTCCTTTATGTATTTTTCTGCATTCAATTTCAGTCGCAAGCTTCTATTAATTGCTTGTTTTTGTTTCAACTGTTGATCCATGTATCCAATATATATGGAGATTCCCCATGTACATATATGTAGTGTTTCTTGATTTACAAAAAGATGATCATATCCCTTCTCATTAATATATGAACTTCTACATTTCTGCAGCATGAAATCTGTTATTGAGCGCTATAACAAGGTTAAAGAGGACCATCATCAGTTAATGAATCCTGCTTCAGAAGTCAAGGTAATTGCCCATGTCTCAGTAGAACTCCTCCGTTTATGTTCTAGCTTGATCTCTTGCATTTATTTATATATACCAACTAGACATTCATGACCCCCATATATAGTTTGCATGTAGCAGATTCTAAGACTATATCAACTTGAATTTAGCGTCTAAGCCCGACCCGTTTTGTTTCATTTACTATGGCAAATTATACAGCACTAAGTTCAATACGTTATACATAGTCCAATGATGTCACACACTAATATCCATGACTATGGGAGAGACTACCCGTTATTATAGATACAATAACTTGGAAACCTCAAAACTGTTTAAACTATATATTTTGCGTGCCTCTAAAGATTTTAATTAATAATCTCTTGCATTTAGTTATATATACCAACTAGAGACATTCATGACTCTCATAGTTTGCATGTATAGACATATAATATACAAAGTAGTTACTTTTTTTTTTATACAATGACCACTGTGAGAATCAAATTTAAGTTCCCATGCATCTATTTCAAACTCTCCACCACTATAAGCCTACCATAGTAGTTTTACAAAAGCATTTACTTGATAAAATAAACAAAACAATAGAGAATTATTAATAATAGGGTTAATTAAGTTTTTTAATTCCTTAACTATCTCATATTCTAATTTTTAGTTCCTCAATTTTTTTGGATAACTTTTAGTCATCACTTTTAGTCCCTTTAAAAAATCTTCATTTTTGGTCCCTCATTTATTTGTATGACTCAAAATTAGTCCCAAATCTAAAATATGCAAGGGGCTAAAATGAAAAAAATATAAACTAATTTTCAGCAATAAAAAACTAAAAATTAGCAAAAGTTTTTAGTGAGACTACAAATATTGACAAAAAATTAAGGGATCACTAAAAGTTGTCAGTTTTTATGGACTACAAATTAAAATCTGAAAAAAAAATTGAGAGACTAAATATTTAATTAATTCTTAATAATATACTCTTTAATGTTAGCGTCAAATATTTAACAAGTTAGTTAATTATAAACCTAGCTAGCTAGACCAATAGATCCTTCTTGGGGTGTATGTAATTTGGAAAAGACAAAGATAAATAATAATAATAATAATAATAATAATAATAATAGTGTGATACGAAATATAATAAAAAATGAGATAAAACGGAAATGGGGTATAGGACGTTTTTTTAACTTGTAAAATAACTCTTAACTTTCGAAGGCTTTGTAAAAATATTTGCATCTTGCTCTTTGTTGGACAACATTTTATCAACACTTCTTTGTTAACTACCATCTCTCAAATTTTATGAAGTAGAATATAAATAAGCTTGGATCACTCAAAAAATGGATTCTTTCTTAGTGCAATGGTAGACTTGTTATCACAAAATATTTTTAAAGGAGCACCCTACTTATGATTCATTACTTCTAGAATTCTTCTCGACCATACTGCCTATGTAGCATAAGTAACAAGTTACTATATATTCTGCTTCAACTATAGAGAGTGCAACAACTGGTTAATGAATTCTCTCATTCCTTGCAGATGGCAAGTATGCAATTCTTCCATGAATATGTTATGTAATCCAACTCCAAAAATTATATCTAGCTAATCTTGTTGAAGTCAGATATCTCAGATCCCAATCAAACTTTTGAATATTGGGTTAAATTTACTCTTTTTTCATCATCTTTCGTTGTCAGCTTTAGTTTCTCGTCAACACTCATCGAAATTGACTCCAAGTTCTCCATTGTGAATTTCTTCAAAATGCCACACGCTTATTTTTTTTGAGAGATAAAAATCTCATGGTTCTATTGAACAATCTCAATCCCAAGAAAATAACTCATCAAGCCCAAATCTGTCTTTTGAAGGCAAACTTATCGCCTATCTGAATTCTGCAATAATCTTTTTTTAATTATTGTTGGTAAAGATTAGATCAACATATAGGCACACTATAAGAATATCCCCAAGATCAACAAATTTAACATATAAAGTTTGCTAAAAAAGAGTAACCCTTTGGAATTCATGTTGCACAAAGTATGAATCAATCATCTTGTACCACACTCTTGTTACCTACTTCAAGCCCTATAAAATTTAATTTCTTCAATTTGTAGACTTATTCTTCTTTTACTCTGGTTACATATGCTATTGGTTGTTCAACATATATTTCTTGTTCCAAAATATCATTTAGATCACTTAAAGCTTATTCAAAGTTCGCTAAATTGCAATATGCAAATAAGGCAAAAATTCATAATCTCCTCATAAGATGAGTCATTCTCATACTAATTAACAACATAATCCTCTAATTAATGGTAGGTAAAGATATTAGTGGTCTGCTAGATCACTCTAGTTCATTAAGAATTGGATTTGATTGCCTATCATTTTCTTCATAGTTATTAAGAATTGCCATCAAATCTTTTTGGGACTTCGAGGACCAATTCCACATTCCTTTATCATCCAACATCACAAGCCTTGCAATTGCAACTTAACTTTTTTACTTTCCATTATTATTACATATACATATATTTGATATCTATATTACTATTAACTAGTTTTGGCAGAGAGAAGTAGCAAGTTTGAGGCAACAAGTGCAATACATGCAAGAATGCCACAGGTAAAAATTTAAACACCCAGTTGTTGCATTGTAGTAAAAGCAAGTCAGAAATATATAGAAACTAGTGGATTATTACGTAAATTCATAAATTAAAATAATTACTTAGAAGGGTGTGAAATGTTGAACTCAACTATAAAGGGAAAAATAGATAATTATAAGAATTGGAAAAAAAATGCATCATCATACAAACCTGATAGTATTATATACTTCCACCCGTTTCAAAATAAATATCATCCTAAATTATTTTAATACAAACCAATAAAAGTTAATAAATAAATGAAAATGTACTAATTTTATAAAACTAACCTAGTTATTAATATTACATTGAAAAATTAAAATAATATTTATTAGAGTATTAATGAAAAAATAATTAATATTATATTAAAAAGTTAATATGATAGTTATTTTGAAATAAATATATATTTTTTAAATACAACATTTATTTTAGAATAGATGAAGTAACATTCAAGAATCTCTCTCCTCTTCCCCGAAAGAAATAGTTATCTCTTATCACTACATTTGCAAAACAAGCAACATTAAGATCACTACCAAAATATATCGACTAATATTACACAATGAATGATAGATTTAACAACTCAAACCAAAAACTAATATCCACTCAAGTCTTCTAGAGGAAAAACAATATCCAAGCAAAAATTTGAAAGTTAAAAATTGTTCGTTAAATACTATTCTCAATTTTATACCAATCTCAACATGTAAACCTGATCTTGAATACAAATGTAAGCTTGTATCCTTTCTGGTCGAATACAATATTTATTTTTCTTTTTTAGTGGACAATGTGCGTAGTTGTGGGAGAGGGTATTACTCTTGAGGGATATTACAATGATATGACATTTTCTTATTTACAGATAATGTCAATTAAAGATTTAGAGTACACACAATGAAATAAATCAAACAACGAAAAAAATTGTTAATAAAAATACTCTAGCTTCCAAAACAAAACAGAAAAAAGGTTAACCTGGTATTGCAAATTTCATCTTTTGTGTGGTCCATGAAAGAGATTAGACTCACTATATATTGGGAATTCGCAAACTAAATTTCACACTTTATGAACTAAAAATAGATACTTTGTGGAAAAACAAATATAAGTGTATAAAGTAAAAAAAAAACCAAAATATAAGTGTAGAAAGTATAAAAAAAATACCAAAATTTTACGTGGAAAACCTTTTCCAATGTAATTAAGCAAAGAAAACTACAAGACCTAGTAACAAAAGTTTCATAAATATATGTCATAAATGACAATCAACTCCCTTATATACATGAGCCAAGTTTACATTTTTAGTGACTATTAGCTTAGCCTAGAATTTTCGCTGGGCAAAATTGCAAAATATCCTAAGGACAAACAAATACTTGCTTAGCCACCAATTCTCGTCATGTTTGAGATCTCATGATTTCTGATCCAATATGCCGATTAGCCTCAAAATCTCACTTCAAGCCAAAATTAAATTTAGAAATTTCATTTTCACCAAATGACTAATTGGCTTGAAGCTATTTTGTGGCTAAGCAAATTCTTCTTCGAGACACTTAAACTTAAAAACTAAGCCACAAATAACTTTCTCAACCTCCAAATTCCACTAGCTTATACAAATTGTAGACAAAATAATAAGATATAACCAACAAAACAAGTTAATTAAACTAAAACTTAAATATTTATAAATTTAAAACTAATTCAGATAAAGATCACTATAAATGTGAATGGAAGTGAGATAATTGCCTCATAAATCATTCAACAAATAAGTATTTAAGGCAATTATAAGATTACCCTAAACTTAAAATTTTACTTGTTCTCAAGCAAAAGTAACATAAAAACAACTAAACTAAACTAACTAACAATTAACACTGAAACACTAAACATGGTTGGGATCAATCGTATGCTAACATCCACAACATGCACTTCCAATTCAAAATGTGTCAAGAACTAGTGATTTAAATCTTAATTCTATGGTGCGGCCCTCACGAAGAGACCATAAAAGGATGCAAATACTAAGATTCATAAAAAATCAACAAACATGGCACTCCTTTTTTAACAAAATCCTAAAATGCTAAACCCTTGCAATTCCAAGTGTTTCTTTCATTCACCAAAGTGCATGAGTGTTTGAATTTCTCAATCACACACAATGAAAACCTCAGACTTTAGTTTAGCTTTTCTTCTCAAATGCAACATATATGTAATGCACACAAGTTAAGATCACAAGGACTGGCAAAGCTTGTATTGTGGCTCGGCTTTGAAAGAGCTTTGATTTTTCTTGATAAGTAAATAACATCAAGAGACAAAGAGAGAAACCATGGCTCACTCCTCTTTTCTCACAAAAATGGAAGAAATCTCAAATCAAACAAACTTTCCAACTATGATCAATGAAATGCCTCACAATTCAGTGCAAGTATCACACTTTTATTTTCCTTTTTTTCTTAATCTTCCTTTTCCTTTTCTTTCTTCTTTTTTTAACAGAAAATTGAACTTTACAAAAGATAAACATATACACAGTGTGATACTTTTTTTTTCCTTAAAATCCCAATATGTATTATTGCTCTTCATTTCCCTAATGTGTGAAAAGTGAATTATTTTTCTTTAAGGCCTTGGTTTTCAAGAAAGAAATAAATTCATGGAAAGTAAATTGTTTTTCTTTTGCGCCAAATCATGTGCCTATCTTTATGGGAAACAAACGATAATATTTTCGATAAGAACTTTATAGTGTAATATTTTGATTCTTAACATAATCTATAAAAAAAAACTCATTTAATTAACAATAAGAATAAGGATTTTTTTAATAAAAAATAGGAAACAATAATAATCCACATACTTTATTTTTGGCAAGTGCAGGCAAATGATGGGTGAAGAACTTTCTGGATTGGGTATTAAAGAGTTAGGTAATCTGGAAAATCGACTGGAGATGAGTTTAAAGGGTGTTCGCACGAAAAAGGTATCATTGTTCAAAGTCATAGGAAACAAAGCTAGCTAGCTGATCATCCATTAAAATTTAAAATGTTATTGATCCCTTTCATTGTACATGCATGACTCTTACACGATCACTTATTTTTATTGTCTACCTGCAGGATCAAATTCTGATTGATGAGCTCAAAGAACTACACCAGAAGGTTTCAGGAATTAGGTTTTGTTCCTTTCAAATGATTCATAGGTACGTATTCCAACAAATTTTTGACAGCTAATTTCCTTGATACTATTTTAGGGAAGCCTCGCTCATCAAGAAAATGTAGAACTGAATAGAAAGATAAACCTCATCCGCAAGGAAAATGAAGAACTTCAAAAGGTATAAAAAAGACATTCTCTATATTTTAGAATATGTATAGTGAAAAATCCTAGACATAGACAAGCGAAGCAAAGGGAGAGGCATAAAATATTAAACAGATTTCCCTCATTTGCAACCAGCTTGCAGTGTTAATCTAGAAGCTAAGAATTCAAGTTTTACTTTAGCTTAGACAAAAGATTTTGATTTTAGGTTATTGAAGCGAAGCGTAGAAAAGAATGTGTTGCAACATCCAATCCTCCATTCACTATCAACTATGGATATGATATACTTGCTCCTATCAGTCTTCAGTTAAGCCAACCACAGTCTCAACACAGTGAGCCATCAGCCAATGCAATGAAACTGGGGTATTCCATCAAACTATAATTACTGCCTAGGTCTATAAATATGTTTATGCTCCCTATTAATATTTTAAGTTTTGGTTTTAGACTATCTAAAACTTGGTTTTATTTTGTGCTTTCTGTTTTTTTATTTATTTAAAAAGTGAACGTAAACAAAGGATTTAAACTATGGTCCCAGTTAATTTCATCTAGATTTTTGACATTATGAGAAATTGTGTATACATAATGTATAAATTTCTGTAATCCCAATATATTTTGTTTATTCAAATATAATTTCAGTTCTTTCTAGAAATGATGGAATAACTAATTCTATAAGAATTTTTTTTTAAGATATACATACAATTAGAAATTTATATTTATAAATTCATATTTTTTGTTAGACAGATTCCCTTTTTATTATGGAGTATTCAATACATCCATAATTATGAATTTCATGTTACTCATTTCAAAAGAGGATATCCCAATTAAATTAAATGGAAGGACGGTTTCTCATTCGGAATATGTACAATAATTTTTTTAGTATCAAATCACACATCATAGTATACTAGACTTTTCAATTCCTTTAGTGGTTTATCTAAAATATTTGTTATATAACTAGAAAGATGTTTCAAATACCACACATGAGTTACTAGGCATGTTAATTTTATATAACTCATTTGATATCTATGTATTTGAGAATCAATAAATTATACTCTACATTGTTCACAACATTTTGGATCGTCCTTTTTATCTTTGATTACTCAATAATTTCCACAAGCATAATTCCCACTTTTTATAGGTCCAAAAATTCTTTCACAAAATAATTCATTTTTTTTTGGGTTTATTGGTTTTGTAATGAAAAGTATAGGGTTTTGTTACCTCTCACACTATCTCTCCATTAGGTATAGGAATTTTTTGTCTAAACACTTATTTGTTGAGGAGAAACTGATTCAATTTAGAGTTATTAATGTTTATAATGATCAATCATAAAATAAAAATTTTGATTCATTCTAATTAAGCTCATATATGAATAATGCTGCTATGTAGGCGTAGAGCTAGAGTCTAAATATCTTGATGTAATTGTTGAAATAACACTCACAAAGTATTTTTTAAAACCTTGGTGAAACTATCATATATGTGTCAAGGGCTAAGTGTCAAATGGATTTTCAACACTTAAATTAAATGACACCTTAGCTTTTAAAAGGTCCATGATAATACCTGAAATTAAAAGTGTTCAGTTTTAAACATTCACAATACAAATTAAAACACAAATTTTTATAGAGGGATTAACAAATTTACAGGGACAACACATATTTTATCTATTCATAATTTCGTTATGTACTAATTATGTATAGTGTGCACCAGATTACTGCTGCAATAACAAAAACTGTTCCAAACTTGGAGATGGTCATCATTTCTGTCAAGCTGCCAATACTTGGTCAGAATGGTCGTGCATAGATGTACATGGCATTGGATCATGTACCCAGAAATTAACTTTTCATGAAGTTGTTGTTATAAGAATCGGACATAATGTTTACTATGTAATAATATCAACGCAATAGAGATTAAAATCGTCTTTTGTTGCTGCCTGGTGCTGTTTTATAATTTCTATATCTGTCATGATCAATTGAACCAAATTCTGATCAACATAACCCCCCCCCCCCCCGCCAACCACACATACCGTGATATCAGTACACAACAAACTTTGAGTCTCATTCTTATAAC